>OZ005741.1:265459710-265828930 GCA_963930735.1 Dioctria linearis
CCTATCCCTTGACCACTCAAAATATTTTCGATTGCATATTTAAATACTCTGATGTTTTCCGTTGCTAAATTCTGCGCGTATGGAACACAGTGTAATTTTGCAATATGTACATATATATGTATAAGCTTTAATGTCAATGTTGTAATCAAGAAATAGATAAGTTATGCTCAGGCAAAACTAATTGCTAAGACATGATAACTTTTTTCCAGTATTTTTAATTGATTTACTTAAAATTTTGCTAAAACTTACAATTCCAACAACCTAAATAACAATTCTTTCAGAATTAATGTGTGTTCGATAAAAATATTAATTTTCAATTAGTGAAAATAAATTCAAAGAAATTAAAAGACAAATGTCGAGTCATTAAGCGTGATGTTAATTGTAAGTAGATGCAAGGTGTGTTTCATATCATCTTTCAAAGTACTTGCAATTTATAGCGAATGTGATTACCTATAGGTATATATTGTGTACATTCTTAAGTTCTTTAGTAGAACAGGTTTATTATGAAAACCGATTCTAGTATTTCTTTTATTCTGCCTTCCTTTCGTAATCATTCAATAATTCAATAATGTCATAATCAGCACAGCCACCACTTTCTCGATATTTCCTAATATCTTGCACTATTTAATATCCTGACTTGCTGTTTTTTGTTCCCTGTAATAATATTGTTGCTTATACTGGGATTATACTGCCAATTTTCGGAGGATGTTCCGATGATCTAAAATAAAGAGTATGGAGCACACTTGTCCCTCAACGGTTTTATAATTTTATCAGAGGCTCAGGAGACTCTGTTCGAGAGGATGATACCAATATACCACCATTGATTATAGAAACTATTCGATATGCAAACTCCAATGTGTCATTAATCTAAGAGATGTCAATACTAGTATCGAATCGACATTAAAGCAGAGGCACATCTAGTATCAATATAGAATATTTCAGAGAACAGCCCAGTATACAAACTACTTCTATCCTTTTAAATATATTAGTTCATGGAGGAAATCAGTCAATATTCGTTCTTCAAAGAATTCTTCGATGGTTTGATATCTTATCAACTATGCGATCTCTAAATATTTACTTGTACTTCAAAGAATTCATGGATGGATTGGTAATGCTTAAATTTCCTCTTACTTTTATCCCCTCATTCACTTCAATGAAATAATCAAAGACATAAGTGTCAAAGAGTAATGCACGAATTTCCAATGACATCTATGTATGTGTTAAAATTCACTGGTGTTGGGAATGTATATTAGGTGCATTACTTCTTTAATGTAGTAAGGAATAGATTTCCTACTGGAAGACTCCCAACGCACACATATAGATTTCTGTTTGGCTAGGGAAGTATTCTCGAGGGTTTTCCCTAACATTACGAAACGTAGAAGACTCACTTTCTTATTACCTGGACGATAAAATTTCCTGTGGATGATAATCATATTCGTATTGCATTCTCAACTTCCAACGGGAGAAAATGTTATCCCGAAGGCAAAACATCTTGAAGAAACGAATGCGTATCTTCTACGTCCCGTTCGGGCGAGTTATTTTCATATCGTGTATACGAATCGCATTTGTTCTTTCAAGATGATTCGCTTTCTTATCGTCAATGCAAATCGTTCAAGAATCGTCCAAATAAATCCTTTGGAATTTGTAGGTAGTAAGGGCATAAAGAACACATTTCTTTATAGTAGGTATAAATTCATTTTTGGTTTTTATACCCTAGATGAAATCTATAGGGTATACTAAGTTTGCCATTCCGTTTGCAACGCACAGAAATATTGATAGTAGAGCAAAATGGATTGGACACCCTCGCATAAAATTAAAAGTTATTTTGATTTTTGCATGTCCGTCTGTCCGTTCGTCCGTCCGTGCGCACGATAACTCGAGAACGCGTTCACTTAGAAAGCTGAAATTGTACACGGACATTAAAAATAAAAACTAAAATTAAGTTCGAAAATGAGACAAATCGGGCAACTCCTTCGTGGGGTTGCCATACAAAAATTTCGTTTTCCACTATATATTTGGACACTACCTGTGAACACGTCGACATAGAAAGCTGAAATTTGGTACGCTGTGTTTTCATACTAATGGCAAATAAAATTTCAAAAATGGGCTAAATCGGGCAACCCCTTCTTGTTGTTGCCATATAATAATTTTGGTTTTTTACATATACTTTGAAAACGATCAGTCCTAGACATTTTTATTGTACTAAAGCCTTCTTCAGAATAAAAAATCCTATAAAATTGGTTATAATCATTTTTTCTGTCCGACGAGCCGTTCTAGAAATATATGCTAGAAACCAATGCAAAAAATCGAAATTGCTCAAATGGGTGACCATACGAAATTTCATACGGGCATTCATCTAGGGTATCATAAGAACTGGTCTTAGACCAATTCTAGCTTTTTCACTTGTTTTAATATGAATTGGTGAAATTAAAATCACTTCCAAATGATAAATTCATGTATCACAGAGATGATAAATTAGCGAAACTATTGTCTTCTTGCCTCCACATTTAAAATCAGAAAACAAAATTTTTTTGTAATTTCATCATCTTTTCGTCAACGCAAGACAAGGAAGAAATTATTTAACCGTATTTGCTCAAATTTCACATGGAAGATACTTTGGTAATATCATCCACATATCGTCCTGAAGATTTTGCATCCAAATGTTTACTGAGGTCCATCACATAGCAATAATAGCTGTAAAAAAATTGGAAAAAGTCATCAGTTATCTACTAGTTTCTATAATCAATGATACCACTTTGTACACCTGAGGACTCTTAGTTCTTCTGGTTTTTTACACTTAGACTTTCGAAGGACCAAAAAATGTTGAGTTAACTAGTCAGATAGAATACTGATCGAATGTAGATATAACAAGTACAATATAAAAGTATATTCAAATTTATAATACAAAATTGCTGGCATAAAAATATTTCCAAATTATCGACATTAACAACAAAATAAAAAGAAATTTCAATAAGCAAAACAATGTATCTTTCCTCGTATTGTGTTTTTGGAGCTCATAGATATAAATGTAATAAATACGGCTTGAACTAATATATTCTTAGGTAACTCAGCAAAAATTCTAAGTTAAATAACACCATTGAGCATAGTATAAAATGATCCAGTTGCAAAACTCTACTTCTCTTACCTTAAACCAATGTAATTAAGATATTGCACTGATTTTTTTCTACATATTTTGATTTCTGTCAATTTTTAAGTTAATTCTGCCCTAAAAACTTACTACAACCACAGTTCGTCTATTGAATTTAAATTTAAATAAAATTTTGCATAATTTTTGACTCTTGACGCATGTAATAGGACTAATTTAGAGATACGTACTTAAAATTTTAATTGAAAAAAGAAAACTGCGTTTTATAAAATCATGTGTGATTTGGAACATTGAGAAATATTGCAAATAAAACGAGAAAATTGTATTTTTAGGTTATAAATAACGTACCACCGCGCCAAACAGAATTTTAACAACCGCTTCGTTGACTAATGTTGCAAAACAAATCATTGTTTCGCCATTTTCTTTCTTCGGTTAGTTTTTATAACTTTCAAAAACTAACGCGATTTTTAAAAATTAGAAAATTTTTTTTTCATAATAAATTAAATTGCCAATTTTTTATAGTTTTGTAATACCTTAGAAATATTTTTTTAATAAATTATAAAGTCTGTGGATTTGCTGTAGATTAGATTAGATTTGTAAAGGGGTGTGCAGCTGTTGGCCTTGCATTCCCCATTCGGTTTACTCCCGTTCTAGATTTAGACTGTTAATAAAATGTAGAGCCATTCTGGCACTTAGGTTCCACGCTTAGTTTGGTGGAGAAAGGTATGTTCGAGGTGGAGTAATCTCCGCCTGGGCAATGCTTCACCGTTACAGATCAAGTGCTCGGAGCCTTCATGAGCATCCTAACAGAATCGAAAGGATGAAGTCTCAGCCAAGGAAATCTTGTATATGTGATACCTCAATGAGTAATAGCCTGAGAAGAGCTCTGTAATCGTTTTGAACTCTGCTCTACTAAGAAGTATGAGTTCATTTGTGTTTCCGCTAGAGGTGTCGATAAAAATTTTTGTCTAACGAATCAGTGTAGCTTTTTCCAATAAGGGGATTTTTGTTTCTTCTCCCAGCTATTTAGGGTAGTTCTTCGGTAATAATTAAAAGTGCCACAAAATGACACTGGTCCGACAAAGGCAGTTGACACTCCTCTTTTGGTTAGGCCATCAGCAATTTCGTTGGCTTTATTGCCCTTATGTCCAGATTCTCACATGAGGATAATTTTGTTTCTCCTTTCAAAATTTTTAAGAGTTTGCAGACACCCCGAGACTATCCTTAACTTTATAGTGAAGAACATTAAAGCCTTGTTAACGGCTTGGCCTTCCGACAGGATATTAATGGTTGAGAATGTGGTAAAGGTAGAGTGCTGCGTCTTTGATGTATTTTTGAACCGTATGTATACTACACTATCCATCCTTCTTGGAAGCAGATTTGAGTGAAACGCCATTGTTGTCGGTCTTCCAAAAGCACGGCAAATGGTCTTACACAAATCCACCTTGGATATGAGCATATCAGATATTCCCTTCATTTGATTAAAGCATATCTGTTTTAAATTAATGAATTACCAGATCACCTGGATTTAACTGTTTCTTCTTTTGAAATTTTATCGCACTGGAGATCACTTCCTCTTTCACCTGCAAATGCAGGGGTGAGGTTTAATAAGGCTTCCGTGGGTGCTGTAGGACAGGTCCTTATGGTCCCAGTTATTCCTAGACAGGCAAGCCGTTGGGGTTTTGAAGCAGAGCTTCAGTTTTCTTTGATTAGTTTTTCGCCACCATGCGAGGGGCCTCGCTCTAACAACCGTGGTTACATCCATTACGTCATTTTTGGCTTTACATTCAATATTCTGGCAATGAAGTGCATGTAGAGAGATCCTACGATCTTTCCGTCACTCTGGACAGTTGCGAATTCCAACTAAGTTTCTTATCTGGAGTGACCCGCAAAAATTTGAACAATTTACAATTTTACAATTTTTTTTTTTATGAGTTGGTTGAGTCAGAAAATAGCGGTATTTTTTGGGCTATTTCTAGGCTTCTAACTTTTCTAGAAAATTAATTACCGCAGAGGTAACTTCGTTGATACCTCGTACCTCTGTGTTTCAGTAGTTTACGTATTTCTGATGAGGATAAGTTCAGCTGTGCAGTTTTGATCCTAATGATTTACCATATTTTACTATAGTTAATCACAGACGCCTTGCGATATTACTAGATCTCGTCATTTGAAAGCAGCCCAAAACCTCATCTATAGTTAACATATTTACCAAATTTATTTTCATAATGCAAACCTAAATGATTATCTATCAGCTCATATATATCAATTTCAATTGTCCGTCATACTTTTTTGGTCCGGCTTTATTCAGGTACTTCCTATTTATCAATAATCGATTTTCCACATTGTCACTGAATTTTCTAGTCCAAAACTTCACGACATTATTAATTACTGGATTTTTGGAAGAATTTTGATTTGTTATGGAAGTATGATGAGTGATTTGCTTTGGGACGTAAAGTCCCGACTGTCAGCATGAGCTGACAGATCATTCGACGGACAGCGTTACCTGCACGCTAGCTCGCCTCGGCTCATTGGCGGAGAGTGTGGGGAGGTTCCACGAAAAAACCTGCCGCTGCCGTCAGCCATAATCAAAAAAAAATTCCTCGTGCCTATATACAAAATGCCGACACACATTCGGTCCTGAAGGGACCCTTACTTCACTAACCTATATACGCAGTTGAAGGCGCAGATGTTCTGCCTTCCTTGCCTGCCCCATCCTCCCATCTGACTCTGAGGGGCATAATTATTCAGAGTCCCTAAGACGACCTGAAAGAGGGTAGAGGAGCGGACCTATTCAACCTTCATAACAAGAGGGCTCCGGGAGAGTTAAGGAAAAGAAATTTAAACATTACGATTCCATTACGTTATAAATATTTATTAGACATAAGGTTACGTTCTCTAGCTATTCTATAGCTCAGATTACTTTCAATTAGATAATTAATAAACGAGAAAAAGCTATAACTGTTAATGTCAAGAACTCTCGAGTGCTCGACATACTAGAATCCTTTCCGGAATAACCTATTCCAGCCTAAATTTACAAAAGAAACTATGAACAAAAATCGAGCTCATTACTACTAACGAAATTCATTTCATGGTTAACAAGACTAAGGTCACTACATGAAAATGTCAGCAAGAATTATTCCCCAAGCACTAGTTTCACAAAAGAATAAAAGAAATCTAGCTCACTAGTGTTATGGTAGCGTCGTACACAGGAAATTCCGACTAGGAGTAACACCAGGGAATGCTAAAATAGGGCTTCTTAGTGCTAATTTACATTGTCGACGTCAGCGACTAATTCTATTACTTATCACTGTATCAAATAATCTAATGAATATATTTCAAATTAAATCTGCTATGAGCTAAAGCTACTATTCTTATTTCAAATAATCAAATGAATACGTTTCCAATTACATCTCAACTGAGTCGGGACTAGCATCATTATTTTAAATGGTCACATAAATATATTTCAAATTATAAATCTCAGACGAGAAAATCCCAACTGAACGAATTACAAAATACCTTAATTACGACAGCGTTCCTCCATGAAGGCCTCCTGGAGTGTTCTGGCGGTCCTGAAATTGTGAAAAAAACGAAAATCCAAAAGAATATAACTCGAAGAAATCCGGCCGGATTTCCTATACAGGAATGTACATTAATCCATTTTTTTCCTTTTACCCGACACCTATGTCAACAGCGGTATTACGGGAGTATAAATGTAGTTATTAGTTATATTGGCAAAGGCTGCCTTAAAAAAATTTCAATAATTTGATAAAAGCTGAGGCTAAATAGCTAGTCCGTTCTTAACATTCTATTAAAATTCTAGAGAAAATTACTCTACGTTAAATATCACTGAGTGACCGTATGGATGATATACTGGTATCTTAAAGACAATATCTGATTTTGACGTACTCTACGGCTCCTGAACCATTTATATCTCTTATACATCTGCAAACGTTGTTTCTAGTGTACTTTGGACTTTTCTAGTAATTAATCTTGGAATAACTATGGCGTGTCAGACTATCATTTCTGATCCAGCATAACAGGCTAATTGTTGCGAAATTGGTGTCAGCTCCTGTGTAACTTCCAACACACAGAACTTTTATGGAACCAACTACATTGTAACTTGTGTGCCGCGGCCTTTTCACTAATTACGCCGAAAATATGTTAATAAAAGCATGATACCTGGGGATTGTTGTTCTTATCTGCTTACTATAATTAATTCTTCATCGGGGCCTTTCTGCACACGCTATTTCCTTTCCAGCCTTACTTTATCCATCCGAGTTTTCTTCTCGTTTTCTTCACCCCTTGATTATTATTATATTTTACGTAGAACGATTCTTTTTCGTTTGCAATCTAAAACTTTTTCCAACACAATTTTCCACAGCTCAGATGTCTGTTCACCTTCTTGTTTTTCTTCTTCTTCCTTTTTTCTGTCACATCCCCCTGTCACACAGAACTTGAGGAAACGAATCTCTCTCGGTCGGGGTGCGTTCCAGTTTTCTGCTATGGACAGCAGGCTTACACGCTTGCTTCAGTAATTTGTGTAGCATATTGCTATATGCAATATGCTACGACCATAACAGATTTTGTCAACCATGGCAAATTTTACACCTTCGTCAACCTTAAGAGTGTATTTACAATCTATATGATTGTTAGCTACTTATCAGATCGATACAGTTTTTAAGATAAAGGAGATAGTGTTAGCTCCTTAACTCTTCCGAGTGGTGTGGTGTGCCGCAGGGTTCCTTTTTTAGTGGTATGAAACTAGTCGAAGTCTGCCTTCAATACATCAGCTGTACAGAATCTTTGACTGGACTATAAGCAGATCCTCATTAGATAATATTTCATGCTAATACTTTTGATTCAATATTCCTTCAATTTTTTTTTAAATTGAATTTTAAAATTTGCTGAAATAAACAGAAATCTTTTAAAAACGCGTTCAGAATACTGGTATTTCCGAAAATACTTCTAAGCTTAAGCCATGGTTAACTTAAGCCCTGCATCTTGGGGCTTAAGCTTCAGTTAACCGGTAACTAGCGGTTGTTTGCATTACACAATTGTCACTTGGAAGGCGGCATTCAGGTGCAAAAAGTTTGTTTTTAACTCCAAGATTTTAGGAAGAAACTGATATAAAAGTGATATTTATCTGATGTATAATATACGAGTGAAGAGAAAATTGCAAGGTGTCAGACTAGAAAAAATTATAAGAAGTCGCCCAAAACATTTCTAATTCCAATAGAAGATCGGTCTCTTCTGATCCATAATTTGCACTTCCATTAATGTTTAAATTTTTCCAGTTTCTTTTCGTTTAGTTTTTAATCCGCAGTTTAACTAAGCCTCAGCTTACAGAGTACTGTAAAACGGAAGAGTTTTAAGCTCGCGGCTTAATTCACACCGCCTGGATTAGCTGAGCTTTGGCTTAAGCCTGGACTGTGATACTGCCCATTAATAATATATGGAATAGTATTCCGCTTCACAAAAAGCTACAACAACCAAGAGTCTATTTAATCTACGAATCATTTAAATCATCATTTATGTAGCAAAAGTTATGTAATTTAAAAATAAATATTTTGTTTAATTTTTTATTTATTTTTTTTGTTCTGAACGATTTTATTAATAAATTTTCTCTGTAGTCACAACTACACTAAGAGATGGAATGGAATTCACTACGAAAATTGTATTTTGCTTGATGCCATGAACCAAAGTCTAAAATTCAGATGATTCAATAAAAACACAAATCTAATTAGTCCTTTTAAATCGTGCTAGAAAACGTGTCAACGCTTCAGTCATTTACGATGAGGAGACAAAACAAAAAATTGGTGAATTAAATTTCACTATATTTGTTTGGTCCCGTTGGCAATGTACCAAAAAAATAAAAAATAAAAAATAAATCAACGAATTTATTAAAAATTTAAATGCGTCTTAAGTCCAATTATAAACGTAAGTTATTGAAATTAATTGTTAATTAAGAAATAAATAATTATGCTAAAAGAAAACGGACGTGATAAAGTACCTTATTTATGTAAAATTAAATGTCCGACAGAACTTTATTCTTATTTTTATTAATTATACTTAAGCGTTATTGCTAGATTTTTTATAAGATATAAAAAGCAACAACAGCAACTTAATTTTTGTGTTAATAAGTAATACATAGTTTTTAGGTCTTTGTTGTTTTCTTATTCTAGACATAATGTTATGTCACTTTACGTTTTGCGTATTTTACGAGCAGTAGTATGTAGTTATGAGCAAAAAATTTATTGTTGATGCCATCTTGGGAAATAAGATGAAAATAAATTAATAAGAATGAAAATTCAGAAAAAAATTTAAATACATATAACAGCACAAATGCATATTACTATGTACATAATATATAAAGAGAGCCTGTCAAAGTCATTCATCACTTAACTATATATAAATAACTTTAAAAATACATGTAATGTATAACATTTAAACAATTTGCAACTTTTAACTGTCTAAAAACGATTCATCTGGAAAATTTAAAAAGTTCTTGTTCAAATAAAGATCTACATCGTATATAAGACTTTTTTTTATTATGGCCCTAATTATTATTGAAGTCTAGTCGAGTACTTCTCGACGAGTAGACTCAACGTTAAAAATTCTTTAGTCGAGAAAGTCGAGTCTCCACACAAACTTTAATCGAATGAACTATTTTTGTCGATAGTTGTATCGCTCTCATTTGACATTTTGTTTGTTTGAAAGAGTTGCCGGTCATTGAAAATGAATTATTAAAAAAAAAGAATGAAAATTATCAGTTTAAATTATAATGAAATGTAGACATATGTAATTATTTGTTTGTAGAGGGTTAAGGTTACTACAAATAAGCGATTTGAATGCCTAATTTCATTAATGGAACAGAATCCAGATGTAATTAGGGGCTATCTCGAAACGCCTGTTTTATTTTAAATCCCTAAAAGCCAAGAACTTCGTTCTTCATTGCCATATTTTACTGCTAGAACTTTCTTTAAATTTCTCAATTTTCAGACATAAGGGCCGAAATACAAGAGGTGGCATCGGACATCGCCATCGAAACGATGCCTATCAAAATCAATAGCAATGTCGCTTGAATTCTGTTCTGGAACGTTAATTAAAATCGATCGCAGTGAACGCAAGGTATATAGAAGACAAGGTATTCCCATTGAAATTTTGACACATTGCAGCTGCTAGCCTGTGACGTAATTCTGTGACAAATGTATATACATTTTTATCGGATAGACAGAGAGAGGAGAGAGAGTATTGTGTTCTCTGTACCGTGCTTTCCTATACATTTTTACGATATTTCGTAACTAATGGCGGAACGTGGTTCGTAATGAGAATACCTTGTATTCTATATATACCTTGCAGTGAACCTATTAAATGGAATGCAGTGAACCTAAATCTAACTGACGACGTGAAATTTTAACAAATGGTATCTTATTGACACCTGAAAATTAAGTCTATAATGATTAACATTACGATTCAACAAACAAATGATATCTATTTTCTGGTTGACCCCGCTGTGTAATCACTCCAATCACTCCAATTAGACCATCTCGTATTAAAAGTAGGTAATTCAAGAAATCTAATGATTTTAAGGACTCAAAATGATCGAATCTGGTAGTGGGCAGGATACAAGGTTAAAACTACCCTCACAATATTTTTCACCAGAAGAAATTGAAGGATTAAATAGGGATTTCGTGAAAAATTACGAAAATTCTAAAATTGTAGATGATGCCCCTAGTATTGACGCGCATTCAAATGAACACAGCTAACACAGTTGCATCAGGCGATCACGCTTGGCACCGACCCATCTATTAATACAACTCCAACAACAAAACACAACCAATAAACAATATTAACTTCAGCGGAGGACCTTCGTCGATTACTAAAGGTATAAACAGTTTCAATATAAATAAGCTTGTTACCCTTGATAAACACCACTTTATACTAGCTACAGATGGATTCATTATGATATAAAATGGAAAAGAAAAAGACGAAGAACGGATGACTTGACCAAGACTGTATTTCCGGAGGAGAGTATAACCTCAAAGCAGAATAGAAGCAGTATAGATTTTCGGTACTGGTTGATTCTGAGGACATGGACGTAGAGGGCGATACCTATCACAAAACAATCAGATAAATACTAACAAAATACAGCATTGGGATAAACATTACTATCCCCAGGATGTTAACACAAACTAAAACAATTAAGTTTTGCCCCCTTATTTTTGTCTTTGATGTAATTACCAAATTACTAACCGCTATTATTAAGGGCACAGCTACAAAAATGAATATATTAGATTTAAAAATGTGGTTTATAAATTTAGAATATCCAAAGATAAAAATTTGTATGAATCACTTCGGTGCCCTTTTTTTCTACACGCAAGGACGCTTGTAACCCCACCAGACAAATAAAGGAACTATAGATGGGGATACTCCTATAGAAGTGTAATAGAAAGATGGGATTTGTATTTCCTATTCATTTTTCCGCCAGCTATACAGTTGCGGTAATATAATAATTACAGGAATATTCAAAAAATATAATCGCCATGTAATATTTAAATGAATTCGATAATCGTGATCCAAAAAATAGTATGCTTAACAATGAATTAGATGCTACCCTGTATGGCCTTATCACGTTTACTGATAACGACGATGATCGGAGTCAGCCAATAGGCAGTGCTCCTATGGAGATGGTGGAGAAGCTATAAAAACAGATCTCCTAAGAGAACCTTAGAGAGCAGGTCTTTTTTGTAGGCGCAGCTAGAACTAGCAAATGCCTAGGAAAACGGGAGTGTAGCAGCTAAGCCTTGAGCAGGCACTGGAATAAGAGTCTCGACTATCTAAAGAAACGACTTCTCTTTATTGAACTATTCCTAGATTATTTATACACAATTGAATTTGCTAACTTAATGTAATCTTAATTATGATTTACACAATTGTAATGTGTACATATGCCCGTGATTTGGGTCATGTTGAACAAAGTTACATACTTGCACTTTTGTGCTTAACATTTATTTTGATGTGATGCAAATGCGGTTGATCCGTGTTAAGCATATTGCAAAACATGTAAACAAATGCAGTCACCTGCTGTTCGAGTGTTAATTTGCATTAACATTATTGTGTCACATTTATTGTGATATTTAGTTGAGTTGAGAATTTATTTCGGGTCATACACTATGGCAATTATTACTCAGCTGTGAGGTATTGAGCGTAAAATGGTAAGGCTACTATATTTAATCAAAACTATTTTAATCTTTTATTAAGTAAGGTCAAGGCCGTATATATGGGGTGGGTTTGAGGGGTTCAAACCCCCTCCATCGGTGTAGCCTAGACTTTCGTTAATCTGATAAGCCAAATTCTTACCCACAAATCTTTATAATGTAGCGGCTCACAACAATTGGTTTTGTCATTTTATATCTTTCCTTAACTTCAGTACTACTTAAAGTACATTTTCGTTACTTAAGACTTATTACTCAATACTTTTGAAATGGCCCTACTTAGTACTTTAACATAAGTACTAGCGTCTATTTACTTGTACTTAAGACTTAGTTTTGTACCTAAAGTATCAAGATTTTTACTTAAATATTTCAGAGTCTATTAAGTATCTACAAATATCTAACTCTTCGTAGAAAAGAAAACACAATCTTTAGAGCAACTCCTTTTTTGTTGAGTTTTAAAGCACGCAAAGAACTGTCAAAGCATGTGTCGCACTCACGCGTCAAGGCAGAACCTAAGCCAAACTAATAACATAGAAACATAGACTGAGCAAGTAGAACAAAAACCAGTAACGTCTCGCTCATATATAAAATCGACTATGTCTCGACCTGATGTATTGAAGGCCTTAATTTTGTCATAGCAATTTACTGGAAATATTTGCCATAGAATTTTTATGCATTATTGGATGCGACAATGGGTGCTTGGGCGGACCTCTTATAGTTTTTATGAGTGTAGCAATGAGAGGTGAAAGTGTTACTCTCCGAGCAGCGCCAAAAACTATAAACAGTAGCCACTGCGGTTACTATACATATTATAGTTTTCAAAAGGTATTTATTTATTAATATCTATTATCTGAACTCGATAAACTTCATTATATTACTGCCAAAGTACAAAAATTCTAAAAAAGTACTGTAAAAAGTAAGTATTTAGTTGTTTTTATAGACTTAGTACTTAGTTAGAATTTCTTTTCATACATAGGTACTTGTACTTAAGTACATTTTCTTTGGTGCTTGCCCGGCTCTGCTTTCAGATAAAGCAACTTTAGGAAAAATGTGTACTAAATAGAGAAACAAAATAATCAGTCCAGTATGGTTGTACATATATACACATCATTAGATGGTACCCTGGTAGAAATTGCTCATAGTTTGACCTTGTCTCTTGTCCCTCAAGTGGCGGGGATTATGTAAGCCAATACTAATTTGACTGAAAGCATCAAGGTGTTTGCAATTATTGAAGAAATATATAGAAGATAATAAAGTCCCGATGAGCCTTCCGATGAGCGTTCATTAAAACTCATCGAAGAGCTAATTGGATATCATGAAACTGCTCCCTATATAGGTACTAAACCATAACAATAAATAAATATTTTTTCTTGTCATCACCGTGTCAGATGACATTTATACTATATAAATTTGAATCACAAAAATGATTTATCGGGTTTTAAGTAAAATTTTTTAATGATTGCTTTCAAATTAATTATTTGTTTTGCTCTTCCGCGGACAGACTGTCGCCCACATGCTGACCAAGACTTTATGCCCAAATCGTTACGGTTCAGCGTCTCAGAGTTTGGTTTGCAGCCAGAGTTTTAATTCGGAAAAATATATGAAATTAATTAAAATCAAATTCTCATTTTTTTATGAACACATCATGATACTCATTGACATGCTCATTAATAAGCTTATCGTGATAACTCATTATGTTCTCATCGAAGTGCTCGTAGAATATTGTAAAATGCACAAAAGGGAAACAAAATATTCATTTCTAAATAAGTGAAAGAGATGCAATATCTCATGCACACTATCTGTGAAAAAGAAAATAAATGATTTTTTTCTCGGTTTTGATTCAAACGCGAATGAATTTCATCAGGACATTCATCTCATTACTCATGAGGAGCTCAATGATGAGCTCATCATTATTTGTCTACCAGGGTAGCTTATACTTCGATACACCGTAGATTAATCGTAGTGTGGTATTTTAAATTCTGTACACATTTTAAAGGGAATATTAAGTTTAAGTTTAATCTGTTTTCCGTCCTTAAAACACCAACTTTTGTTGTAAATAATTAAAATATGGTGATGATTTTATTTAAATAGCTTAAAAACTTATTTGTTTCCTTTTTAAGGCATTTTAGATAATTACATAGTTTTATATCTAAAATGCCATTAGAAATAAAATTCGTTATCTGATTAATTTTTTTCAATTACTTTTTTGGCCCATCCAATAAAATCGCTCTGCTAAGCGTTCATCGAAATGTTAAAAATGAAATGAATGAAGTACTTTCCCTCCTTCACGGCAAGAAGGAAGAGATAACATTTAATTTTGTAATTATTGTTGTTTTTTTTTTTTTTTTATAAAGTGGATCTTAATAATTTTTTTTTCTTGGAATATAAATAAGGGTTAAACAACACGTTTTCAAACAAAAAAATTTCTGCAGACCCACGGAACCTTAATTGAGAATTATCGCGAACTCAATTATCTTAATACATATATAGCACTTATAGATGAGTAGAATTTTTCGATTCAATTGGAATGTCATCATAAATTATATGCTTAATAAATAAATTATATTAAATTTACACGAAATTCCGATTATTAAGTTCAGATTAATTCTCAGGTATTGTTTTGTTTCTAGAGGGTATTTATTACTGGGCTAAACCCGTCCCATTCGTGATCTCTATATACGGCCTTGAGTAAGGCATATAGTAAGTGTAGCCTTTGGGAAGATAAGGAGCCAAACTTAAAATTACTGGAAGACTATTTTCCTGTATGGATAGTATTTTAAGCTTTATGGGCTATATAAAATCAAAGTCTAGTCACTTTTCCATAAGAATCAATATAAAACATTTTAGTGAATTGGACCAGCACGCACACATATAGATTTCTGTTTCATGTCTTGGAAAGTATTTTTGGACAGTTTTGGAAGAACACTTATACACTTTCGTCTCTTGTATACACAGACATATTTTCAGAATACGCTTTCTCCATTGACTTCATCATGACGGATAAAATTTTTAAGGTGGTTAATGTGTTCCTATCGCATCATCAGAATGTTGCAAGACCTGCATTCAATACCTCCCATTTGAAACTATGGTGAGCTTTAATGGTGAAATTATTTTTGAAAATGTTTTCAGTTGCACGTTAGGTAGTACAATAATTGAGGGTCATAACGGATTTAAGTTCAACTATGTATGTAACTGCCCCAGCCAAGTGAGGGATTTCGTTTATACCATTTATATCTCGCGGATATCTACCGTCGGATTAAGCGTAGATCGGACATATGACAGTATCTCCAAATGTAACTGGAGTTTTTTGAGTATTAAGTATTTAAATTATTTTAAGTAGACAGCAGTTTTTTGTTGTTTGATAATATAAGGAATAAAAGTCGGACTTAGGTCTAGACTCATAAAAGAAATTTTTTAAATTTGTCAACCAGTCAAATTATTAATAACAGCTCTATTTTTCAACTTGTATAAAAATTATCTATACCTACAATTTTTTCGAGAAAGTAAATCTGACTCATAATGAATGCTGATTGCACAGATCTAGGTCAGAGCAAATTAAGGATTCCATTAAGAGCAATGTTGGATTCCATAAAAATATGTACAAGCACACATAATAATACATAAATCTGTAAAAGAAATCGCATAAATGCTTTTTCTTCACGCATTTGTACCGTTGACATCGAAACGAGGTAGCAAAACCGAAAGTGATTGACAAGATAAATATCTACCGAAGTAAATCGGTTTTATTAACAATTTATAGTTATCTGTAATTTAATATCTATCGATCTGTTGTAACCGTGAAACATTTTTATAAAGCAAGCGAAAGTTAATATCATTGAATTTAGTAGATATAAGATATCGTTAGAGCAATTAATTAGACAAATTAATTTTTATAACGGATGTCCCAAAACTCTGATTTGTTTTTGAATAACATTTTTTTTTATGTAGACAGATTTTTAGTCCTTTTTTTTTTTATATTGCAAATAATTTTATGAAAACAAATACTCTCAATGCACGGAAATTGTTTTCCTTTACCTCGAAAACGAGAGGTCAATTATTGTACAGCCAGTTTCGGATTTAAGGACTACATGCAGTGGCGTAAATACGAATTCAGAGGCTCACCCGCGAAAGTTTTAATTAAGGGCATTTTGTAAATATACATTTAGAAATGGAAGTCACAGTTCTTAACTCCTCAGGTATAGTCGCTACTGTAATTTATAGATCGCAAAAAATTCATAATTGAGAGCAAAACCTTTTGGAATATATTTCTACGTGCAATCAAAGAAACACATAGACATACAGAATATGCATCAAAAGTAACTTCTCTACTCCCGAAATTTTTCAAGCAATACAGCTGGTGCGGGCGAGCTGACGGGGAAAATTTGTTTTGGCTTGCAAAATTGCAGAAAACCGAATGACAGAACGAGAAAAACTCCCATTTAAGGTAGATCATAAAATTAAATCCTTATCCTTTAATGGGTATGAAAATTTATTAGCCGGACCACAACAACATAAGAAGACAGTCTGAACCATAGGCATATGATAGATCACAATTTTTTTGACAAAATTTGGGAGAGATTTGGAGAGACAAAACACTCAGTTCTCAGCATTACTTCACTGATTCGTTTGCACTGCCGCGCCATTTCAGTAAGCTACATTTGCCTCGGCCAGCCATCGCGATCTCATCTAATGCTTAGCACAACACAACATAAATTTATGCTGTGAACAGTTTTCGTGCTTGTGCTACCCTGGTGCTGGGCCTGGGTATCTCCGGTCGAGAACCCACGAAGAAAAATTTTCCGATAAAATTTCACACTCCTCAGACAAGTTCTGTACGTCTATATGTTTCTTTGGTGCAATAGAAAGAGACGACTGGTGACATCTACTGGCAATGGAGAGTAAACGACTTCAGGTTCGGAGAATCGATGATGGAATCTTCTGGAAGGTTCAGGAATAGAATGGATAATCTGGAGAGTTTCTAGGTCACCGCCAGGAAAAAGAGTCTTGTCTTAGACGTCGCAGTGTTAGCAATCGAAAGTAATTAACGGGCGAAAGTGTTGTAATTGGATTGCGATAATTGAAAGTACAGTATTAGCATTAATTAAAGTTGAGTTGATTAATTGAAGATTTACGAATTGTATAAGTGTAAAGTGAAATAAAGAACTTGTATATTAAATCTTTAATATTGTGTTTTAAATAACAAACCAAAGACCACGCACGCAACAATATAGATATTTTTAGTTAAACATGGATATATGCATGTATTAGTACTTACGTACATATTTCACGTATATATAAATCCTTTCTGGTAAAAAATAAATAAGTAATAAAATTTGGTATATTTATTATAAAAAATTTTCTATTTCTTTTCTTTTCTAATAGATAATATTATAAAGAATATGTGGTTTAAATTTTATTACAGTCGGTTAAACAGATCTTACGATATCTTGTACACCAGTTTGAAAAACGTAGTTTCGTGAAAAAACCTAAAATGTAACACAACAACTACTTCCTGCCGTGCTCACCTCTAATTGCTATAACTTCGGAGATAATTTGAATTTTGAAATGGTTAAACGCTTAAAATATTCTTCAAAGTATAAACAATTTATCTATATATAAAAAAAAACAAAAAACATTAAAATTTTTGGAAATCTGAAGGTGCTGCAAACCCTTAAGTAATAAGCATTAATTTATTTTAGAAATTTACAGGAAATGTTTCTACAGAATTTTTGTTCCTTCTTGGTGACCGGCAGGAGTTATTTTCCGATTCTGTGTCAATTTTGTGCATAAAAATTCTAAAGAAAAAATTTCCAGGAAATTTCTAAGAAAAATTGAGATCGAGGTTTCGTTAATTTTATATTGGAATTGGAGCATACATTCATGTACATAACGCTACTTCTTTCACCTATACTTCATACATTATAAGTTTGTTTAATGAACTCGAAAAAAGTTCAGAGCAGAGGAGGGTAGTTCAACTTAGGGTAACTGTTAAATTAAAAGTAGAGCAGAAACATGCTGAAAGGAGCAGAAAGCTCATTAAACATACTTTTCTGAAATTTTCTAAGATCTGTCACAAAAAAACATTTTGCTTAAATTAATGCAATAAAACCTTTTTTTCACACACAAAATTACAATTATGTTTTAGTCCAGAAATTTATTTTTTCCACAGAAAAACGCAGTTAATTAAATTGTACAGTTTTCAAATGCCTGCTCTAAGTTACTCATTCGTAAAAAGAAAATCTTGCTCTAGGTTACTTCATTTCAGCCGACTCATGAAACACAGTTCAGTTAACTTTAGAGTACTTTAGAGCAATTTTCTGAATTCATGGAACACTATTTTCTGCTCCTTTCTGCCTTTTCTGCTCTATACTAACCTAGAGCAGGTCATTAAACATATATATTATATCACCCACAAGAGCCATCCAACCTAAACAATGCAAGTAATCAATGCCATATCCTTATGTTATATTATTTTTGGTAAAATGCTGGATTTCGTTGAAAATTTTAGTAACCAATTTGGGGCCCCTAAATTTCAGGGGCCCTCCCCCTGATAGGGTCTGCGGGTGCCTTATCTACGCCACTAACTACATGCAGATCATGTAAAGCTCGGTTCAATGAAAATATTGATCATCTTAGAGCGGATGTGACAACTACGATATATGTAGACAAGAGTTAGGCATTTCAAAAAGTTCAGTAAAGATTTGCAAACTGTTCGAGTACAAAATCCTAATCGTATGCAAACTGCAGCAAAAAGATGAAAATAAGCGCTTGGAATAATGCAAAGCAACCGATAAACCAAGCAACAAATATAGCGAGTTTGTGAATCATTTGATCAAGAGGTCTGCAAAATAAGCATGTTTGGGGCAACGAAAATCCGCCTAAAATTTTTGAAGAATCATTGCATTTAGAAAAGATCACTGTCTGGTGCGCAATTTCTGCTGAAGGTGTATTTTTTTTTTTTTTTTTGAAAGCCAAACTGTCACATTTATGGGTTCAATAATTGAACCAGCTTAAAGGACAGATGCGGTGCGGCTTCAACAAAATGGTGCCACTGCACAACTTGCCAGAGCAACATAACTTTGCTTCGCAGAAATTTTTCCAATCGAATAATTAGTCATTTTGATGACAAAATGCCATTCAGTTGAAGACATTACTGCAACAATATCACAGATGAAATTAAGAGGAGTCAGTACTCAGTAAAACTTTCAATTTAGATACCAGCGAGACTGTAGGCAATAAAATTTACTATACGTAGGTTTGTGTCCTGAAATTGAGAAAATTCAGATAAACTTAGCCTAGACCTAGACCAAAAGCACATTAGAGACATCTAGCGTAAAAGACAGAAACCCAATATCCGACTATTTAAGACGAAAAATGAGTATTTACAGTTGAAATAAATTGAAAATTTTTAAAGAAAATTAACTCTTCTAAATGTTTTTTTGAACATAATTGTTAAATATACTATTTTGCTTTGTATTTCAACTTTCAACCACTTTCAATGAAATATTGCAATTTATAGTCGGTGAAATATCGGGAGAAAAAACAAGTACTATTAGAGCCAAATAATTAAAAAAAAAAACGCCACTAAAAATGATAAAAACTTGAGGTTATTTGCTAGATCTAGGCTTTATCTTCCCAAAATAGTCACAATCTAAAGAAATGAGAATACATACTAACAGGAATTTGATTTAAAAAACTTCAATTTTCACCATTTTTTACAAGTTTCCGAGCTAATATCTCCATTCCAATACAATTTTTTTTTAATTTTTGCCGACGTTATTTACTAGGCTTCTTCGTTACATTTAATTTAAGATATAGATCATTATTCTGCTACAAATAGTTTGCCAGAAATTCGCATTGAAAAATGTATGAAACTTGCAAATCTTGGTGCTGACTCCTCTTAAGGTATAAACATAAACATGATCAGACAAAATTTCTCTGGCCTAAGTAAAACTGATACTGCTAGTGACTTGGCCAGCTTCATTCAATTGAAACATGGTGTATATGAGGCCGATATAGCAAGCTTATGCAGAGTTCAATTCTATACACCTTAGATATAACATTAAATACCGGATTGGATCAAAAATTGTATTTTTGATAATGATTCCTAGATTTGCGCGATAAGGTAAGATAACATTGCTGCGAACAATACAAGACAACGACGAGGTATCTTCTTTATACCTCTATAGATTAAAATTGCATTAATTGTCATGCTCGCAGTATGTGCAATAAGCATGATCAAGCTGGAAAATGAACTATACCCGTGGTCAGAGTGAATGCACAAATAATATCAACAGATTAAGCAAACTAAAGATAAAAAGTTAAAGATATTATTAATTACTATTGATAGAAAGTGACTTCAAAAGTTTATTTTATACTAATGCAAATTGAGTACAAATGCAATAAACAGTTTCAATGAAAGGCACCATCGAAAAAATTTAGTTATATTAGCTAAGAATTTTCGAGCCTCCAAGGAATTAGTGATTTTGGTGAAGATTTTTAAATAATCAGCATATTTTAGGCATTAAAAACATCAAATAAAGAACACAGAGAGAACGGGTCCAGGGTGGTTAGTTTGTAGAATCCCAGGCGAGCAATTATTTATACGAACAATTTGAGATCTGTCATCAATCAAATAGATGATAACCAATTTGTTTGAAGATAAAGCTCTTTTACTTTAACTGAAGTAACCAAGATACATAAACCTTGATTAAGATTGTTCATGTGCAGCTGTCACTTGAACCAGGAGGTACACCAAAATTGTTTTGTAAGAGGTAATTTATAATCCAAAATTTATTACAGTAAATTAGTACAAATAATAATATTGTAATAATAATATTAATTCCATAACCCTAAAACTACTTATTCAGGTCTCTAAAATTTTAATCACTTAACAGAAAATGATTACGCATAACAACAAAATTTCCCTTAACGCAACGTTCAATGCATTCGTACACAATTTTAGGTAGCAAGTCGAAGCAAAGCAAATAGAACAATGTGAACAAAACAAAAAATGCAAGGAATAACTTGGCCAAGGTAAAATTGAAGAATTAACTGATTAATGAGACTCGTGTACAATTTCACTATGCAAATAAGCACTTTATTTCTTTATAACACATCCCAACGAACAATTCAACTTTTGTAAGAGTTGCAAGAGTATTCTTATAGTTTTTAATAAATCTTTATGTTTTATAACGTTAGTATTGATAACGTTCTTGCAGTTTCTATAAATCCTCTATAAAGCCGATTTGGGCAAACTGTATAAATGCAACGGGAACCACTTCATAGAACCTTAATCGGCAACAACAGACAAGAACACAGCTTGCCGTCGCGCAACAAGCTGTTAATAATTTTTCGACATCCGTAACTTAAAGTTAATAATTATTCGAACAAACAATTTAAACTTAAATTTAATTACCAATTCTTATGGATCAAGAATTCCAAGATTTATTTACAGAAGGATTCTAACTCTAAATCCATTGTTTTAAAAAACTGGGCTTGGCTTGAACAAATCTATAATGCTAATAAGGACATAGTTAATTTACATGTCTCTTAATATATATTACCAAAATGTCAGAGGGCTTCGCTCCAAGACTGAAGAAGTAAGTTTAAATATTTTGGGTTATTATTATGACATTATATGTTTGAGACCTTCTTGAATGAAAGCGTTCATAATAATGAATTATTTATATTATATAATTATATACTATATTTATTTATTTATAAATACTCTGTTTATAGAAAGGACAGAAACCTTGTTAATAGGCCTGAAAAGGACGGTGGTGGGTGCCTAATTGCGGTCAATAATAATTTTAATTCGTATCGTGTAGAGTCTTTTGAAAAGGAGTATGATGATCTATGGGTTGCTGTTAGCTCCAAGCATAGAACTTTATACATTTGTTTAACTCACATCCAACCTCAGTCCTCGCTCGATTTGTATAATTCGATATTTTCTAATATTAGTACCAGAATTTTGTCCTGTCCTAATAACTCCCAATTCTTAATTCTAGGAAACTTTAACTTACCATTTTTACAATGGGAATATGAATCTGATAGTAACTCTATGGTATTTAATAACGGTTACAGTGGTACGGCTCTCTCTTTACTTGATACTCTGTCCATATGTAACCTGTAGCAGTACAATAACCAGTTTAATAATAATAATAGACTTCTGGACTTGGTATTAACCGATATCCCACATTACAATACTGAAGTATCTGTATCTTTACGTCCCTTATCTAGGATTGACCCTCATCATCCTGTAATTGACATAACTCTTTCCATTTGTATCGAGAAAATTTTGCGAAATAATAATAACAAATATTTTGATTTCAGGCGTGGTGACTATATCAGCTTGAATAATTACTAAGAGAATTTTGATTTCTTCAATTTTTGTAACTTAGACGTAGAACAGACCTTCAGTGATTTCTACCAAATTTTAAATGATGGCATCAATTACTTTATACCTGAGGTAAAGCGCAGAAATAAACGGTACCCACACTGGTTCTCTCGCCCTCTAATACTTGCTCTTGAGACTAAGGATAGATTTCGCCGTATATACAAAAAAGGACGTAATCCTGAAATCTATAGCACATTCTCCTACCTAAGAAGAATTTCGAAGAAACTTTTGCATGAATGTTATAGAAAGCAAATTAACACTACGGAAAATTCATTAGATGAGAACCGCAAAGCATTTTGGGCTTTCTGTAAAAATTTAAGAAAATCCAACACATATCCAAATGAAATGGTATCTAACGATGAGGTGTCTCGGTTCACTACAAAATCATGTGAAATGTTTTCTCGTCATTTTAAATCAGTTTATACAACGGGTGATCAGTGTGCTGGATTAAACATGTTAAGTGAAGATAACGGAGTTCTAAATAATATTAAACTGAACGCTATCGCCAGAGAGGAAGTTCTCAAGGTCCTTGATCTACTGGATATAAATAAGAACCCTGGCCCTGATGGAATCCCTAATGTTATCTATAAAAAAGTGCTCGCATTCATTAGCTCAACCGTTGTGTGATCTGTTTAATTTGTCTATTGTCCGGAAAATTTTCCCATCAATATTGAAGCGCTGTTTTGTCACACCTATTTTCAAATCAGGGGATCCTAGATTAATTACTAATTCTCGTCCTGTTTCCATTTCTAGTAGCCTAGCACTAATATTTGAGAAATTTATTTATAATCAACTCTTTCCCCTTACTAAAGCACTTATTTCGGATAATCAGCATGGTTTTCTTCCAGGTCGTTCCACTGTCACGAATTTGGTTTCATTTGCGGACTTTGTGGCCACTTCCCTTGACCAAGGGAAGCAGGTTGACTGTGTTTATACGGATTTTTCTAAAGCCTTCGATAAAATAAGTCACAAAATAGCTTTAACCAAGATGGCGCGGTTAGGTATCCATGCAAATACCATTCACTGGTTCTAATCTTATCTCCTCAATAGAGATTGCTTAGTAGCCTTCAAAGGTCTGTCTTCTAGTCCCTATGAACAGCCCTCAGGTGTTCCGCAGGGAACTGTACTAGGTCCATTCATCTTCTCAATGTATATTAATGATCTTCCATCACATATTAAGTCCAATTGCTTACTGTATGCAGATGATGCTAAAATATTTTTGAACATCGAATCCATTAGAGATTGTCTCAGCTTACAACAGGACTTATATGCCCTTCATGGCTGGTGTACTGATAACAACTTTGAAATCAATATATCTAAGTGCAATGTCATCTTGTTTTCTCGCAAAAGTTCCCCTCTTTTATTCAATTACAATGTCAACAATGCTCCCTTAGGTCGAGTGGATGTTGTTAAGGACCCCGGCGTGCTTTTCGATTCAAAGTTACTATTTATTTGAATCATATTAGCTCAAGGGCTTTTCGATTAATGGGTTTCATATTTCGTGCTGGTAAATCGTTTTCGTTTTCTGCTTCTTTCATTACATTGTGCAATACTCTTGTTAAAAGTGTTTTGGTATACGCCTCTCAAGTTTGGAATTCTTTCTACTTGACATACTCAGATCAGTTGGAGGCAGTTCAGAGGAGATTCACGCGATTTTTGGTCTACAAGTTTGAACGTTCCTACATCGATTATGGAGACAGACTTGCTAAGTTCAGTCTGCTGTCCCTTGAGAATAGAAGACTGTACTTGGATGTAATGTTTCTATTTAAACTGGTTAATGGTAATATTGATTGTCCTTATTTGTTATCTAGGATCAATTTTAGTGTCCCATTTAGGATATTAAGACAACAAGACGTGTTTTATTTACCTACCCATAGAACTAATTTAATAGAAAAGTCTCCTATATTTAGACTTCAAAAGTCATTTAACAATAAATTCTCTGATATTGACTTGTTTGGCATTAGCCCTCTGACATTCAAAAAGCTTATTATAGATGAGTTCATACAGCCAAGATAATCTTATTCATTGCCCCTTTCATTTCATTTCATTTCCTTCTTTTTCTTTTTATTGGTTTTCTGAGACTTACGATTGCCCTTGTCTCTTTTTCTCTGGATTTCTATAACCGTAGTAAAATCATAGTAAATTTTGAACACTGATTTAGTTCTCTAGTAGTTAGAAGTAGTTTTAATTTTAATTTTACTTTTTATTTTTTCTTTTGTATTTGAACTTTAATCTTATATCTAGTATCTAGTATCTATAAGTAATATTACTCTTTCCTTCTGTAGTCAACTGATACTTGTATATTTCTAATACGTAATATTTTCTTCCAGTGATTTGTATATTGAATTTGATATCTTGTAATTAGCCGTAACTTGAATTAATCTTACTTACAGTAATGTTTTCCTAGTCTTAATATTTTTGCATATTCTTAATATTGAATTATATATCTCTAGTTTAACGATTGGTATGTAGCTGTACACGAATGTATCACTGTTAATCGGAAGATTATAATTGGATTTATGTTAGAATCTGTAATCTATTGGAGGAATTAGAAGTTAAAATTGAATCAAAGACAAAAGTGAAACCTAGTCCAAAATTAAAGCCTGTACGTAAATTTTATCAAATATCCCGGTATATCGGTTCGGTTTATAATTTCGCCATAATTCGTTTTATTTCGTTAATGGCGTGTGAAGAACTCTTGACTTGACTTGACTTATAGAACCTTAATACGATACTTAAGTTCTTCCGGGGAGGACATATAAAACATCTTATAGAACGAGTTTTTTGGAAAAGCGTGTTGCGTAAACATTCTAGCAGCGTTCATAAAACTGATTTATTAAATGTTCTCCGAATTTACATATACATATATTTCAGAGGTTTAAATGCATCTGTTATACGTGGCTATTGTACTTTTTACAATATATGTGATTCTTTTCTCCTCATGTAAAATATGTATTACAAATAATTTTGTTGGTATGCGATATCATCTTATAAATGAACAAGAATTTATCTTTATAAGTTTAATCATATACGGCAAATATATAAAAATGAAATGAAATTGTCGGAAATAAAATTTACGCCAAATATATGTATTTAAATATTTCGGTAAAAGTTTTAAATATAAAATTGTAAATTTGTGAAATTTATAATATTGCTTTAAGGTCCGGTATAATTCTTATTATATGATAATCGATATTTTACTCTCAAAGTATTTTTAAAATTGTCAGAATAGACCGGTAATTTCTTTTTTGCCATAAAATGCATATATGAGCCAAATATATAGATTAAGAAAATATTAAATTTATGCTTTCTCAAAATGGCGGCATTCGCAGTTCTATAATTTATACAACAAATGGCCGATATTAAAATAACACTTTAGTTTTTTCCAGAGCTCTAATAAAACAAAATAGTTTTTTTCTAAAACATCTATAAAACCATCAAATCAGATTTTCGCCCTTGAGAACTTTATAAAACTATTTAGTTAATATGAAAACCTTAATAAAACCATGCAGCTCTTTTGATTTTTTTAGAACCCTAATAAAATACTTCAGCTTCCTTCATTACCTCTATAAAATGATACAGCTATTATAGAACTCCAAAAAACATTCTAATCCCGCCCATCCGACTTTGACGTTTGTCTTTACATCGATCGTTCTGAAGAAAAATGGCGTTTAACTTTGAGCATTTTTGAGACAAATAGGACGAATAAATAAATTCAATGATGTTTTAGAAGCGGTAGGTATTATTGAAAAAAATTTGGGACAAATAACTAATTAATTTCTCATACAGCAACAGTATCAACAGCGGGTCGCTGGAAATACCGTCAATACATGTATACAATATTGTATCGCAACTACTATTCGAAACTGTGTGATTTATATACCTACTGGTTTTAATTTATATTGTAATACATTCTAATAGTTGTAATAATACAACGTTTATTTTTCTTTCTATTGATATCAATGCCATTTTCCATAATTTCCTACAATTCATCAACAAATGGATACAGAAAATGCCTTTAAATCAACAGACATGTTCTTTCCACTGTAAATAGCAATTACTCTAGGATGAAAAAAGAATATTTCATGGATATTGAAAGATAGGCCCAAATACTTCTTTAGAGCTCTTGTATACTGGCAATCCATTGATATTTAAAGAAATAATTTTTGATTCATTAATATCCCGAAAGAAACTCTATAATCAAAATTCCATTTCTTGTTGAACGTTTTCGCTTTTTATATCATCGTACCATAATCATCGTTTTAATTATTTTCGTTAATGCAGGTGGTACTGTCTATAATGACATCCAACTTTACAGCCCAGTTATCTCTTATTTCTAAAACTTCTTCATCAACAAAAATGTCGAGATCTGGATTCTGGAATTACAATCACAATAATTGGGAGAGTTATGCAAATATGGTAAAACTCTGAGAGAGAACGGAACATTAGGCAAAATTTTGTGTAGCGATATCCAAAGTAATTGACTCTATCTGAACATTTCGCAAATTACAATATGATATGACGCGAAATAATTTTGTAGATATTGCTATGGTTTAAATAAAGTCTTCTCAGAAACAAAATAGTTAGCTCGCAAGTTTTAAAAAGGTTCCAATAGTGTTTCAGGATAGCTAAATTGTTTTATAACTGCTGCTCTTGCTACTGATTTGCTGTCAACAATAACCTATTTTATAATTGCTCTCAATGCAGTTTTCCGAGGCTTTACGAAAGCTTTATACAACTAAATAGCATCCAGAGCCAAAGTGTTTTAATAGGGTTCAGATAAATGACATTGCAGACCACTATAAGAACATTATATAACCAAGTAGCTCTCGAAGCCAAACAGTTTTATAACTAGCTCGGAAGGCATTCCTAACACTGCATTATAAAACATTTTAGTGCCAAAAACCAAAAAGCAAATCTTGTAATTTTTACAAAACATTTTGACCACGTGAATCCATTGTAAAGCCTTTTTAAAACACAGATCCAATTTTCGCAACCATATAGCTGCTAAAATTGTTCCTTGGGATATTCTTATGACCTGGACAATATTCCGTTTATTTATTTTTTATATTTCTTCTATTAATCTACCTAATCTATTAATTCTAACACAATTCAAAAATCTAGAGTAGAATCCAAGTGCACTGAGCTTCATTAATATTAAATTAAATACTGACAGTTATTGAAAGCCTTTACAAAATCCGTTTATACTAATAGTACAGTCATTTGGTAGTTCTACCTGGAAAGTTTTCCAGGAGTTTTGAAAGTTGGTATTCTATAGACTTCGACGTGCTCTTTCTGAATTTTCATTTTGCCACTTCAGATCTTTCCCGCTCACGCCGACATATTACAAAATGGTGCCCAAAGACAGTTATTTAGCAGTATTTCTTTTCCGACTTATTTTACGATGAAAATATTTAACAACCTATGACATGACCACAGACAAGAAATACCCAGATATCGACGGCAGTACTAACAAAGTGATGTATGAGAAGAACCAAAACCCTCGAGAATATTTCACCACAAGCCATGTAATAGACTCCTTCACTACCACATGAGAGCGCCAACGGAGTCCTGACAATCTAAAATATTTGCAGTCTTCTTATGGAAGATTGACGAAAGTCTGATTTGAATAGCTCCTCCGTCCTAAACTACTATTCATACAGAAAAATTGTGTTGTGATAATCTTAAGCTTGCTTTCATATTTTCCGAACCGAAATAAAATTGTTATACCTTTCCTAACAAAATTATTTCGAAAAATTTATCTGAACCATAGTATTTCGCTGTACCGTCATGGCATGCCGTAGGCTGATTATATCGAATTAGTCTGCCTACAGATTCGGACTACGGGTGCACATACACACATGTAATTATAACTCAGCTGAGAGTTATTGAGCGTAAAATGGTAAGGTTGCTTTGTAATCAAAACTATTTTAAAAAGCCGATTGATGGTGGAGGGTTGTAGCATCATACGAGAGTGAATCTAGTGCAATATTTATGGTGCGATGGTTTAAAACCGAACCGATCATTGAAAAAGTAATGACTTTGATAATACTTGATCGCACAAGGAAGGCTCGAGATTAAATTGTTCCAATTAGATTTATTAGAAGGATATGGAAGCAGCAGAGTCAATTACATTTTTACAAAAATTGTTTCTTATCACATTCCTTTCTCTAAAATTACTTTCAATCTACTCGAGGGAAAAAACATTTCCCAATTTCTAATTATCCTTGCATTGAGCTTTTCCGGAAGCATTCATCCAAGAAAGTTGTTCCTTGCAGATGTTCAGTTAAATTCAGCAGCACTTCTTCAGTGAAGTTTTGATATTCACAAGGAGTTCAATGCCGAAAAGAATATTCACAGACAAACATATGCCATACCTACATATGCATGTACAATTGCATGTGCAGAAGTAAGTTAAATCGAATTTAGAGAAAGCTTCCAAGGACGAAAATGTGCGGTTTCTTGGGCACTCAGAAAGTTTCCACCACCAAGGATTATGCATACGCTATATGTGGTCTGCTAGAAACTACGTACATCCTCCAAATACATGAGTTTATCTTGATTCCCTGCTGTTTTCGGCTGGTATACATCACCGAGACTAACCGGGACTATAACGATAGAATTTATTAAGATGTGTACCGATGTGTGTTCCCGTATCAGTCGGGATTCGGGAAGTTGATCCCACCCTAAGTCCCAGAAGTGAACTGTATAGTCGACCCGACATAACGCTGTTGAACAGAAGTTGTTTACTGAATTAACACACAATATTCAAACTTGGGCAATTGGTTTCAACTTTTTGACAATGGTGAGAAACACTTTGAGAATTGAACAAAGGAAAACTATTCTTACACGATGGCAAGGTATGTATCTTCTCCTAGTCATTCGTAATCGATGCAGGAGGGACAATAAAAACGGATACATATTATGGATACCTTTGTATGTACGTACATACGTACATATATCCGGCTACTTCTTGTTCTGCTTACCGTGTACGGTTTCACAACTGTGGAACGTGTAAATGATCCCTGGGGAATTGGATCGTCTTCATGACTGTTGTGTATTTATCTGACCAGTTTCAGTTGGAAACAGCTTCCAGCAGAATCTCTGTGAAATTTTTGGGTATTATTACCGTCGAGGTTAATGAATACAGATAGAACAGAGTGAGAGAGTTGGTTGGTGCCCTGGATGTGACATATGTACATATATATGAATGTATGAATTGAAATTCAGGATAATGTGGCATGCTGAGCTTTCGTCCGGCAGATTCATTTGCATGAATTGCGTTTATACGCACCTCATAAGACCAGAAGTACCGATGACCCAATAATTTCGACCTTTGCATAATGAAATCGGATGAGAAGACCAGTCTGAAGAGGTGTTTAATTCTGACCACGGATTTTATGTGCTTACCTCCGGCCTGTGGTATGCATGTGTTTTTACATGAACCGGATGAGAAAGTGTAAATTAAATTGATTTGAATACAAATTGAATAACATGAATGCAATGGACGCTTATGTCATTGAAAAGGACCCTTTCGACTTTTTGCATTTTATTTCTCATGAGTTAGTGGCGCCTCTTTTTTATTCAAGGTAGAGGGACGGTGGATTCCAAGCAAGGACGTAAGGTCTATTATATTAAAAATTTCTAGTAGACCATTGCACATCTCTCATTGCCTTTTAACAGAAAAATTTTGAGAAAGATGTGTTTTGATAAATCTGACCCAATCACTACGATGCAAATTATCTCTGATTTTTATTTGGACTTGTTTTTTTTTTTAACCAATTAACAATTTTATTTTAACAATTTACGTCTTATTCAAGAATTGGTGGAATTATGGAAACGTACACTACAACAATATTCAATTCAATTTGATTTATTTACAAAAATTGTATACAAGATTTGTATTCTAGTCTAATCTAACAGAATAAAAAAAAAGAATGTAAAAAGTAAAGATTATATATAAAGAAAAGAAAAGAAACAAGACCAGATTAAAAGTAAAAATAAAACGTAAAACATGAAAAGCAATACGAAATAGTTTCAAAAGAAAAATCTAACCCAGCCGGATGAGGTACATTAGGTCATCAAAGCGGGTAATTGCAAATGAGCTCCTTCAATTGATTGACTGTGGCTACGCGACGTAAATGAGTAGGAAGTGTGCTCCATAGGCGAGCAATCTGGACAAAGAAAGATCTTTCAAAAATGGAGGTATAGAAACGTGGAATTAGGATGTTACACCCTCTTAGGCGTACCCATGTGTATGAAATTTTGCAGAAAAAAGGACCACTTTCTTCAGATGTCAGAAGATGAAGCGTATGCAATCGTTGAAGGCAACTTGAAGTGTTCGTTTGCAAATCGAGTCGAGTTTAGGGAAGATTAGGCTTCCATATGTAAAGTGGGGCATTGGCAACACCCTAGCCAGTCTCAGCCTGACAATAAAGGGCAGAAAATTGGCGGATTGCCACAATCTTCTTAAACCACCATAGATTTTACCAACCGTCGTCTTAATGTGATCACAGCATGTCAGTCTGGTGTTGAATTTCGGTCCTAGCTTTAATACATAATCAACAAAAGATAGTCTCACATTATTGAAGATAATAGTAGGAAGATTATAAGTATCAAGGTCCGAGCTATACAAAGGCAATACATTGCGATTTACTGGCATTGAGGAGGAACTGATTATTCCTAGACCATTTACAGATTTGAGCCAGGTCTTCATTTATTCTACGAACAAAGTCTTCAATGAGTCCAAGAGGTCTGCTCAGGTACAGTTGAATATCGTCTGCATAGAAATGTAAATTAACGTCATGGACTATATCACTGAGATCATTACGAAAGAGGCTAAATAGGAGAGGTCCTAAAATTTAGCCTTGGGGAACACCAAGGCAAGAGCAGAAATGCTAACCCACCAACCATCACATAATACGACCTGTTTGAGAGGAAATGAGATATAAACTTGACGGCAGAAGGGGAAAAGTAAAAATTCGAAAATAACTTACGGAGCTATCTATTTCATAGTCTGGGTTTTCACAATTTTTTCCAAGACTTTACCGAGAAAGCTAAGAATGCTGACTCGTCGATAATCAGCCAAATCATTCAGAGAAGTTTTTTTGGGTATTGGTAGTACTTTAGCCAGTTTTCAAATATTTGGAAAATGAGAACAAATTAAACAGGTATTAATAATGTGCAAAATGTAAGAAGAAATGTAAGGGAATATTAACGAGGATTAAGTTCATCAAAACCAATCGCCATTGAATGGATAGATTGTAAAGCCTGATGTAGTTCAGCCAGGTCAATACAGCAGAACGAGAAGCAATTTACACAGTTGTCTCGCAGCGAATGTAATTATGTAGTCGTTGCTCACTGGTAGAAGGAATTGAGCAAGACCCATCAGTAAAGAACCGATTTAGCTTCTCTGGGTCGAAGGGACATTTAGAGCCTTCATCCTTATAAACGGATACCCTTGTTAAGTTGCCGCCCCATAGGATTTTGGAGGGTAAGCTAAATTTAGGAGAATAAAACTCGCGCTTGGCTTTCTTAATTGCAGTACTGACTTTATTACGGTTTTGCCTGTATAGATTGTGAGTGTATGCAGTTTTAAGTCGTTTCCATTGACGATATAAAAACTTTCTTTCCTCAATTAGAGAGTGTATTTCTCGGAAGAACCAAGGATAATTGCTTGCACGGATACTTGAACTTTAAGTGGGACATAACAAATAAGAAGTCAGTTCGTCTAATTTCACAAGTTGAGCTTTCCCCGAAGGAAGACCGAGAATGTCATTCCAAGGTAACGAAACGCTGTCATCAAGGAGACTAATATGCTTAAAATCACGATAATAGAAAACTTTCTCACTTGTATTAATGGTAGTTGATAGATTGTAGGTCATGAAAAGCATATTGTGATCAGGCATACTAGGTGGGCTTAACTGATTTCGAAGAAAGATCTTATCGGGATCAGTGACTAAGAAGAGATCTAAAAGCGGCGGGTTAGGGCAGTTATAATAAGTAGGTACACCATTTACAGTATTTAATTACCGTTTTTAAATTGGTCTAAATGGCTTTTAAATTAAACGGAGTCCCGGAGATAAGATCGCCATGAAGCTATTAACTACCTAACATTTCCGAAAATTCGATGATAGAACTCCCAATGGTTATTGATTTGGAAGAATTAGTAAGTAGGCAAAATTCATTTTAATTAAAGTCGAAAAGTGGATAGGTAACACCTTCGACAGAAGTCTTAATTTATGTTTTTAAAAATGATTCACTTACAATTTAAGCCGGTAAAAGCTATTTTCTTTATTATTAAAGTGCAAGCATGAGCCAAGTACATATTTATTTTCATATTGCATTGAAATGTGGTTACAAAAAATATTCCATATTGCGTGGAAAATGAAGACCAATTTTTTTCAAAGGGATGGGATGAAAAGGTTAATATGGCCTGGCACAAATTGGTATGAGGTATATAGGAAAGTGAGGATTGCTTTTGTTCCGAAGCCTGGTAGGGCATCATATATGGACCCAAAGATGTTTTTGCATCATAATCTTCTCCTCATTCCTTTTGAAATACCTGAAAACACTCGTAGATGAATATATTAGGGGAGTAGCCCTAAAAGTTTGTCCCTTAAACACCTCATAGCAGCTTACTACTTACATACAATAGATATGGTTAGTGAACGAGGACTGGATCGTGGACCTTTTTGGATGTCGACGGGCAACCTCCGATTCACTGTGTGAGGCAGCTCGTCGGCATGGAGTTGACTCTACTATCGGCCAAATGCTAAGACGACGATATTTAACCTTGGAGTTGGAGGCCGAACCCCTCTCAGTGTGCTGGTGGAGGCAGCCTGGTCGCATCGTGGCATACTCTCCCCAGTACTCTGATGCATGCTGGTGGACTATCTCATCATTACGCTGAAAAATGAAGGATTGTGATGTAAAGCGTACTCGGGTGACATCGCTCTGCTCATTACCAGAAACAGGATGTAACAAAGTCTCAATACTGTTCAGGACTGGTCCACTTATCATGATATGACTCGAAGCGGACATGGGGTCTGCAAGTAGAGAAAAAAGTTAACGCGACTATGAGGGTCTTTTCTCACCGCAGGAGAACCTTTGGCTGTAATTGGGGCATAAATGCCTCATGTGTATGGTGGCCAAAGATACAAGTGTGGACTGCGTTCCGGAAGGAGGCGGGTCTACAAAGGCTTGCTTTCCTGGGAACTGCAGACTCCATGCGTTCTACGGCTACTGCTGCTCTAGAGGTCTTACTTAATCTGCCACCCCTTAATCTTGCCATCAGGCAGATACCAAAAGGGTTGTGTGTATATTGCACTCTTGCGGACGTTGGGAGGATGGTTAAACTGGTTGTGTTCCCATTGCTCTTTGTCGTCTGGGCTAGAACAGGTAAACTCTCTGGCCCGTATCCTTTCTTACAGTTTTGAATGTTCGACAGAGGTATGGTAAGCACTATAAAGTTTTGAAAATATAGCTCGCTATAACTAGAAAAAGTCGGAAATAATTAATGAAAGTAGTCAAGAAATATTTACCAGTTTCTACATCGTCTTCAGACATTGAATTAAAAGTTTATTTAACCGAAGCATTTTTGATATGCTTATCTTTCTTTAAAAGCATTATACATTTTCTTTATTTTAGTTTCGCAGCTATCCAATAGACCTCCGTACTCTTCAAAAAGGACTCCAAATTTCAATATTTGCATACTAGAAATGACTTTCATTTTTTGAAGTGCTTTAAAAGTTATTTCTTACCAGTCAATAACTAGATGCTCTGGCTGTACTCTGGCCATAACTTAAAAATCTCCTGCATATGTCTATATTCGTTCGAAATTTGATGAACTCTGGTGATGACTGAAGGCTTACCATAAACTGTCGAATTCGTCAGCAGTTATATTGGCATATATCAGGCTTCGAATGCATTTTGTTCAGGAACTGTCGAATAAATACGTAGATATATACATATGGTGCTCAATTTTCTATTAAACTTTCTGCTAGTGTTCTATATTTGTTGTCTGGAGAAATATTGTCTCTAAAGTGGGTAAGGTGCTGGTGAAAATCTACATGAACCAAGTTTGATAGACGAAGAAGGTGAATAAGGTCTGATATAATTTTCCAAGCTGAGTCCGATAATATTTATTAGGATTTCTAGTTCATTTCTCCAACAATGTGAGTGGTATTCAAAGGTTGCCCGATCCCCTTTTAAGTTTCAAAAATTTTTAAATCTGCAATTGTAATTTTCTCATCTTTGATTAATTTTGAAATTTTTCTAAAAGATAACAATCTTTTACTTCTTAAATAAAATTGTATAAATGTTCTAACTTCCATATTTTTAATAATCGTTTAAGCTCTTCGTTCTCAGGGAATTAATTTTATTCAGGAATCATTTGTTGCAATGTATTTTTTTTTAAAACAGTCATTGTGCAAATGAATTTCTTAATAAATTCAATGAATCTGTTTTGATGAGAGCCTTTCATTAATAATATCAACCAAAATTTCTTTCAATACAGCAGTATTACCCCAAGATCCGAAATATTTTCAATTTATTCCGAAATACCCTCTATAAAAATACAAGAAAATAATTCCATCTTTATTCATTCAGTAAATAAAATTCTCTGCTTCAGTGATCTACGAGAATGAAAATTGTAAGGATGGCCATTTGTTTTTAGAAAATCAATTTACTACAGGCTAGCTGGGGTAGAAGGGTCTATTTTGTTTTCACCCGATTTTTTTTCCAATATATTTATTAATTTAGAACTAACTCCATCCTGCACGCATTCCAATGCCTTCTGAAAATCGGCTCCGGAAATTTTACTAGTTGGGCCTTCCTCCGCCATAGTTGGGTGAAGCCAGAGATGGGCATTTTTTATTTGAATAAAAATAAAAGATAAAAAACCGAATAAAATGAAAAATCGAATAAAAATTTATTTGATTACAAATATTATTCGTTATTTGGTGAATTATTCACAAATAATTATTTGTTATTTGGTGCAAATTATTTGAGTTTCGAATAATTATTTTTTATTCGATCGTGCGTTATTTGATAATCAAATAATTTCATTATTTGATGAATTATTTGTGATTTCTTATTATTGTAATGGCCATTATTTGAATTTCAAACAATTATTTGTTATTCGGTTATTTTACGCTTATATCCTAATGACCCTTGAGTAGACATAGATTTCAGTTCGTATTTAGGAATTTTGAAAAAGAAACCTCTTCAGACGATGATAAGTTTTTTTTATTTTTGATTATAATACATTTTAACTAAATTTTGATATGCGCTAATAATATGCGTTTGCTTTTAATAAAATCCGCTCTTCAAAATGCTCATCAGTTAAAGAGCCACATTTAGACGCGCTTAATATTGTGGCTTCCGAAAAGAGCCTTTCTACAGGTGCATACTTCTACAGTAGGCATACTTTCTTACTCTGGCTTGAAGTAAAGTTTTCACTTCAATCGTATTGTCTTAAGCACAAACTCACTTGTTTTTTATTTAATTGACTCTGATTATTCTGAGTAATGAAACCCAATTAATTTACTTCAAACGCTTCACAAATAATTAATTGAACAAAATTATTAAATTCCTCTTAAACCTTAAATTAAATTAAGTAACGAAACACCTTGCGAAAACAAATGCGTGTACCAAGACTTAATTATTTGAAATTGGAACTAATAGACACCAGAAAACATATATCCATAATCGATTGACAAATAATTGTTTGAAATTCAAATAATGACCATCACAATAATAAGAAATCACAAATAATTCATCAAATAATGAAATTATTTGATTTTCAAATAACACACGATCGAATAACGAATAATTATTCGAAACTCAAATAATTTGCACCAAATAACAAATAATTATTTGCGAATAACTTAAAATAAATTGATACTCAAATAAAAATTTATCCGAATAATGTTTTATTTGATTTTTTAAAAAAAATCGTTATTTGATTGAAAATTTATTCGAATAATGCCTAGCACTGGGTGAAGCCAACCGAGATAGCTAAGGAATCTGTCTTTCACGCCTATCAATAACATTCACCTCCAGAATTGAAATACAAATTAGACTACCAAAACTGCATGTAACACTGCAGGTGTTCCATTATCCACAGTGAAAAGTTTCTGAGTGTAAGACAAGCAATGTTTGGGAAGCCGCGCCAGAAATGTCTCTTAACCATCAGGAGTAACTTCAGCACTTCTTTCACTACTTCACAATTGTGAAGTGATCTTTGATCCCTGGATGAAACTAATATTTTACTTCTCGGCTTCCAACCGTTTTACTTTTTGTATTTAATCACATCTTTATCACTATCACAATAATTCACCTGGTAGGGAAAATTAAAGTTATGTATTTTTCAAAGATATAAAAATGTTTACTATTATTTTTCCAGCCTATAAAATTCTAATAAATTTACTTCTCTGAACTGTGAGCAGGCAAGCAAATAAAATGCGCATCGAACTTAGGAAAAATTTCCTGAAAACTGAGTTTTGGTAACAGCTTCATTATGCGGATCTTAAGAATTTGAAAAGTCTCCATTGAACCGTATACGTTTTCGTGAATATTTCGTTAACGGTTACTTTTATAGAAAAAATATTAAACACCAATTGTGTGACTTAAGATATTTTCTACAAACCAGTAAAAAAGCTAGAATTATTTTTCATTGTCTGACAGATATATGTATACATATAAACTTACCGAAGAAAATTGTATAAGATAATTTAAAAAGACAAACGTAAAAAAAACTTTCTTTCTTTCTCCGTCAATATCATATTAGAAGATTTTTGACCACCCACCAGTCATTTAATTTCCGGCTTTTCTCCATTTTGTTCCCGCCGCGACGGATGTTAAAACGCCACGAGTGAAAACTATTGGCGTTAGTGTCGAAAAGGGTTTTTGTACCGGGCGTGAAAAAAATTGAAAACACTTTTTTTATGCTATTACTTACATTTGGCGTGGCGAGCGCTTTTTCCTTTTCTACGCACCGCAGGGCGGCTGTCGAAACGGCAACAGCGAGCGCGAAAAACTTGGCGCTAGTAGTGGCAGTTTTCTAGCAGAGCACATTACCATCATCGTAGATTAAAACCAAGTACTAATTTGAATTATCGTAGATTAAAACGATTTCGATAAGCGATACTAGCGCCAATCCTTCAATAGTACCGTCAATGGTTGTTTCGACACTAGCGCCACTCACTTTAATATACTACCGTTGCGGTGTAATTCCACCTGGCGCCCTCATCTGGATAACTCGAACAACTCGAAGTTCAAAGCTTGGATAAAATCCACAAACCACACCACACACTCCGGTAGAAAAGTATAATTCTTGCAGCTGTGCGCTACTTGCTAGAAAAATAAAAAATCTGATGGCAGAATGCAGAGTATTCTCTAGTTGTTATTATTAGCTGCGTTTTTATACCCTAGATGAAATCTATAGGGGGTATACTAAGTTTGTCATTCCGTTTGTAACACATCGAAATAATGATAGTAGAGCAAAATGAATTGGACACCCACGCATAATATTAAAAGTTATTTTGATTTTTGCATGTCCGTCCGTCCGTCTGTGCGCACGATAACTCGAGAACGCGTATACGTCGAGAGCTGAAATTTTGTACGCGGACTTTTAAAAAAAAAAGTAAAATTACGTTCGAAAATGAGACAAATGGGGCGACTCCTTCGTGGGGTTGCCATACAAAACTTTCGTTTTCCACTATATATTTGGACACTGCCTGAGAACGCATGGATATAGAGAGCTGAAATTTGGTACATGGTGTTTTCTTTCTACTATCAAATAAAATTTCAAAAATGGACTAAATCGAGCAACTCCTTCTTGGTGTTGCCATATAAAAATTTAGGATTTTAACGTACACTGTGAAAACGATCAATCGTAGACATTTTTATTGTACTAAAAACTTCTTCAGAATACAAAATCCTATAAAATTGGTTATAATCATTTTTTCTGTCCGACAAACCGTTCTAGAAATATATGCGAAAAACCACTTCAAAAATCAAACTTGCATAGATCGGTGATCATACGTAATTTTATACGAGCATTTATCTGGGGTATCATAAGAATTGGTCTTAGACCAATTCTAGCTTTTTTACTTGTTTTACCTCTATGATCTGATCCGGTTGAATTTTATATACGTAAAAAAACATAAAATAAACCGGATCAGATCAGAGAGATAAAAAAACGCAGCTATTATCTACGTTTAGTATTTTTAGTATTTTCTAGTGTATTTTAAAATATCTATGGAGGAGTGCCCTCGGCGATCAAATTTAAAAGCGTCGCGACGAAATTTTAATTTCTAAATAAAATAATTGAAGTCTTATTTAAGGAAGTCGATGGTGGTGGTAAATATACTGTGGTGTGGTGGAGGTGAGGAAAATTATGAGGTGTTTGTTGTCTGTGAAAGACCTGAAGGATTCCAGGATTCATTAAGAGGAAAGAAAAACGGAAAATACACTGAATGTTTCCCGAACTAGAAGAGAAAATTAAACAGATCAGAAGGTGTGGGACTTGTATATGTAAATCTTAGTAGATCTTATTAACGTGAAACTTGTAAAGCGGAATTTATTATTTATTTGAAATTTGAAAGAATTTGCAATGTAGTGATTTATCCGTCTGCTTATGTTTAAGGGTTTCCACTGCAGTAAGACACTGGCACTATTTTCAAGAGAAAGTGATACTATAAACTATAAAGAAGAATAATTGTGACTTGCTTGAATCACTGCATCGTAGGTTTTATTGGGTTTTTTTGTTTTCTGTTCTTTTAATTTGTAATTATCTGCAGAGAGTTTTTAATGCTGCTCCATAAAAGTGCCATAAGTCACTGAACATTGTATTTTTGATATTGTTTTTTTTTAATTTTTTATTGAAAATGACTAATTTTGATTACAAAAGATAGTTTTAATCATGAAGAGCTTTTTAAAAAATAAAATTTTAAAAATAATATCTTTTCGATGCCTGCCATCACCTCATCGCAAGCTGCTGCTCTTTGCTGTACCTGGTCCATAACTGAAGCCAAAACTGGTTGATCAATTGCAATATATTCATTTTTTAAGTTGTCTTTTATTTGTTGCAGTCCTTGCGGTTTATTTGCGTATACACGATCTTTCAAATATCCCCACAAAAAGAAATCTGGTGGTGTTAAGTCAGGTGATCGCGATGGCCAATTAACATCTCAAAATCGTGAAACGATACGGTTCCCAAAAACCGTTCGCAGCAATTTCATTGTTTCCCTTGCAGTATGGAAAGTAGCTCCGTCTTGTTGAAACCACATTTCTTGAGTGTTATCAAGTTCAGGAAACAAAAAATTTTCTAATATAACCCTGTAACGCTCACCATTTACAGTCAATGCATTGCCATCTTCGTCTTGGAAGAAGTACGAACCATAAGCCTTGTCTGCTGATATTCCGCACGAATATGTCTTCGTTACTTCAAGCGGTCTTACACTCCGAGATAAGTCACCAACAGAACCCGATGACTGAAAACGAGTAACTAGATTGCGTACCTGATTTCGTGATGGTGCATTTCTGGTGTTAAAAAAATTTCGAAATTTTCTTTTTGGTTGAATTATTGTATTTTGACTAGCAAGATAAAACTCAACAATTTTTACTCGTTTCTCAATTGTATACATGGCTAATGAAGCTCTCAAACGTTGTTTCTAATACCGAAAAATAAAAAGAGTAGAAATATAAAAAATAAAAAAATTATATCAAAAATACAATGTTCAGTGACTTATGGCCCACCCTGTATATAATGTGGTTTGGAATTTGGAAGAATAATTTGTCCGGATTGATACAAAAATTTCTTTTTAACATTCTATACTGCTAGTAACTCTGTGTTTGACTTACCAAATTTCAATAGTTTCTTGGATAAGATGGTCAATTACTAAAATGGCATGTTCAGTATTCGCAACAGCTGTAGTTCCACTAATGTGGATCCAATTTTCTGTTAGCTTTGCTTTTATTTTGTATCAAAATTCTGCTATATATTAGTCCATAATTTGTTTTATTTGTGTGTGTGTCTTATTTGTATTTGTTGTACTACATTATTTTTTATTGCTAGTTATAGTTACTGTGTCTCTTATTTAGGCTCTAATTTTCTTTTTCTGTTTTCAGTGGCAGTTCAGTTCCCCCATTTCGGGTGGCGGCACAATAGCCTTGTCTTGCTTTTTGCTGTTGGAGATTGGAGTGGCCTTGCCCATTTGTATCTTCGTCTGTATTTGTTGACTTTATTTTATTGAATAATTGATCTATTCTGAACTGCTACATTTTCTGTTTTGTGTTTTGAAGTTGAAGACTTGAAGCGCCGTAATTGTAATTCGCAGGGATGTAAAGGGCTCAAGTTTTGACTCAACTCAAGCAGTGAGTCCGCTCAATCAACGATTCCGCTCAATCAACGATTCCGCTCAACCGTTGAGCGGTGTGGTTCATCGCTCGAAATTTGAGCGGACTCACTGTTTGAGTGGACTTGAGCGGACTCATCATTTGAGTTGAGCGGACACAAAACATGTTCTAAATAACAAAGAGAATCTGATTTAATTAAAATTGAAACTGAAATTTCAATCAAACAAGAAAAGCTTAAAGAAAAGTCATTCATTATATTATATTATATTATATTAATTTTGCTTTTGATAGTTTTTTTAGCCAACATTTCTCTTCCTCTCAATATAATGTACAAATTCAACAACTTCTAGAACCTGTAAGGAAAATACGATACTTGAAAATGTCATAATTCAATTCAAGGTTACATTTTTCCATAGAATCAGCGTCTTACTTTATGTTTTTTCCATTGACATGTAGCATCACTTGCATTTTAAAATTTTCGTCATTTAGACGACATCTATTAGGAGTTAACGTTAGTTTTCGTATGCTGAATAATCCTTCTACCGAAGCACTACTAGGTAGTGCTGTGTTGTATTCGGTACGACGGCTTTTATCACCGAAAAACCTTTATTTTCAAAACACTCGACGTTTTGTCTGTAGAAATATTATACTCGAAGAACAATTTCCGACCCTCCATTGAATTTTAGTCATCTTCACAATCTAAATCCCAAAAATGGCGTAGCTTGATTGTTATTTTGGGATTGCGTATTCATGTCGTAACATTCGCTTTTATTGGTTCTTTAAATAATAAATTTCTCAACCAATTATGCGTCGGTGTTCAATCAATTTTGCTCTACAAGAATTTTTTTTCTATGCGTCACAAACGGAATGACAAACTTAGTAGACGCGATCCTATAAATTTTACCTGTGGTATATAAATCGGACAATGACAATAATAATGGTCATAACAAAATAACTTTTCAAGTCTGAAGTTATTTTCGCCTGTAAAATTTGTCGTCGGCTTAATAAGAAAACACCGTAATTCCACTTTTTTTTTTCAAAAATTCGATTTTTAATAAAATAAAAAGAGAATATCATTTCTTACGTTTCAGTAAATCAACAGAACTCCATTTCAGTTAAAAAGCCGGAAAAATAACAAAAACCTAAATCACTTATTTGGAACTGTCAAATTTTCATATCGAAAAACATAACTTCAGTATACGCCATACTATTGGACGACCACACTACTAACTTCGTCATCTAAATTCTAAAATTAATTAATGTAGTATTGTACAATTTTATTAAAAACTGATATTGCTTGAAATAAGGTAAATCTTTTAATTATTCCTGACTTTACTTATTCGAGTCTCGTGTTTTTTCTTTGATATAGTTTTTCGAATTCCGAAGTTGCGACTGGAGTTACGCTATTTTCCTGCAACAAGTTTTATTTTTCGTTGTTATTGAATGGTTTGAAAATGAATTCTCGCGGAGCATTGATGGTGCGTATGGTTCTTGGAACTAATGAACAAAGTCGGGAAGAGTCATTATTGGAAAAACCGATAACCGAAAGCAACGATTCTTCAGAGCATTTTTGTGCCACATTACCAGCAGAACAAAATATTATTGAATTGCAGAGTCATCCAAAAGAAATAGATTCAGAGCAAATTAATAATATAATTAATTCGGAAATGTCTGATTTCTCCGCAATTAACTGCATTATAATTTCTGAAGAGAATGATATTAGGTATCGGAAATATAATTCCTTTTGTTGTGACACATTCAAATGTCGCTGGTTATGATGAAAATAATGTAGAAATTTTGGCTGAATTAATCCCTGAAGATAATGTGAATGATTGCGTAATGATTTTGGACCATGAAAATAGTGTAGAAGTTTCGACTGAGTTAATCTCTACATATACCGTCGAACGGGGTTAGTTTGTGGTTTCCCGGGTAACTTTGTTACTAAAAAAAAAAAGTTTCAAACAATTCTCAGAAGTGCAAACATAAATGTATTCCCTTTAAAATGCATGCAAATCGGCAATGTACTCTTTCTCAGAATAAAAATGCTGTTCAACTCCTCTTCTCTCACATTTATTAGTCAGTTGTTTGAGTGAATTCACCTAAGCTGCTTGTGTGCAGTTTCGTCTTTATCCAAACTTTTGTGTGTTTCCAGAGAACTCAAGCGAAAACATAAGTAGTAAGTATATAAATTAATTTATTATTATGTTATTAATATATAACATAGGAGTTGTTACAAAACAAATATGCCTTCCGAGAAATATTTTCAGAAATGTTTTTTCCAGCTTTTTCAATGGTATATGGGGCTACTTTAACGCGCGTCAATGTAGCTCCAAAACAAAATAGGGGGCTACTTCGACACACGGTAAAGAGTTTCCTCATTGTAGAGATCGATCTTTATGTCTAGTTTAATGAAAACTTTCATTTTATTTCAAAAAATACAAAAAAAAAAAAAAAACTTTCTGAAAATGCGAACATATAAAAGGAAGGAAGGAAGTCGGCGATATTGCGATTTTTCGGATGAGGCTATTGAAAAGTGTCTTAAAGATGCCAGAAGCAAAGTTATTTCAATAAAAGCTGCGTCAGTGAAATATAGGATCCCAGAGTCAACTATAAGAAATAAACTAAAAGGGGCACATTCAAAGCACTATGGAAGGCCTACGATATTTAACCCATCGGAAGAGAATTCATTCGCAGAGCATTTAATAAAGATGTCCGATGCGGGATTTCTCCTTACAGAATATGATTTTCGCCAAACCGTTAAACAATACCTAAGCTCTAAAGGCATAAAGTTTAAACAGTTTAAAGAAAATCTACCTGGTGCGGAGTGGACAAATTTATTTAAAAAAAGGCACGCAAATATAATAACTAGATTTGCTTCAAATATAAAAAGAGCTAGAGCTGCAATAACACCAGATATAATTAATGAATACATTACAAATTTAAAGTCAGTCCTTGAAAATGTTCCACCAGAAAACATCTGGAACTACGACGAAACCAACCTATCTGATGATCCAGGCCAGAAAAAAATAATTTGCAAAAGGGGTTGCAAATATCCAGAGACCATTCGAAACTCCAGCAAAATTTTTTATTCGCTAATGTTCTGTGGAAACACAGCCGGCCAGCTTATACCACCATACGCTATATATATAAGGCGGAGCACCTGTGGACTACGTGGACAGACAACGGACCCCAAGGTGTGCGGTACAATCGGACAAAAAGTGGATAGTTTGATGCTTTTGCTTTCGAGGATTGGTTTATAATGCATCTATTGCCGCATTTAAAAAGACAGAATGGCAGAAAATAAATCATCGGGGATAGTTTGTCTTCACACATCAATATTAGCGTGTTGTAAGCTTGCGAAGGAAATAACATTTCATTTGTGTGTCTTCCTCCTAATTCAACACATTTAACACAACCGCTGGATGTGGCTTTCTTCGCTCCGATGAAAAGGATTTGGAGGAAACAACTAGGCGAAGGACTCAAAATTTGGATCAGGATATGCGACATTACCCAAGGATCTTTTTCCATGCTTATTAAAACATTTAATGGAAGAAATTGATAGAAATAGCGCTGATAATTTAATAGCAGAAAATGTGGAATACACCCAATTAGTCAGAACGAACTTCTCCAGCAGTTGCCGCAAATGTGTAATGTTGATTCCAATTTAGTTGGGGAAGCATTTCTTAAACAGCTCCAAAATAAGCGGATGGAAGTAGTAATACCAAGGGCAACTCAAAACAAGCGAAAGAAAATGAATGTTCCTGCAGAAAGAAGTGTTAGAGCGCAAGATATTGCAATTCCATTGACTATCGATCTGACAATAAAACCCACCGAGCAAGAAATCTCGACTTAGAGAAAGTATCAGCAGCACAGCAACTAATGAGAACTCATTTAGGGCAACAAACTGCATTAGCATTACCGACATCTTCCCTCTGGAGGAGAGTGAAGAAGAGCAATCTTATTTATTCCCAATAAATCAAGGAAGTGCAAACGTTTCGAATTTTACTGAGGCTGCAGAACAATCGCGCATACTCCCAATAACTCCAATCCAGAACATCATTCCAGTATCCAGAGCAGCAATTTGGAAGAAATAATTCCACAGTATAAGACAGGCGACTTCATAGCTGTTGCATATGAAGGAAAGGAATATCCAGGTAATAAAAACCTAATTGTTACTACTCTTAGCTTTCACTTTTTGTCCTAATTGTAGGTATTATTGATTCTATTCTTGGTGAGAACTATTTTGTCAATTGTATGGAAAAGTCCTCCATCCACTGGCGATGGCCAAAACGAATGGACATTCTGGCCTACAATTTAATTGAAATTGTTCGTAAAATATGTCCACCGAAACCTTTAAATAAACGAGAGTATTTTTCTGTTCCAGAATTGGAATAAGTTTTATAACTGTTAACTACCTATACATATGTAAGAACGGTTTTTGTCGCAGTCTTTGAAATAAATTCAGAGTACCTAGCCACAACGAAAAATTATTATTTTTTATATGTTTTACTTAGGTACCCACTATTGACGTTTATAAAATGTTAAAGAAAAAGTTTATAATTGTTTTAAAATAAATAAATTGGAAAATAAAAAAAATCTGTTTTACTTTTATTAAGAACACCCGTTCTTGTACTACTACTACTCGTATTTTTTAATATTGTTACTTTTGCTTTTAATTCCACCATGGGGAACTTCAAAGTTTTCGTCAAATAAGGTCAAAAAGCAAGAATAAAATTCTTCTTCCAAAGTAGCCCCAATGCATGGGTAACTTTGACGCTTATGAATAATGGCGGATTAAGTATAGAAGCATTTTTTAAACTTAATTAAATACGCTCCAAATATTACGAAAACAAGTATGTTTTCTTAATAGAAGACAACTTCAACCTAACTAAATCGTGGAAAGGTAAGAAAAAGTCGTCAAAGTAACCCCGTTCTACGGTACACAAAATGATTCTGTTATGAATACTGCACAGATTGATGAAAATGGAAATAACACGAGCCAAAGTCGATCTAAATGTCACAAAGTCAACCACAAAAAATGGCGTGACAATGAAAACCTAGTTGAAAGAGAATTAGGTCATGTTTACAAAGGTAGAAAAAAATTGATGGAAAATAGAACTACGATATTACAGTGTTCGCGAAAATTGGGACCAAGCTGTCAATGTGCTTCAACAGAAAGATCTATGATAAAATGGAAATTTTTGGGCATTATCATGGGGCGAAAAAAGGACTTTTACTTTACTTACTTTTTACTTTTACAAGTGACAAAGAGTATTTCAAATAAGTCGAAAGCAAGGATCGAGTTATTCTACAACCAGAAAAAGGCCTCAGAAGAATTCTTTTCAAATCTTGCCACTATAGAGTCTCACTATTGTAGATCTTCGTCGACTAAACAGTACCTGGTACCAGTTTTCAAATCGAATGCTTATCTATACAAGGTTTATAAAGATGAATGCATCTCAGAATATCTTACCGCTATCTACTTGTAAGTTTTTTCTAATGTTTAAAGAAAAGAATGTGCCTTTGTTTAAACCGAAAAAGGATGAGTGCAATACATGTATCGCTTACAAGGTAGGCAATATCTCCGAAGATTTATTTAATTTGCATCGAGCAAAGAAAAATGAAGCCAGATCTGAAAAAGCAAATGATAAAGCATCAGAAAATTTTGTATTTCCCATGGATCTGCAGTCGGTTTTGTTGTGCCTCAAGTCGAATACGTCAAGCTTATACTACAAAACAAAACTTGTAGTTCACAATTTTACAATTTTTGATTTAAAAACGCGAGATGGTTTTTGCTTTGTCTGGAATGAAATGGAAAACGGCCTTACAGCGAATGAACTTTTCAGCATTGCTGTTCATCACATCAAAATTTCCTTTACCTAATAATTCAAAAAAAAATTATTTTATATAGCGACGCCGTAATGTCGAACATGCTCCTAGGCATTGCAGTGCTTCTCAACTTGGAAATAGAGCAGAAATTTCTATGTAGAAAACGGCCACACACAAATGGAGGTCGACTCTATGCATTGGTGCATCGAAGAACGAGTGTTACGCAACAAATAAATTAGCGTTAATGTGTGCAAAGAAGTTAGAAAAATTCCAAAGCCTTACGAAGTCACATATTTTCCAGATGGCGCTATAAAATATAAACTTAGATTCACCGAAGATTGTAGTGATTTACCGTTAAGACGAAATAAAAGCATACAGCCTCGAGCTATTCATGAGCTACCATCAGGACTTTATTCGGAACGAATTAAAATTAAAAAAAAAAAAAACACAATACGAACACCTTCAATCTCTCAAGGAGATATTGGATACCGATTACCACAAATTTTTCGACAACATTACCTATGAGAACTAGAAAGGAACTTTTTGTTTATTTTTGTTTTTTTTTTTTTATTTAACTATGAATTCGGATTTGTTTTATTCATTTTTTTTTTTATATTATATAGTAAATTTTTTAAATTATGAATTTAATTTTTATTTTGTAAGTTTTTCTTTCTTGTACTGAATAATGTTGATTGTCATTAATTTTTTTCTAATAAATTTTCTTTTCGTTTTTATTTTGATGCTTTGTAATTGCAGTAACTCCATTTAGTCCAGTCAAATAAGCCGAAAAAATGCAAAAGATCGTATTTAATTCCTTTCAGGCTGCAATTTGGAAGGCTGGTGTAGGGTGGTCCTGGGAGTATTGTCACAAAAATGCGGCGTCCCAGGGCCAAAACAAAGGGGTGAAAGATAATAAAAACACCCCCGAACGCGTGATTATCTATTTGCCATGCGTGTAGACCGGAAGTGGTAAAATTTTTAACAAATTTAAAAATGCCATTTTATTCAAAATATGATTCTAAATAAAAAAGTCCATGGTGACCAACCCCTATCTCGTAAGAGTGGGACAGGGACAGCGAAAGAAGCTAAGGGTGGACACATCGCTATATCCTCGAACATGTGTCCGGTTTTTTCAATTCTGCAACATTTTGGTTCAGGAGCTAGCAACCAAGAAAAGCGTGAATGTTTCGGTGGAGGAGCAGAAAAACGGGTGGAGTGAAGAATGTTATCGGATAATATGTTGCACAATATTTGCGTTCATGTTTTACTGTCGTGACTTATTTGGAACATTTTTGATTTTTTCTTAGAAATTTTGGTTGGTTGTGCAAAGCGAGACGAGATATGATGACTTTTGCCTTAGAATTCTTACATTTTAGTTCATTATGTCTGCAGTTTTACCCACTCGATGTTTTTTAGGGGTTTAGATAATAAGCAGAGAGGATTGTGTGCATTTCTTGTTTGTTTTTAATTTTTGTAATGTTTCTTGACGGAAGGGGTAGGATATGGGATCGCAGGATACACGGGAAGAATGGGATGAATATATTAATGATATTAAATGTGGGTATTTAGAAATTTAGTTTTACAGTTTACTTGTGGTTGTTAGTTAGTGGTGTTCCACAAATAGTTGTCAACCGCCCAGCTTTGGACAGGTCTCGGTTAGACAATCAATATTGAAATGCTAAGACGGGTAGGGATGGTAACGTGCGGTGGGGGGGGGGGGTAGGTCTAACAATTCGGGTGAAAGTTGTATACTTCAAATCTTATGAACTAATATAACTACTGAGCAAAAAACCGTAATAAAAATACTTTTATCTCAGATGATAGTAAGCCGTTCAGACTTTCCAATTTCTAGCCACCTATTTAAGTCAGCTTCGACCACAGTTAGAATAATTTTGAACGATTTTCACCCCAAAATACTTTCTTGCAATATTTGGAAACCTCAGAGTATTACGGGTCATCACATGTACCTATAGTTGCTGCGGGGGATATAGTTGAATATTTATTGGAACGCTTGGACGGTTTAGTCTGAACTGAAAGGCATCTTAATAGGATATATTATTTAGAAGTTATAGTGTGATTGATTCATAACATTTGAAGGTAACCCCTCCTATCTCAAATATTTAGGATTTACTACCCCTTGCAAATAATTTTTTGCTTTTCTAACTGGGACATATTCATGGCTTGTCAACAATTCATAGAACACCCTGAGTGCAGCTCATAGTCTTAAATTGCTCTTAATATATTATCTTATTTGCTCTTTAGTATATGTATTCTAGTTGTCTGATCTGGTTTCAACCCATTCATAATAATGAATGAAATGAGTTTAGTGTTTATTTTTCTGATTTGTTAATCTTTAATATCATACTGGCCAACGTTCAACGTAGCTAAAAAATGCCTGGTACATGAAATAAATGCTTTTTAATTTTATTTGATTTGTTGATTTGAAAATGGTAAGAGACATTTATTGCAGTAAATCATATTGGGAATTAGTAAAACTTTTTTTTTTGTTATTTTTAAAAAAGAAAGCATCTGCAAATTTTACATTACTACTTTGATTTGTCAGTAATAAATTTTTAAATAATGTAACGCTTCTATTTTTAACCATCTAAATATCCCAGATCCCACCCATCTTGTCTATACCATTAATATATTACATCCCATTCTTCCCGTGTATCCTGCAATCCCATATCCTACCCCTTCCGTCAAGAAACATTACAAAAATTAAAAACAAACAAGAAATGCACACAATCCTCTCTGCTTATTATCTAAACCCCTAAAAAACATCGAGTGGGTAAAACTGCAGACATAATGAACTAAAAAGTAAGAATTCTAAGGCAAAAGTCATCATATCTCGTCTCGCTTTGCACAACCAACCAAAATTTCTAAGAAAAAATCAAAAATGTTCCAAATAAGTCACGACAGTAAAACATGAACGCAAATATTGTGCAACATATTATCCGATAACATTCTTCACTCCACCCGTTTTTCTGCTCCTCCACCGAAACATTCACGCTTTTCTTGGTTGCTAGCTCCTGAACCAAAATGTTGCAGAATTGAAAAAACCGGACACATGTTCGAGGATATAGCGATGTGTCCACCCTTAGCTTCTTTCGCTGTCCCTGTCCCACTCTTACGAGATAGGGGTTGGTCACCATGGACTTTTTTATTTAGAATCATATTTTGAATAAAATGGCATTTTTAAATTTGTTAAAAATTTTACCACTTCCGGTCTACACGCATGGCAAATAGATAATCACGCGTTCGGGGGTGTTTTTATTATCTTTCTCCCCTTTGTTTTGGCCCTGGGACGCCGCATTTTTGTGACAATACTCCCAGGACCACCCTACACCAACCCTCCAAATTGCAGCCTGAAAGGAATTAAATACGATCTTTTGCATTTTTTCGGCTTATTTGACTGGACTAATTATAAACTATCTCAATTAATACGAAAAACGCGTAAATCCATAAAAATTATAAATATCGGATTTTGTTTTAATTTAAACTTATTTCTACTAATCTACATATAATGTGTTTTAAAAAAAAACTGCATCAAAATATTGACAAAAATCTTGCAGTATTATCAAAAAACAAATTTTTCCTCTCCCCTGTAAAATTTTCTAAAATGGAGTTACAGTGTTTTCTGATTAAGCCGACGATGTGCATATTACTTTCCCTTTATATTTCACAAGTATTTCTATGGATAATTCTATAAGTAGAATCGCCATAAATTGAATAATATCATTTTCAAGTATGGGAAAATACCATACGGTCTTTACACATTATTGAATAAGTACAGTTGTAAATTATATTGAGAGGAAGAAGAAATGTTGGATAAGAAAATTAGCAAAAGCTAAATTAATATAATATAATGAAAGACGTTTTTGTAAGTGTTTCATATTGATTGAAATTTCAGATTCAATTTTAATTAAATCAGATTCTCCTTATGTTATTTAAAATATGATTTGAGTCCGCCATCGAGAATACTCGCAAACCATGAAACAGACTTCCTCACTACCATATGAGAGCCCCAACGAACTCTTGACATTCTAAAATATTTGCAGTGTTCTTGTGTAAAACTGATAAAAGTTTGAATTCAATAGCTCCTCCTCTATGCCCGATTCTTTTAGTTTTCTGTGTGTAGGCGAGATCCGAATTTGCCGAAGCAAAAATAAAAACTTTTCTAATTTTTAAATTGAAGAAAAATAGTAAAACACTGAATTTATGAACTTAATACATATATTTGTATTTTAATAAGAAAAATTAAACAAAAATAAAATAAATAAAAATTCAGTTTATAAAAAATAAAAAAATATCAAAACAAATAATAATTAAAAGTGAATTTTTCTTGCTTTTAATTCCAAATCTTCCATGTCTAATTGTTCAGCAATTTCTTTTTCTATGGAAATCGTTGCTAGACCAACTAAAAGATTTGACATATTTGTGATCTCAGATATGATTTTATTATTTTCAGTTTTGAAAAACTTCTTTCAGCACTAGCAAGGGCGTGTATCTTTATTCTGCTCAGAGCACTCCGAGCGCTCTGAATACCGATTTCTTGTATCTTTATTCACTTTCAGAGTACTCTGAGCGCTCTGAACGTGCATCTTTATTATTGCTCAGAGTGCTCTAACTAATTGTAGATAAACCTCTGAGTATTTGGAGAAATCCGTCAGTAATACCAATAGAGCGCAAAAAAATCCTATTGAAAATGTGAATACTTTTTTTAAATTCCATATTTCCTTCCTTTCCTTCACCCTTTATTTATTTTTATAGCTTTATTATTATTATTATTTATTTATTTTTATAAACAATTTTGTATTATCAATATTTATTTCACAAATCCTAAGTGCTGCCAATATAAAGAAAAACTACCAGAACACTCAGAGCCCTCCGGATTTGTATTTTTTTCCAGAGTGCTCTGAACGTTCTAAAAAATCTGTTCGATCTACGGAGCGGAAAAAAGATACACGCCCCAAGTGTGACTGGTAACGTTATCAGTATGAGAAGTGACTACTTCAATAAATTTAGACGTGTAAATATATTTTAACACACTTTTTGGATCGCTTTGCGAAGTATCAAGTCGTCTTCCAATAGCTTTAATTTCATTCCAAAGTTCGACCCCGTTGATGTCTGATTGGCCATCGAATGTAAGCGCTAATTGCAAGTCCTTACATTGTTTCAATATTTCTTCATCCGTAAATTTCTTACTGCCGATATGCAAAAGAAATCCAAATAACTGGCTATATTCCGATAATTGGGTAAATCTTTCATTTGTTGTTTGAATTGCGATGTCCAATATTCGATTAAAAAAACATACTCTGAAGTTTAGTTCTGGTGCAAATATCGGTTCATCACTACCTTCATATACAAATTGTCTACTTTTTCTGCGAACGCGTACGGGTTCTTCCTCACAAAATCCTTCAAAACTTTCAACTTCAATTGCCAAGTTTTTAGTTTTTCAATCATTTCTGTAAATGCTGCATCAGAACGATAATCGCACAGAAAAGATGGTGGGTTGATGCTGAGAAAAAGTTATAAATGCATTGAATTAAATCAAAGAATGCGACAGTCTGCATACAACTATTAGCTGCATCGTTCAATACCAAGTTTAGAGCAGGCGCGTATCCAGACCTGCAGCTTGGGGGGGGGGGGGGGTCTCAACTAAAATGTTCGAGATGGGAGGAAAAAGTCGGAAGTAGTCGCTTTTAAATTTTTTTTTTATCATATTTAAGTTAGATATCACAAAATTCAATTTTTGGTTTGATTTTGAAAGCCTGTCCATAATATTATCCACATCAATGTCGATCTCAGACATTACGGACTCATATCCAGATACTCTTTCTCGTGCAAAGATTGTAGACATTGATGTGATGCAACCGATTCTGTCAAAGCTGAAGTAAATGACAGGGAGTGAGAGCTTGCACCTTTATTCACATTCAGAGGAATAGGAGTAGAAGTGCCTGATATGTCACTGACTATTTCTTTTGATGGGAACTTAACTGATCTTAACGTGAAGTTAAGTTAAACATCACTACTTGAATTCATACGAAAGTATAAGCAAAGCAACGGCAATTACTGCAGGCAGAGGAAAGCGAATGGTTTTTATTTTTATAGTCTTGCCGTAAAAATTGTAGAATTAATTTTAGGGGTATCAATCCAACTGATCGTTTTCAGCAACCAATAGTGTATAAAAATTCGAAAGGAAAATGTTCAATAACATTTTTAAGAACAAAATGTATGGTTGCCAACGCTCATAAATATCTTTACCGACCCAGATCAGCCAAGACACCTGAATCAATATAACTCTTTGGAACCATTGTCCGCCGCCATGAAAAATCTAAAGAAAAATTTTCAGATCTTTGTAAGAAAACTGAATGCTTGTGCCCCCGTCGAAAGAGAGAACCTCCAGAATCAATACACCAATTCGTTTGGACTTTTGTCGGTGAATAGTTAATCATTCAAATTCTTCCGTAAAGCGAACGCACCCTTTAATTTAACAAACGTACACAAATTAACTTTAACTCGTGTGAGGGGAACTTTCGTTAAGTTTAAATATCCAATTTTCCGTAAGTATAGTGCGCTAAGAATCGCTCATTCCGTGATGTGTCAAACAATTAAATTAAGTACTACTAAATGATTAAAAGTGCAATGTAAAAATTGAAATGGAGTAAAAATGTACTGCGAATTAATAGAAAGCACAAATCTTCAATGAAATCAACTTCCATTTGTTAATTTTTTCACTTTTACCACTTTTTAAAATTTAACACATTAAATATCAAGATAATAATTTCGTAAAGTTGTTTAGTTCCATTGTAGCTCAGCCTATAACTGAACTCTAAGGTGAGTATCAATACGTGTGAATGATAGGAACAGGAATATTTACTATGAGTTAATTCGTCAATTCCCCAACCCTCATGTCTTTGCATAGCTTGTTGCCTCCGATTACGGTATACAGCCTAACAAGGTATTACTGTCCCGCGACATAGCAAAAGGCTGAACTACAATAGAAGTAAATAACCTTACAAAATTGAACGAGACAGATGTTTACTTACGAAAAATTGATATTTTTAGCCTAAATATATATCACATTCACATTCTTGATATTTATTGTTTTCTTTTTTAAAAAGTAAAAAAATTAACAAATGGAAGCAGATTTAATTGAAGATTTGTGCTTTCTATTAATTCGCAGTACATTTTTACTCCATTTCAATTTTTACATTGCACTTTAATCATTTAGTAGTAATTTAATTGTTTGACACATCACGGAATGAACGATTCTTAGCGCACTATACTTACGGAAAATTGGATATTTAAACTTAACGAATGTTCCCCTCACACGAGTTAAGGCCTAACCACAATGTGCATATGCTAGCATATGCAAACACACGAGCAGTTGCTTTTCCTAATAACAACCCACAATAGGAATAAGACGCCGTTCGTTAAGTTTCATTTCCTTTCGTCAACTTCTGTCTGTACGCTCATGATCGTACTTTGCATAAGCAAAATTGACATTTTGTGTAAACAAGTATTAACAAGCCGGAAAATGGAAACAGAGTACGAAATATTTTTCGACTCATTAATTAATTCTCTGAGAAATTTTAAGTCACTGTATGACAAGAAGCACCCATTATACCACAATAAGCATCAAAAAGAAAAAATCTAGGTGGAAATTAGTGCAGAAACGGGAAAATCAGGTAATTTGAGAAATTTGTTGCCAATAGTATTAATTAAGTTATTAATAATTTTTGATTGCAGTTGATGTATGCAAAAACCGGTGGAAGTTGTTGCGAGAGAGATTTTGCAAGGAATTAAGAAAAATAAATTTGCCATCTGGAAGTGCTTCAGAAGACGGGAGCTACTGGAAGTATTACGAAACTTCTTACCGGATCATGTACGGCCATGTACATTTAATGTAAAGGGTTTTCCAATAAGAGGTGTTATTTTGATATTCAAAGAAAAATGCAATTTTTTGAGATAAATGATCGGATCTTTACACGCCTACAGGACCATATCCTTTTCATGAAATTTTCCATAACCAAATCGCAAAGTGGCTGCCCTATGTCCTCGATAGCATCACGAATTCCATCTTTGAGGTCTTGAATCGACGCTGGGCTGTTGGCGTAGACTTTCTCTTTCACGTGGCCCCAAAGGAAGAAGTCGCAAGGTGTTAAGTCACAAGATCTCGGTGGCCACTGGCCAATTGTGATCACCTCTTCGAGAAATAACACGGTCCGGAAATTTTTCCCGTAAAAGATCAATGGTTTCGTTGCTTGTATGCCACGTAGCGCCGTCTTGTTGAAAGTAAACGTTGTCCAGATCAATACCATCCAATTCCGGCCATAAAAAATCATTAATCATCTGTCGATAGCGCAATCCATTCACCGTAACTGTTGCTCCAGCCTCATTTTCGAAAAAGTAAGGAGCAATGACCCCGCGGGACCATAAACCGCACCAAACAGTCACACGTTGAGGATAGAGAGGCTTTTCAACAATAGCTCTTGGGTTTTCCGAGCCCCAGATGCGACAATTTTGCTTGTTGACGAAGCCATCGAGGTGGAAATGGGCCGCCTCATCACTCAAGATGAGTTTTCGATGGAATTCCGGATCATTTTCATGCATTTCAAGGACCCAATCAGCAAAGACTCGACATTGTTGATGATCGGTCGGCTTTATAAGCCTTAAGACCCAAATCTTTATGCAAAATACGGTGTAATGACGTTTGTGGAATGCCTAATTCCAAAGATCGACGAGGAATGGACAAACCTGGGTTTTCTTCAACACTTTCGGCTACAGCAGTAATATTCTCGGCTGTTCTTGAGCGACGTCCAGGGGTTTTATTCTTCACATCACTAACTTGTCCCGACAGCTAGAATTTTTCTACCAATTTCTGTATTGCGGTCCGACAAGGTGCTTCACGACGACCCAAAAATGTTCGAGTTTTACGAACCGTCTCTGCCACATTTTCACCATTTTTATAGTGAATTTTAATAATTTTAATGCGTTGTTGAATCGTGTATCGTTCCATTTTAATTAATGGCGTAGTTTCTTCTTGTCAAATGTCAAAAAATGACAGCTCCAAAAGTGATATCTACCGAAATAGCGGGCTAATTATAATAACACCTCTTATTGGAAAACCCTGTATTACAGTTTATTGAATACTATGTTATTTCAAATTTAGAACAAGAAGCAATGACCCATACAGCAATTTAATTTGCGAAGATGAAGACGACGATGAAGTTTCTGACAATAACAATACTTCCAACTGTGAAACTAGGAATATGAATTCAACTGCAGGAACGATTTGCCGAAAAACATCAAAGATATATCCCGTAGGCGAATATTTAATTTAATAATAAACTTAAGAAGTGAATATATTTAGATTTTTAAAAATATTTTGCGATATTTGCGTTACTCCAAACTAGTTTTTAAGACGCCACGAAGTGCTTTATTTTTCTATAACAAATACTAACTTTATAATTTATTAAAAAATTTATTAAGAAAATTACATAGTTGTTTTCTTATTTCATTTGCTCGTTGTCCTCCAAATCTGTGTTGGTTGCGAGAGGGACGAATGGAATATATATTCCTGTTTACTTCATCTCTCCATAGTCCTGGATGAACTGTGCCATATTCGTCTTCCCAGTCAACATAATATTCTGGGCAGTATGTTCTAGCGCTATCTTTGTTTAACTGGAGGAAATTGTGTAGCGCGATGCACGCTAACACCACTTTTTCAACATTTGTTGGTGTCATATGTATTGTAGTGAATAATATTCTCCAGCGAGCGGCGAGGATACCAAACGAGTTTTCAATGACACGACGTGCTCGAGAGAGTCTCTTATTAAAAATTTCTTTTTCAATTGTTAATTGACGACCAGAATTTGGTCTCATTAAATTTTCACCTAGGGGGAAAGCTGCATCCCCCACAAAATAGTTTGGAATAAATTTATCCGTTCCAGGTAAAGCTTTCGGTGGTGGAAGTGGAAGCTCTTTATTAAATAATCTTTTTCCACAGCTGCTTGCTTGAAATATACCTGTAAAATAATTAAATGGCTGTCAATATTGAATTTTTCTTGACATATTCAACCTTACCTCCGTCACTCTGGCTTCCGTAGACACCAACATCCACATAAGTCAAAGCATATTTTGCATCACTTACTGCCAGTAAAACAATGCTGAAAAAATGTTTATAACAATAAAACTCGCTTTTCGAATGTGCTGGACATTTTATAGCAAAATGCTTGCCATCAATGCTGCCGACGCAATTTGGCATATTCCATAGTGTCCAAAAATCATTCCGAATTTGCTCAAAATCATTTCGATTTGGTTCTGATACATAAGCAGGAGACAAGCAATTCCATAGGACTTCACAGCATTTTAAAATAATTTTACGTGCAGTTTCGTTTCCTAACTTAAAACTCCATGCTAAACTTTGAATCGTCACTCCTTGTGAAAGAAACCTGCAAGGATCAGTTGTATGCATTTTAAGGTTACATGGGAGTATAGATTTTACTTACAATAAAGTGAGAACTAATTGACATTCAGGTTCAATGGCTTTTCGTATCGAATTTTTCATAAGGAATGGGCTTACCAAGTTTAGTAATGCGTTAAATGATGCGACATTCATTCTAGTATGAATGAAAAATTGCTGCGGATCCACATCTTTAAATTTTAGGAAAGTGGCTGAGAAATACCCATGCGTTTCACGGTTTAAATAAATTTTCTGCACCCAACAGGAACGCTTTTTTTTCGGTCTAGCTTTTCCTTTCTTTTTTCCAAATCATTTAACTTCCTTAATAATAAAATCATGTCCTTTAAGTTATTTAAATTTTCCATAATTTCACTTTTTTAATACAATATTTAACAATATCGTTTAATGCTTTTGAAATGCCAAGTAATTCGCTAAATGTCATTAACCATATGACTACAAATGTCAGTCATGCATATGGAAGCATTCGTCAACTTTGCATATGGTCGCTTATGCACATTGTGGCTAGCCCTTTAAAGTTAATTTGTGTACGCCTGTTAAATTAAAGGGCGCGTTCGTTTTGCGTAAGTAAATGTACTTACGTATACTTCTATTGTAGTACAGCCTTAAAATGCAAATGCAAACGGCAAGAAAAGGAAGGAAAAAAAAAACCAAACTCTCTTTAAAACTTTTATGAATAAAGATTAAAATGTGAAAGCGCAAATTGCATACAACGAAAAAGGATGGCAGGCAACTGATTCATTTTCGTAAATAAATGAGAAGGGGCGGAGTTTTCACGTTTTACTCTCATAAAATGCTCCCGCGCTTTTGTGAAACCGGTTTACATAAAATATTGACAATGTTTTGGTCACATGTTGTTGCTGTAAATGGAAACATGTTGTTGCTGTAATCCTATGATATTTGAACAGCACGTGTTTCTGTTTACATTCGTTTTGCTATGAAGAGATTAGCTGGGAGAACTTATGCAGGGTTCTCTGATATTTTCGGGAAAATGAGAATTTTATTTTAGAGGAATTTTACATCTCCTTTCAGCATCTGGGCCAAAGCAAAATTTATCTTTTTCTTAAAAATGGGAGGTAGTGTGACCTGATGTACATTTTTATGAATAGGTTGAAAGGATTTTGATGGAATTAATAAGATTTTGCCGTTCGGGTAATCCTACGTTCTCTCGATTTTTGTTTTTAACTCGTTATCTTAGTTGCAGTACTATAGTGCATAGCCAAGTTCTATTCCCCCATTCATTCAAAAGACGAAAGTATACGAAATTACTTGTTTCATTCTAAAAACAGCAGAAATTTTCCAGTTTTGCTCTACTTCTTCTTAACTTGTGGCGTTTTGTGTGTGTTTGTCGTCATGCGAATTGAATCACATCCATTGTGTAAATTTGCGATTCGACCATTTCTGATTTTGATGATATTTCAAAAGTAGGTTAATTATATTGTTAGTAGTATTTTGCTGAAATATTTTCTGGTTTTGCCCGGTTTTGACGGAGATACGTTATTTTGAAGTTTGAAAGTGACAAATTTTGCTTGGTAGGTGTAATTTCAAAAACTTCAGAATGTATCCACACATCGCAACTCCATTAAAGAAACGCTATTTATTTAAGGAAGCTTTGAAAGTTTTGGAAAAATAGTAAAGACTTTTTCTGAGAACTTTGATATGCCCGTTATCCTTGAATATCTCAAAAAACCCACTCTCTATTTTTGTTTTTTTTTTTACTTTAATCCTTAATGGGTTTTGAGAAAGCTGTAGAAACGAGAAATGAAGCTTCTTGAAGTTTGGCTGGAGTTAGTTTTTAAATGTATATGTCCTCGGTGTAAAAACTTTACAGGATCAAGGATAAAAATACAAATTTTTATGAAATTTTTTTTGAAAAATTCAAATTTAAGGCTCGATAACGGGGTCATTTGCATTATTCATTTTTTGCACATTCTCCAAAGATGACTCAGGCTTTCTATGAACATGTTAGAATAAAGTTTCCATAACTTGCTCCAACACGTTGGTCGTCAAGTTCCAGAATTTTGACACTGTTTGTCAGTACAGAGAAGGCATTATCGAGTTTTTTTTTTTAGAAAATATTATCCGAACCAGAAAAATTAAAAAAAGAAACCATTTTATCTTCCGGGAGTTTCTACATTTCTAAAATTAGTTTGATAATCAATTTATTCTCATTACTTTTGCAAATATATTTGCTTTCACTGATATTTTATTTAACAACCTGCAGAGTAAAATTATGGATATTTGTTACTGCAATGAAAAAATTCATGAAACGGTGTAACATATTCGAATTATGAGAGCATTGGTTTGTCCTCCTCAACAACGACGGCGCTTACAAATACAGATGAACCAAATGCACAAGACAAAATTTTATTTTTGAAGATAATTGACAACATTTCTACCGAAAATGGATGTTAGATTTGAAAGTATGAAGAAGCTTGTGTTTATTGAATTGCTGAATTAAAAATAAATACAAATTATTCACAAAGACTACCATCCAATGGATTTAATTCTATTAAGAGTTTGTGTGGACTGTTCTTTGAATTTTCAAAATTGAACAATAAGCTAAATGTGGTCTATAATTCTAATGGTTTCAGAAATGTTCTGCCACCTTCAATCAAGTTTTCATGAAGTCTGAAGTCTATAACATTAACAATATTTGTTGGTACAGCTTGTGCTGAAAGATCGTTTTCAGAAGAAAAACGAATAAAAATATATTCGAGGAACTCTATGGGACAAGAAAGACTGTCTATCTTAGGCCTTATTTCATTTGAAGAAAATCTCCTCAAAAAATGAAAGCAAAAGGAGAAACTCTACAAAGAAGTCACACAGGACTTTTGTAAGAAAAGTAGGCACATGGAATTCATTTATTTAATTTATAAATGAATTATCATTAAAGTTATGTATGAAATGTTCAGAAAAGTTTCCGTTCTTGAACAGTAACATAAGCTGCACCCCTTTTTTCATATATTACTATTTATTGAATTTAAAATTCTTCTCTCTTAAGAGATCCGACTAAGACATATTTCATTGTCTTTTAAAAATACGAGCATACTACAATTCCGAATGATTACCGGCGGAATGTTTGGCTACGACACATTAGCAATTTACAATTGGGTAAGACAAAATGGCTGTGCGAAAAGCACTTTTATCAAAAGGACATTGCACAATGTAAGGGTAAAGGCGTTCCGAAGAAATCAGCATTACCAAAGCCATTAAATTCAGAAGTATGTTCCTGCTCAGAGGCTAATACAGATGAAGTATATTTTGCAATGCTGCATACTTCACATAACACCACACACCTATAGTTGTGAATAAAAATGATATTAAAAAACCGTATGCCAGGAAAACAAAAATGTATTCACAAATTTAAGAATGTCAGTTGCGTTTTCCTGAGACGACAAGTTCTCTTTATAATTTGCCAGCAAATCTAGATTTGTAAAGCCTGCTAGAAGGAAAAAGCGAGGATGTGAAGGCATTCATATGCTCTCAACTGCTGCATAAAGATAGGTAAGTTTGGATTATTTCCCGGACGCTCAACAAAAATTACATGCGAAAAACTTTTTCGGTCGAATAATTCGGCCGCTAAAACATAAAAGTTTTCTTAAAAATAAATCATGTCAAAGGCAGGTATTAAATCTTTTTGAATATATCCAATATTACTCGTAGAGGTCTCTTTTTCCTGCTGGAAAAATATAGATAGGGACAATTTTGACGGAAATCCAGAAATATATTACAAATGGAAATTTCCACCGCACATAGTTAAATTGCGGTTAGTTACAAGGTTGGATAACTTATTCAAGGATAAACTCACACATATTTTACGATTTTAAAAACTTTATTTTCAAGATAAAAATAAACAATATATATATTAAATTTTACATAATGTCAATAAAATAATTCTTAAAAAAGATATTTTTTGTCATTTTTTTTTTATTCATTTCCAAATAGTGTTTTTACTTTTCTACTTTTTTTAAAAACTTATATTTCTTCTCTTAGTGTTCCTTAACTTGTTTGTTTTTTTTTTGTTTTTCTCTTTTTTTCCGTTAATTATGAACAAAATGTTTACAAAAAAGAATTAAAAGAGAATTTCATAGGTATTTTCTCATTTCTCTCTAAATTTAAAAAGTAAAACTTGAAAAATGTGCTTAATGAAGTCAAGTCGTTTTTAAATTTTTTTTGACAATTCTCGAGCAGCTTTTATGAATTTGATTCCGTATTTCTTCGTAAATAAGTTAATTATGAATAAAAAAAAAAAATTTATATACAAAAACGAATCTATAATAACTTGAAATAATAAAATTTCACTTTTTCTTAAAAATTCCAAACACTTTGTGTATAACATCTTTTAAATATAACTAATCAAATAACATAACAAAATAATTAAAACAAATTTTTCGCTTAAATTTTAATTTAATTTTTCTATTTCAAAATTTTTTTTTATTAATTTTATGAGAAATAATTATCGTTTAAAAAATGAAATATGATAAAAAGAGGATTTTTTTTTACGTTATCATACATTTTCCTATTTGTTAATGTTTCTTTTTCTTGAACTGCAAGAAACAAGAGAGATGATGTAGCTTTTATATATATCGTTTTAAAAATTTTCTTACTGCAAATAATATTTAGCAAAACACACAATTTTTTCATCCATTTTAGTTGCATAAATGAAACAATATTTTCATATAAATTGGTTTTTTTCCAGAAAAGTATTGTTTTGCCCTGTCTTTACGGACAATCTTTCTGTTTTATACAACCATTTTTCACTGACTTTATGTAACACCATCAGAGCTTAGAAGTTATGAATTCAATCTTTATATTGTTTCATTTACATCAAACAGTATAATTATTTCAATTTCTTATAATTTATTTATATTTTTGTTTTTAAAAACTTTTTTTTCACATTTTTATATACTTATTTTTCTGTGGATCTTTTCGTTTTTTTAATAAATATTTGTAACGCTAATAACATGTATGGACAATGACACGCCTTAAATACACAGATTACTTGAAATAAAATGTTTTTTGTTTCACACGTAAAAGTATTTAATGAATTTTTACGCACCTAATTGTATATTTGTTTTTCTTTAAAAATCAATTCTTCATCATCTTGGATATCTGTGAAATTATAGGAAGTTATTTGCTTGTTTATTGAAAAATTAATCAAATATTTTGGAACAAAAAAATGCTTTTCGTAAATATTCGTTGAAAAGAGAGATGTGAATATGTTTCAAGAAAAAATTAAAACAAGTATGTTTTCTAGTTCATGAAAATTAAGTTCCTCCAGTAAGCGTAAGTAAAATTTCGTGATGCTTTCATATCCCGAACTGTGCGAATATAAAACAGTTTACCATCTACTGTTTTTCCTAGGGCTTACAATCAACGAAGGTTCAAGAGTGACATACATCAGCACTTCCGACACTTTCCTCATGTCCCATAATGATTTCCCTATTTCCTTCCTGCCATGATGTGTTTTGCATCAGAGGGTATCCGCTGAGTTTTCATCGATTTCGATATATCGATTATATAATTAATGATAGAATTATCCTGTGCACACTCACTTTAAAAATTGAATGATTGGTAACTCTTGAATGTATAACGAATGTGACGTTGTATGAAAATTTAACGATTTTTTGTAAAAAAAAAAATACTCGAAAATATTTTTAAGCTCCATAATTATATTTTTAAGTAAAAATCCAGGAAAATCGTTTCTCTAAGAAAAGACAAAAAAAATCGTTATTAGATTACATTTTAAAGATTCAAATTTACTCCGTAACATATTTTTGACTTTCCAAAAGACCATTATCATTTAGAATTAAATTTTTATTTTATTTCTTATACATATATGTAAGTATGTATGACTGAATAATTTTGAAAAAAATTGTCCTAGAATTTGTTGTTTTTCCTTGCTATAAATTTAAATTTTAAAATAAAAAATTAAAAATATATCTTTGCGTTTAAGTGGAAATATTTATATATATATATATACCATATATATGTTATATATATATATATATTTTTTATAAATAATTATACATATATATACCACTTTGCAAGTTTTTTAAATTACAGATGATAAAATTTCGAACAACACATTTTGTCTGTGGGTTTGTGTTGTGTGCGTATTTACATATTGCTAAAATATTACTCCTTACAAAATAACTTATATCTGCCTTACGAAACTTTAAAACTAAATATGTTTTTGTCTTCTTTTATTTTATCTTTCACACTTTGCCTGAGATGAAACAATCTTATCATAATATATTACAAAATTTTCATTTTTATTGTTTATAATTTATAATTATTTATTAAAACTAGGACTAGGAATAGTAGCTCCCAAAAGAAACTTCCAGTAATATAAAAAGAAAAGAAAAATTGTTGTTTTTTCTCCATATCTATATATATGCTATAAATGTATTTATGTATGTATGTACAAATTTTTTTTATTATTTTAAATTTTTTTCCTTCATCACAAAATCGATAAACAAAACCGAAAAAGATTAAAAAATTCTGCCAAAAGTTCCTAAATCTTATAATTATAATTCCAAATGTTATATGTATAGTATAAAAACAATTACATATTTTATTTAATATTTTGTTTATCTAAAATTTTTGCTACGAAATTTCTCTTAAATTTTTCTCAACTTTCCATATCTCCGCAATTTTAATTTCTCATTTATTTTCAATTGAATTTTTCAATTTTGACTATTTATTTTATAATACACCAACGATTTTTATATAGAAAATATTAATACAAAAATATTTAATTTAATTTGTTTTTTTTCTTCTGAATTTTTATATTAAAACTTACATTTTACAAAATTTCTCTTTATTTTTTTTTGTTTTTTTTTTTGTTTTTTTAGCTTTTCTTGAATAATCTCACATTCTGACATAATTTTAAAATGAAAATGAAAGTAATCAGTGGGCGCTACTGCTGTTTGTTGTCCTGAAATTATTAAAAATTTGACATTTTTTTATCGTTACACATATTTGTTCTTAATTTCATAATTTTGTTGTTGTTGATTTTGCATAATTCTCCAATTACAAGTTGCTTTTATCAACTAAATTTCATGATTATAACAAAATATTTTAAAACTAATTTAATTTTAAAATGAATTTTTTATATTTTGATATATGGTAGCACACATTTAAAGTTTTTGTTTGAACAACTAATTTTAATTAATATTTATTCGTTTTTAGTGTCTACTTTTATGTCTGTATATTATTTTGTTGGGTCTTTTAATTTTAATCTACATATGCATATATATATATATAGTTTATTTTAAATTATATACTGTTGTATGGCAGACTTACTGCTCTAAGTGACTTTTAAATTATTTTCTATACAAAATGCCAGATAATCTAAAATGAGTATTAAAAACAAAAGAAAATTCAAACATTTTTTTTTTTAAACAAATAGGCCAAACATTTATAAAATTTTTGCGTTTTCTACCTGCTTTGAGTAAACCAAAAAAACTGACATTAATTACATAAATTTTTTAGAAATGTTTCCATTTTCCAAAAAAGTGAAATTAAATTATGATTTCCATATTTTAATCAAACAAAATATTTTCTACATATCAAATTTTTAACAAATTCGTTGTCAATATTGTTGGAAATGTATTTGTATGTTTCATCGAAGATTATTTTAAATCAAATATATTTAGTTTTATATATAAATAAACGATTGTTTGAAATATTTGTCTGTTAATAAAACTGTTTCGCTATTGTTGGAAATTTTGAAATAAATCTTTGTATCATTAAAGTAGTTGTATTTTGTAGAAAAAAATTGTTAAAAAAATAAATGATTTGTATTCTATGCTTGGTGAATCTTTTTTTATTTCATTGTTGAATAGTAATTGTAGTTTAGATTTAATTTCTATGTAGTTATTGCGTGTCATTTATCTATATATTAGCGGTTAGTGAATAATGAATGCTGTTGATGGCTATTTCAATATTTTGATCTTTGAAACTGTTGTTGTGTTTTTATTTATTTATTTTATTTGTTTATTGCTATAAATCTTGTTTGAAATAATACACTGTTTGTTTGTTACTATTTAATTTTATGCTTGGATGTAAATATAATAAAACGTACCTTTAGTACTAGTTGTTCTTATAATATTTATGATATAAAACATTTTTGTGGTTTTGATAAAAAGTCTATGAGATAACAGATATCAAAATTTCAGACATAAAAAAATGAAATTTTCAAATGTTACAAAATCGCATGGGTCTTCAAAGAGTATGTGATTTTTCTGAGTGCTTCTCAATGACTTAATCAAACATTTATTCTTATACGCAGTTTATAACGTTGTGGTATATGTATTATGTTGGAAATCGTCTCAAATTCTCCGAGTTGAAAATATGTATATGGTGTTATGTCTTGTTATGTTCTGTTTGAAAATAACATAGGAATAGTTGCGGATCTACAATCTGGTCTCAATGTATTGTAACAGTTTCCACATACACATATTGTTAGTTGTCCGGAAAATACGATCATGTTGAGAAAATGAGCATTTCTTTTTCATTTTTTTCCCTGCATATGCATAAATTCGTGCTTTTTAACTTCAAAAGGAAAATGAACCCCGATTGAGATCAATATTTGCATTTTCATAAGAGCAATTGTTTTATACTTTTAGACTTAAAGATTTTTAAAAGGAAGTACTTCAATGTGGAAATCTAGTGTGATAATATCCATTCTTGAATATTTGTATCTTGGTCTGGTGTCGAATGCTTGGGAACAAATAACATTACTGTGTACTTACTTTAACAGTGTATCTGACAAATAATTGTATACCTTTCAAAAAGAAATTCATGACTGTATGAATATTGAAAAAATTTTTGTAAGGAACCATATACTCGGGAAGTTATTATATTGCTTTCATAGTACTCCAGAGTTTTTCATAATGACTATGTGGCTCCAAAATTTTTAAAAAGTGCATATATAATTGTTACGACCGACCAATGAAATAAAAGCTTTCTTTTTTATGTAGATTTTATGTAGATTTTAGTGTTCCATTCGATTTATTAATACCAAGAGCATTACATTTGCAAGCTCTGTGCTTCAATTATATCCGATTTATTTAATATCTTTTAAATAACTTTGAAGTTTAGGATATATAAATGGAGTAATCAAGATTGATTTGATTCCTGTTGAAAATTAACATTTCAAGAAAGTTAAACAGATTGAGGTTGTATATTTGGTATTAGGGTTCGACTGCGACTGACTTTATATTAATTGTTAGCATAAAACAAATCTTCACACTGAGATTCATGTAATAGATTTATAATCGCATCAATACCATACAAAAAATACTAACAAATATTGCATAAATTATTTTTAATGTCTGAAATTTTGAGCTAAAGTAACTTTAAGTCAATTTTCATTCGCAATACTTATGTTAAAACAAAACTGTTGAAATATTCGTTACAAAAACAAAATAAATAAAATAAATGTTCATATCTTAAAATTATTTATGACTGCAATTATTTAAAAAAAAAAACAATAAACAATTAAGTTAAAAAAAAAGAGCTGTACAATAACAAATGTTACAAATTATTTATTTTATGAATATATTTGCTAGTGCCCGGAATATGACTGCTTTCATACTAGTTGTTTTCGCATGAAAATACGTTATTTGCTTGCTTTCTTTGATGCTTCATGAATTCCATTTATTTATTATATTAGTTTTGTCAACTTAGAAAATTTTCAAAATTATATTAATATTTTATATATGCAATACTTAAACTAGATAAAATGTAAAAAAAGAACTTAGAAAAATAAAATTTTGTCCAGTAGTATGTATTTGTTTTTTTTTTTTGTTTTTTTTTTTTTTAATTTTTTACTTTTATAATACTTGCGTTTTCCATTTTTCTTTTTTAATTACGGATATAATAATAGTTTGGTATTATAGAGTTTATAAATATTAGTTGTGTGTACGTAGTACTTGTCCCTACTTGCTAAATTTTGTTTTTCTGCACTTTTTCTTCATTCATTTTTACTTTGCATTTGATATTTATTTATATTAATTCAAATACTTTTTTTTAGTTATTAAGAATATGAAAAACACTAAACTCGAATCTTCAAGTAAAACAATTACATTGTTTTTAATTTACTTTTTTTCTTATTATTTTACTTTTTTCCTTTTTATGCTTAACTTCATGTATTTCGTTCGATCCAAATTTTATATTTTTTGTTTTTATAGTAATATCTATAAAATACATACAGAGAAGGAAAAAAAAAACTGATTCAAGTTTAAAGTGTTTTCATTTAATTCACTTTTCTTTCATTGTTGTGTGTTTATATATTTTTGATGAAAATCGTGTATGTGTATGTGTGTGTATGTGTTGGTTTTATCTTTTTTTAAATCAGTATCATATTTATAATGTTTTCTTGTTTATTTTTTATTAGTTGCTTTTAGGTTTTTCTTGTAAAGACTTATATTAACAATATATTTTTATCATTTTTTGTCCTCATATAATAATATATATGTATATATATATATATATTTATATACTTTCAAATTTTGAAGTTGTCTTAATTTTGATTGAGATACTTCGTGTGCGTATTATGAGAACGATATTGAAAAAACAAGATTATTATCGCCCCCATATAGTTATTATTTTGATTGACACTTTAGTTTTTAATGTTTTTTTTATAATTTTCGAACTAAATAAAAAACATTGGAACGTCTGTAAATAGTTGTATACTTTGGTGGGGCGAGTAGTCTATTAAGGGCCCTTTTTTTTGTAAATTTATTATATATTTTTTTAATTTTTTTTCGTAAAAAATCAACATTTTTTTTTTTGTTTTTGAAGGCACTTTAGATCGGACGATGCGGCCCAAGTGTACAAATTTTGTTAGTTTGTTTTCATTTGAATTGAGAGTATGCCGAAAAGTTTTGTGTGTATGTCCAGAATTTTGTATGCCAAAAATTTTGTAACCGGTTATTGCGTTTGTTTTTTTGACTTTTTATTTATATTTTTTCAAATTCACCTGTATATTTTGTATTTGGTTGCCTTCATTACTATTGCAGAACGGATTTGGATGTATGTCAAAGATTTGTGGCTATTTCAGTTTTGAGAGTATACAGCGATTTACAGTCACCCACAAATTATTCTTGTTATGCATATTTCTATTACATACGCTTCCTGATTTAGTTTATTTGATTTTTTTTTTCTATTCGAAATATCAAGGCGTTGTAATTATTTATATAAATAGTGTAAAATTAAAAAAATTGTTTCGAAAATAATAACGTAAAATTTATATAAGTCATTTATATGAAAGAATTTTTGTTTTTTTTTTTGAAATGATTTTGTTTTATTTTGTAATTTTTTAAGACAATATTTTATATAAAATTAAGAAGTTTTTAGGATTTTTTCTAATGCTTTAAAATTATAATCATCAAAATTATTGTTGTATATTTCAGAGAGGAAATAGTTTCGAACCTTTATTTTGTTTAACAAAAATACAAAAATGTAGAGGTTTGAGAATATTTTCCATGCAAAATAGATACAATAACAATCTGATGACTATTTCCGGTTCTATTGTAGTTTGTTCTAAAACATCTTCAACATCATAAAACTGTAATTTATTGGTATCTTTTGGGTTAATTCAAATTTTTTGTATATTTCCAATATTTTATAGTAGTTGTAGGATAAGACAACTAAGTTAAATTAAAATATTGTCTTGCAAAATTAATTTGTTATTTCTTCAAATAATTCCTTCATTATTGTGCCATCCAGTAAATCATTAATATTAAAAAGACTGCGTTCGAGCAATTTTAATTAACTTAAAACCAGTTTAAAAAGAAATATTATAATTAAAGTAAACAGCATAAAAACATCACAGAAGTAAATCTCAATCTTTTTTTTTGTTTTTCTTAAAATACCCCAACAAACTTTACATTATAGTTTTTTTTTATATATTATATATATACTACATCCCACATTCAAAAGAATACTTAAATTTTTGCTTAAGTTAATTTTTCCTTAATTAGTTTTTTAGTATTTCTTTTTGTTTTTGTTTTTAAATTAACCTTGTTCTTTTCTTCTTTACTTTTTCACAAATTTAGTGATTTTAATATTTTTTTTTGTTTACAAACAATATTAGATATTTTGTTGGTTTTTAATGAAATAAAGGAAAAGTTAAAATTGGTACATAGATTTGTTTTTTATAATCATTTTAAAAATGGTTTACCACTACCTTAAAATTTATTTTAAATAAAATAATATTAAATGAAGAAACACGTTTTAGTTTTGAGCAGATCATTTTAATAATAAAATCCTTTTTTATTTTTATTTTTTTATTGAAGTCATCATTATCGTCATCATCATAATCATTATGATTATTCATTGTGAGGAGGACTAGAATTTTGGGGAATGATTTATTTTATTAAATAAATTTATTATGCAATTATTTTTTGCTTCCTCGGTGAGTTTTCTTTGATAACATAACAAATAAAAATGATTGATTTGCATTACTTGCTTAATTTTTTTTTTTGTAGTAATAAAATTATAGAAGAATTTAAATGTCTCTTTGTTAGTGTATAAGTATTTATGCTTTATTATTAACTAAATATTTTGAGAAAAATTCATGAAAATTATATTTTTAAAGTATGGCATTTATTTAATAAGATTCCTGTATAATTTATATAAAACTAAAAAGTCCTCTAAGTATGCTGACGTTTAATTTATGATTAAAGAAAAACAAATTTTTTATGGCAAATCAAATATTTTTTTGGATAATATTTTTACCTATATACCAGAGAAATAACGTAGAATACACTCTTACTGATTTCGATATATATGTGTGTACATATAATTATCGTGATTGAAAATCTGATGCAAGTAACATAAAACGTTATCTTTAATTTAAAAAAAAAAAACCACCAGCAACCAGCTAATTTGAAAGTCACATATGGTATGGTACCAACAACTTTGTTTTTTAAATTTTTAGTTTTTGGTAGGAAGATTTTTAAAAACCCCACATAATTGTGACTAGTTTAAAATATTTAACCAATCCCATGTTCCCATCAAAGTTCACGGAACATATAGAGAAAAGAATCATGACATTATGGAATGATGAATTATAGATATTTGAATTAGCTTTTTTTACATGAGTGTAGTTAAGCAGCGAGTTATGTTAATGTCGGATTAAACCTTTAATTTTATTATTACTTTTAGGTATTTTTATTTCATCGAACAGGAAATGGCCGGCTTCGCATTACAAAAACTTTGATGTGTGAACTAGGTCTATTTAAGAATGATAGCGAATGGAACAGATAAAAAAGAATAATGGTAGATGGTAAGCTATTTCACATAAGCTGAGTTTAGAAAGCAGGTGCAAGAAATCGATTTCATAAGAAATTTAATTTTGAATTATAGAATATTTTTCCAGTGATATTCTAACTACAAGAATAAAAATAATCATGAAATAAAGCCAAAACTAAATCTACCTTCTATATAATTGCATCAAATGATCACCAATAAAGGATCTAGTATATCGCACAATTTACAGATGCGATATTTCATTGGTTACGACCGTAACATCCATTACGATGATGATTAAAGCTATTCGCGTTGTTTTAGTTAAGTGTCAGGTAACGTTCTGTTACAGAAAATTTAATTTCAAATGAATATTATAGTCGTGTCATGTTTTTATAAAAAACATATGTTCTGTCACGCAGCTAGAAGAGAATAGTAAAATAGTGTGTGAAGAAATTATTGATGTGTCACTATTGGTCCCTAGATAAGTGAAGAACATTGATCCCTTTCTTAACTACGGGTCAGTTATTTGCCTTTTTCTCAGGAAGAAAATATCTCAATTATATAGAGGATATTTTATCTTTCAGATTTTTGTTGTATGTAGTTTTACCAAAAACGACTTGAGTAATAGTAGGAAAAGGAGGTCATAGATATCAAATTATTCCTCAAGTAAACTGAAGGACCGATCAACATTTTTTTGATCACTACGTAGTGGTCGATCTAAACATATGTATATTAAAAGTAACCTTAAATCAATCTAGCATGCCGAACTGGGTGTCTTGTAAAGACAGATCTGTCCGCCTATCTCTTAAATATTAAATTTTTTATTTGAATCTTGATCTGTCTTACTGAAGTGGACGCACTAGCTTTTAGAAACAGACGACATATTACAGGAACAACGGTCCTGTAGTAAAAGAGAAGTTCGAATGGGATTAGAACATAGAGATTCTACTTTAATAACATCAAGAATATTAGAAGAGTCCGCAAGGTCTGAGAGCATATCCGATATACAGACAAAAGCTTTGCTTGGTATTAAGATTAACAACGAATGACCTTTCCATGGATATTTTTACAAGAGAATTTAGTTTTTATTTAATATTGACTGAGAATTATTGGGAATTAGTTAATATTAATTTGCCAAAGCTACTCACCACATTAGTATACACTGATAGAAAGACAAAGAAATATCCATCTAATTCAGCTAGAATATACCTAATGTGCACCATATGACCTTGTTGCAAGTGCAGAATGATCATACCTAGTCATACCTCTTTATACCATGAGGTTTTTTCTCATCTAAGTTCTTTTTCGAAAAATACAAAGCTCGACAAAGGTGTTTTTTTAGAAGCGATTTGAGCGGGTATGAACGTGAATTAGTTAGACTTCAACAAATTGTTTTTATTTTATTTGAAAAACATGAAAATATTTTACGTATTAAGAAAAAGCAGAACGTAACATTTGAAATCGAAAATCATATTTTGGGTACATACATATGTAGATGTAGACTAAGCTATAAAACTCCAAGATTTGTTTTCTTTTGAAGACATTACTATGGCAATGCAATTTGCTATTTCCGCTACGGTCATGGCAGCACTTTACATAGATGGATCTTACGTCACTATATTTGGTCTTTGAAAGGGAAGCCATTTATTATTTTGCTGTGGATTAGAATTCCCGTTCAAACCAGAAGATGTGGAAAACAAATTACATCTTAATTACCTAAAGTTTTTCATGTATGGAATAATCAGTTATACAAGGTAAGACAGTCTAATTAACACAGTACCAATACGAAACAAACCTAGAACAGAATGTAAATGCTGGAGGAAAAACCCATACGCAACATTCCTCAGTATACTGTTTTCCTGGTTGAAGTCCTTTCTATCTTATATTGTCCCTGCAGGGGATATATAGAGCTTAAATTTCCTTGATGTAACGATCCCTGGATTATAATCTGGCTCATTATCATATTAGTTACTGGAGGATCTAGAAAGGAAATCCTCGAAATCCGCCATGGATGGCCTTTATTTAAGAAGAGGGAATTAGTGCTGCAAAATTTCAGAACTGGAGTGGAACTCTTCACGGGTTTAGTGAAACTTTTCTATGATACCCAAGAATGAAATGCTAAACTTTGGGATACCACAATATGTACTTGACGAAATATCTAGGAGTCTATACTCAACAATTAACTTAGAAAGAGGAAATGATTTTCTGTAATGGGTTGAAAGAGGGAATGATACAACATACTCCTAGGTAGTAGTGGTATGTTGCTTTAAAGAAGAACAGCAATGAATTTTACACATAGCTTAATTTTTCTTCTTCTATTAAATCTGCTAATTTTAATACCTTTTTACATATTAGCTAGTTGCCTTCAGTTAGAAAGAAAATATTCTAGTTGCAAAAATTTAATTAATTCTCAAAATTAAGAAAAAAATTAAAAACTGAAACAATTTAGTTTTGATTTATTTTTTACAGTAAACTGAATATGCAAATATAGAGTATGTAGTAAGTATACCTATATAATTGAAAATAATAATAGAAAAAAGCACTGTTTGTACATGATATAACCTCTATTAAAGACAGAAATTTACTTGCATTCTTATTTTCCTTCAATGGTTTTATGTTTTGTCTTAAGAAAATACAACAAACCATCACACTAATTAGAGGATGAATTTGAGTTGAATTCGAAATCAATGAGATAAAAATATTAAAAAAAAAATGCTATTTTCCTTTAAATGTTTGGGTAATTTTTTGTGAATTTTACTCTTATGTTTTTCATTTTTTTATGTATAAGAAAATATAATTTAAGGCAGATTTTGGTAAAAATTACACACAATTTTTTTCACTTTTATTTTTTCTTCCTTTTCACTTCATCGTAATTTTATTTTTTGTTTTTCTTAAATTTGGATTCGATCGAAAAAAATGTATTTTTGTGTTTTCTCATATCTTAATTTTTTTTAAGTACATTAATTACATTACGTTTTTTTTTTTTTAAATTTAAACTTTTTATTAACTTTTTTTCTTAAAGATAAGGCGCGAAGGTGCTTAAAATAAGCTTGTACTTTTTTCGTGATATTTTTTTTTCATTTAATTTTTTCTTTTACTTAGACCGGGAGTCCGAAACATTTTGCCGAGAACTTGAAATTTTGTTTATTTTTATATTGATGTTTTCATTTAAAAAAAATTGTTGTTTTATATCTTTTTTTTTTGTTAATGAAAAAACATCTCAAAAAAAGAATTGGATAGCACTAAAGATGTCTGGTTGATTTAATATCCTGTCGCCTGTAAATAATAAACCGGGTGTCTGCCTGTAAACTAGTAGAAATTAAAAAAATTCAAATTATTTCTAATTTATTTTGTTTGCTGTTGTAAAATCCTTTGTTGCTGAGAACAATTGAATTTTATTAGAAATAATTTGAAATATCCGTTTATTATTTATTGAATATTTTTTTTTTACTATAGCCGCCTGATGCATGTGTGTAAAATAAAGATTATTTGCAAAATAAAATTTCCATTAATTGTTAACGGAGATGAATATAGTTGATTATAATGTCCGGTAAACGGTAAATGCTTAAACATATCTTAATATGAATATGTTCCCAAAATATGTGATTTTACCGAAATTGCATTTCCAAAAGTTATTTCAAAAACCGAAATGTGAAATCATTTCTAACGCAAGTATTGCTGCCATTATACGCGCGCGATTGATTAAGGTTTATTGTGATTCTATGAAGAGTTTAATTACGACAAATCAATCCGAGTTTAAATATTTTGTATTTGTCCATTTGTGTTTTTTGTTTTTTGTGCATTCTATGTTATATCATTGTTTTTATTATATATATATATAAAAAAAAGATAGCGAAATGCCAACGAAATTCATACGAATGTTTATCAAAAATTACTTGCATTTGATGGTTCCTTTATCAACAAAAAGCCGATAGCATAGAGTAATCATATCAAATGAAGGTTTATGGTAGTAAATTAGATGCAAAAGTAATGTATATGGATCTTTGTGATATGATTAGTTTATACTGGTTTTAACTGTTGTTCGTATTAGTGTTCTTGTTTTTCCTTATTTTTGTTTTTTTCTGTTTGTTTTTTTTTTTTGTTTTTTAGAAAGAAAAATTTGTTCTAGTAATAAACATGTTATATGATTACAATGCCATCATGGGGTTTAGAACTTGTTCGTTTTGACATTGTTTCAATTCTTTAATGCGATAAAAGTTTAGTACTAGAATAGAAAAACCAGAACCTCATGAAAAACCAAAAAATATGATCGCATTGGTATTGTGTGTATATGTGCTCCGAAATTATTTTCAATACGCCGGAATTCTAAATATTTAAATTGATTGGGGCAAGTATTGTGTTGTTTCGCGATCGATTTCATTCTATTTTACCCGTCTAACAAAAAAAAAGAGATTATTTGTTTATATACAAAATTGCATTTTTTCGGACTAGTACATTAAAAATTTATAAAAACTTTAAAGTACTTGTCTGAAAAAAAAAATATTTTTTTCCTTCTTCTACTTCAAATCCAGAAATTTTTTACACAATTTTTTATTTATTTTTTATTTTTATATATCCAATGCCTCTTACACTAGTCTACATGTATACAGGATATTTTTTATTCATTTAAATTGGCAGACGGTATATATGTATTTAAAACATTAATACACCAAAAATTATACTTTTTACTAGGCATTGGTGTTTTTAGCCAGATAAAAAGGAAAATAAAAAACAAAAAAAATTATAAATATCCATATATGTATAGGAAATGCGAATATTTTGTATCTGCTTTCTTACAAACGTTAAATTGAAAGCTTTCCATTGAAAAAAATGTCGATTATTTGTTCACATATTTTTTTATGTTTTTTTTTTTTCTGTACACTGAATCTACACCTTTCAATTGGTGTATTCCTTAATTTTTTCATTATAATTTTTTTTTGTTCATTCTTAGTGTGGTTGTTCTTTTTAATTTTCATTTCAATTACTAAATCAAATTAATGCGCCTTTTTATGGAGTGCTGATTTGAATTAATTTGTATATGATTCTATTGTTGATTTTATTTGATTGGAATACAATTTAGGAATGTTGCTGTTTAAAGAACAAATTCCATTTAGTCTGCAATTGTTGTTTTGTTGAAAATAATTATTATATCTGATTTTTCCTGTTTGTGCATTATTATAATAATGAAAAATTTTCTTTCTTATCTTCTGGCTTGTGTTTTTAATTACACGAAGGGACTTATAACTATTGCATTAGTATTGGCTATTTTTTATTTATTTATTTTTTATATTTAATATTCACTCATAATTAAAATATCTAAAAATTTACATATAAATTTACACATTATTAAGTTCTGGTTGTTTGCATTTAATTTTAATCAATAATTCAATCATTTTCTTTATTGCCACCCTAATTTGGTAGGGTTTTCATTTTTGTTTTTTTTTATTATTTATTTATTTTCTTTTTATTTGAAACTGACCATTTGTAATTTTTTTCCGTGTTTGGTTTTCCTTATCTTTACACATAATTTAATTCGACCATTCAAATGCTATGTTTGGAGCAAATATTCTCTTTGTTATTTAAAGTTGCATAAAATTGAAAGATTTTTGCAATATTTTTCGATTTTTTTTTTTTACTATTTTTATTTTCCATTTATATGTAAATAGACATTGCTGCTATTTTCTTTTTATCTTCTAATTTTAAAAATGTTTTCTTTGTTATTTAAAAATTTTTATCTACTTTTTTTTTATTTCATTATTTAATGATATTATAAAAATATTTCTGGCACTATTGTTCAAAATTATAGGTTTTGTTTTTGTTTTGAATAAAATTTGAACAAAAAAATTGTGGTAAATTCTGATAATATATTTTTGAATTCCGAAATTGTTGTGTTTCAAACATAAAATTAAATGTTAATCTCTACATATGTACTTTAAAAGCGTTTAAAAGACGAATTTAGAGCGGATAAATTTTTCTTTGGTTTGATTTTCTGTTTTTTTTGTTTTTCATCTGTTTTTTATTTACGGAAATTATTTAAAGGTTTATATTTTGAATTTATGTTGTACTTTCCAAAAGCAAATAATTTAATAATAATCAAATTTAAGATAAAAAAAAACATTTTGTATTTACTAGAATAATCAATGAAACCATTATTTAGTATTTAAAAACAGAACTATAAATGTTTTCAAAAAAGGATGTTTATTGTTATAAATTTCGGAATTAGAAATTGTTAAAATATAATTATTTGTAATAAATTTGAACAATTTCTAATTCCACCCTGGATAAATTTGTGAATGTTTCTGTTTTTCATAAATTTCACTAACATAAAATACCTACACAACTTATGTAGGTATATTATTAAAGTATTTTTATGAAAAACATTATTTAAAATAAAACATTCACTTTGGTACTATTGCAAATGATCTGGCTTAACAGTAAATAATTCCTGATTCAACAAATCTTGCAAACAAAAATATTTGCAAGATTTTTAATACTATTGTAAAATATAGTACACGTATATAATAATACAATATATATTTTATTTTCAATTTTTTTTTATGTATATATTTGCTTTTTCTTGTATATATAATTGCCTTCTTTAGTAAAAAATATTAATATATAACTTTTTAAAAATTGTTGTGTTTTTGTTATCATTTCACATTTATGTATGTAGTTGAAAATTTACTTTAGTTTACTAATTTTCTAACGAGAATTTCTTCTCATTTATTTTCCTTTCTTTAATAATTAATTGGATAGTGAACTTTTATCACTGCGGATATTCAGTTTTTCTTATGCTTTTTCATCCGAAATTGTTTTTTTTTCGATTTTTTATTTACAGGATCAAAAAATTGGTTTTGTCTCTATTTCTGCTAATTTAATTACTTTTCAAATATCCGCTCTATTACTAATTATGCATTATATATGTTTAGATCTATGTCGTTTTATCACTAAGTTTTTTTTTCTTCTAATTTTATTTTTTACATAAATTTAATAATAAATATCTGATCACATTTGATTGCAGTCTCGTTTTTAAGTGTTTTATTTATTTTTTTTAATTTGTTGATTTTCAAATAGCTAAAATTTAATTTAGCTGTTTTCTATTTCTATTCTCAACGTCTATTTTTCATTAGAATGAAGATTGATTTTTGCATTGCGTCTTTCGTTGGCTGGACACAATTTTCTGAATTTAAAAGATAAATATACTTTTTTTTTGCAATAGAAAACATAAAAATGTAAAATAAAAAAATATAATAAAAATAAATAATACTTTGTATTTCCGGGCTATTGTTGGTTAGTTATTCATTGGCAGATGTATAATGAAAACCAGTTCTATTTCTATCATTTAAATAAGTTTATTGGAGTGTTTTCTATCGAAAAATAAAATGTGAAACGCGCTTATGTTTTTTTTTATGTAACCAAAAGATCCCTTTTAAATTTAAATTATTACAATTTCGGAATCTTCAGAAATCGTTGAGTTATATTTCCGATCCAAGAAATCCGTAACATTCGGTTAGTGGTAGACAAAGCCCCACGTAAGTTAACATAAATCTGCATAGTACTATGAAGCATTGTCATATTTGGTATAGTAGCTTAGCGGATTTCATATTTCTCCACTTTTAAGATTTTGGAGCAATGTTAGATGTAATATTTCCGGCTCTTATGCTAGTTTGGATATGCTAACTTCACGTTAAGCTAAAAGCCTGGCAAGGCGGGAAATATGAGCTTCATCTAATTATTAATGAAACGTCAGAAGAAACTTATAGGTGAACATGTGATTAATCGTAGTCGCATTAAAGTTTTTTTTTTCCTTATCTCTACTTTTATTGCGATTACTAAATAACTCTTCCTGGGTCGTATATTCTAGGAATGTTTTTGTGTATGGCCTATCATGACTCCTGTGTATGCATTCATGCATCACGGCACTAAAATTATTGAGGACTAATGGAGCCGCAATTGGATAAATATTAGTCCGACGAAGTCAAGCTTCTTCACCAAGAAACCAAATCTTTGTTACTTTGTACTTTCAAAGTTTCTAAAGTTCAAATGGGTGAATTTTCCCAAGTAACTTCCAAGTAACTTCCTGTATACCTAGATGTGAAAGACGCCTCAAGTATATTGATGAAAAATTAGTTAGGGTCTTTGTCCTTTAGTTGTATATCGGGTATAAATCCGACGGTATTGCATCAGATATATACAACTTGACACAATACATAGGTCTTCTCTTCCCTATACTCTTATGTATGTAAATATAATGACATTAAGTTATTATGGATTCAGTGGACTTGGAATGCGTTCCAATATTTTTCAGGGTTTGGTCTATCCAGTAAGCTATTGAATAGGGCTTAGATTAGTGTGTCGATCCATGGTGATCAAGTATTATAGCAAATATAAGACGGCTCTTAATCAACAACAATTTTATGGCAACATTGATGCCAAAATGAATTACACAGAGTTTGTTTTGGAGCCCAGGAGGAGGTTTTGATTTCCTGCCCTGAATAATCGGCTAATTGGCACTTACTCATTTGTGGATTTTTATGGTCTTCTGTATTTGTAAGATGGAGGTTTCTGTACTGCTCTTTTCCTGCTTGAAGATCATATTAAAAACATAAAGCACATTTGCTTATAATTAAGTAGAAACTTACAACTGAATTATTTAATTCAAAATGGTTATATATCTAAGAAATGCGGAACATTATAAAATTTAAACATAATCCAAAGCAAAATTTGACAGATATTGTAAAATATAAATTGAAAAAATTCAGAAAATTGTTCGATTTTAGCGCAATTTTTGGTGTCGAAATACTTTTTCTCATATTTAGAAATGAAAAATGGAAGAAATAATCTTTTTATCACTTATTGTACAGGTATAAGTCTTCTCCTACATGTATTACGTTAATATTTAGTATGTTGACTAATTCATGCATTTGTTAAATGATGGCTGTTCATTTTTACTTTCTTCCAATTATTATTCTCCTTTTTGTTAATTGTTTTGTTATTCATCTTAATTTGATTGAGTGTTTTCGTACAAGGCTGTTTATACAACAGTTTATTTATTTTTTTCAATAAACGGTGTTGTGTTATGTAAGTGTGTGTGTGTGTGTGTGTATGCTCAATATTTTCATCTTTTATTTATGCATTTTATATTTAAATTTGTTTTAATTTTAGCATTAACAAGAGATGTTTGATTACCTGCTACTCATATAAAAAAGGGTTTGTCACGATTTCATAACTCTTATGAAATGTTTTGGTTTTATTTTTAATATTATGTATTAATTATTACACTTTGCTTTAATATTTAATCTGTTTTGTTTTTGTTGTATAAAAATATAAATAGTTATAAATATTTGGTATTGATGTTGTACTATAAATTATCCCGGTTGTTTTTTTTAGAATACCTTTAAAGTGGTTAACCCTTGAAAGGCATTCAACTATTGCAAATTAACTGGCTTATATTGATTATACACCTATATGTATATTTTAAAAGTAAACAACGAAAAGAGTAAAATTTACGAACGAAAATAATTTCACACATAAATGAAATTGTGTTTGTATTGTCATATAGTATATATTTTTCTTTTGCGAGTTAAATTGACTTTCGCCTACATTTGATATCGAATGATCTCATTGGCTACGGATGTTTTTCCTTTAAGTATTTCTTTTATATCAAAAAATTCTTAAAGGAATTTTCTTTTTCCTTAATTTTATTATGGATTGACCTTTTTTGTGTTACTTTGGTTTTTTCGTTTTTTTTTTTCTTTTTTTTTTTAGTTATTATGCAACATTAATGTTTTGTTTTTTTTTTTATAATATCAAGTTGTTAAACGTTTTTTAGCAGGTGTTATATCTGTTTATAAAATCGTTAGCTTTTTTTTTTTCAATATATATCAACGAATTTTGAATTTGGAAGTTCGAAACTTGCCCGTTTTGATATGCTGTATTTTTTTTTTATTTATATTTATTGTTTATGGTAATTATGATAAACTGAAGATGGTTAATTATTTTCCGGAATATTTTCAACAAAAATCTTTTGCATTGAATTACGTGACATTGAACTGAAAACCATTTGTTATTGCCTTTGACATTCTGTGTCTTCAGGGCAAAAACTCTATTGTAACGAAAATGTATTTAAAATGTGACAAATAAGTGATAAAAATTTCCTTTTGAACATGAAATACACACATAAAAAATTTAAAAGGGGTAATAGTAATTAAATTTTTTCACCATCATTTACATAATAAAGCTGAAGATGTATTAATTTTCATATTGGTTTATATTGTATATACAAATTGCAACAAGAAGGAAAGATTTTTTGATAAACTGCATTAAAAATGCGAAACCTAGATGATCTTAAGTTTATGATAGTAAAGGAGTGCAAGAATGCATTAGCCTAACTAAGCAATCGTGTGACTATAATCAATTTTATCACATAAAGTAAAAAATAAAAGCGAATTATTTATCTAGTCTTTTTAATTCTAAAATTGCTAATAAATACGTCACCATAAATTTCAAGGTCTTTTCTTCTAATGATCTTGCATGGAAGTTAATCAAACAGCTAATTTCTGCTTAAAAACAGATTCAGACTTTTTTTTCTAGATTTTCTTTAAATATATATTCTCAAATAATTAATGAGGATTAGGACTGGATCGGGATGCATGGTCAACTGAATAATCAGTCACCTTCTGATCAAGGCAAGGAAAATCATTGTACAGCTGATAAGGATTTCAGAATAACTTTCCCTAACTTTGTATCTTTTGCCAATTTTATAAAGGCTTGTGCTAGGTACGCGTATATCTTCGTGATAATGAGCCGAAGCAAGTGGTAATAAAGTCTGAACAACCATATACAAAGGGATGGTCGGTAGAATTTTCACTGTATGGAGTGACGCCTTAGAGATTAAATAAGTATACATTCATACATACATATATATTATGTATGAGAATAACGTTATTCTAGTATTGGATAAGTTTCTTCTGGTTGCCATCGTCCACGTTATCGAGGGATGAGTTTGAAAGATATAGATATACAATTACGCAGCATACCTTGATCTTGTGGTTAATCTTGTAAAGATGGGATTAGTCCTCTTCACAAGTGTGCGGTAACATTATGTCAGTCAGTACTGGACATATATTTTTGGTAAACATTTCCAACGCATATGTATTCCTTGCAACAAAAAAAAACTTATATGCAAGCTGTATGAATGAAAAATAAATGGAAAGAAGGCAGGTTTTAGTCATGCGAATTCTCTGGTCTAGGCAAGAGAGGGCCAATATTTTAGGTAGTCTGTTGTATTAGTTTTAAGAATCTAATAAAATTCATTATATACGCATTTTATAGAATTGATCGAATCAAATTAAAAGATCAATATCCTTTGCTTACAATTAAAGATCAGCTCAACAAATGACGGGCAACAAATATTTTATTTGTTTTGGATCGTATTTACACCAGATTCCCATCTTTAAAACTTTTCTCACACCGAATGGGCATTGCGAGTATTTACGAATATCATTTGTACTCTTCAATCCACCGATATTTTTTCAGCGTGCTAATATTTATAGAATTCTACGTTACTATAGATATTATAAATAAAATCCAACACTGTAATGTCAACAGTTACACTTCCAAAATGTAATCAAAAGCGAATTTTTATGGGGATTTACTACGAGGAAAATTAATCTTTTACATGCAGTCTATTATGAGAGGAATATTGAAAAATATTTAGATTTTTCATTAGTATAGTAGAGAAATGAAAAAATACATTCAAAACTATCTATGCCTCTATTATGGGTTCATTTGACGGTAAAAACGCATCTATGGTTTTCGGTACATTTTAATTATAATTATTCAACATTTGAAAAGCATTTTATTTATTAAATTTGATATCCATTAGGAGGTGATCATCAGTGATAAATAATCGAATTTCACGAGTAAAGATTCGTGAGATATTTTTTCATCGTTCATGATAGATGCCTCGATTGATAGTCGAGTAAAAAAACAAGTGGACAAATATGTGAATGCAGTTCCTGTTGTATGTATACTTCATATAGTACTAAAATTGAACACTAACTTATAGTGAACTAGTATTGTTTTCTGTACAACTAGCCATTAATACTACCGTGAATAAATTTTTCGCCTTGTCACCGTTGAAAATGCACCCGAGGATTATATAAATATACTTCTGAATTTAGAGCTCTGTTCACGTAATTGAATATTTATTAAACCTGAATAAGAGCATTCACAAATTGATATAATCTCAGAAATTGAGAGGAATTGTTCAAGAGTATACAAATGCGAAAATTATGCTGAAGAAATGCAGCTTTGTAATTTTTTGTGCATATACTTAAGATTAAACTAAACATTACTAACATATACCATTTTTCCGTGTATATGATAGTTTAGGCAATTTGATACATTTAAATCGTTTGTTACTTTTGCATAAGAAACAATAGGTAAAGTTCAAGAGATTTTGATTATCTACATCTATAGTTGATTATTATGTCAATTATATGTTTTGGATATTTTTGCTCCATTGTATCTTCAATGATGTTGAATGTTGAAACTCCACATGAAAGTTAAGTGAAATATGGAGTGAATCATAGCCGAATATAGTAATCGGGGAACAGTTACAAAGGTGCACAAGTTGTGGTAACTAACTTTATCGCTAACTATTCCGACTGGAAAACATAGTATACGAGGTATGTCTATAAAATAACTCAAATGTTTTTTAGAGGTTTCTCTGTGATCTCAACAACTGTCTAACCTGATCTTGCGTTCACCTCCATTTATCATTACACTTTCAAAGATCGTTCTCTCATTTATTAGAAAAATTGAAGCGTAGAACTTATTCAATGAGGAGTGTGTCTATTTCGTACTCAAAAACACAACTCAAATGGGTATTTGTGTTGGCATTCTTCAAAACATTAAGAGCCATCTAAACTTTTTAGGAAATTTAATAATTTCTCAGTTCATGAATTACAAGAGTTTCAATTGTTTAAGCCAAAAGAAAGCACGAATCAGCAGGTCCTTATATCGGAAATATTGTTCTGGTTAATTGGGTGCCTGATGATCAGATCACTAATCAGAGGAGTTTTATCTGGAGGTCTCGGCAACCCCTCCTAAACTGATAATAATATAAGTACTGAAATATAGAGGAACGGATAAATAAAGACAATGCGTCAGCGACAGAGAGCGTGTAGTCTATCAAGATGATTTTGGGCAAAGCACAAGATCCTCAAGTAGTGGAAGATCTACCGTAGTCACCTGACCTGGGTATAATGAATTTTTTTGTATTATATTTTCAAAGATCAAGTTTGTATTAAAACTTTCCTTTTCGATTCCATAGAAGCTTTGAAAATAAATTTTCATAAGAAAACTATCACAAGACGATCTGCAATAAGCGCTTTCAACAGTGGAGAAGAGAAGTGTGTACATTGAAGACGATAACATTTATACTGTGGTATTTGTCAGATAAAAACTTTTAGAACACATAAATCTAGTTATATTATAGCCACTAATCGTACGTAGACGAATTTAATCCACATAGTAGGAAGAAAGTTAATCTTTAAAACTTACTAAAAATGACGGTGAAAAAAATATTATTATCATTTAATATTTATGAATTTTTTTATGTGTGTAAATCGCGATGCTACTAAAAAAACGCAATCATATTATTATGTTCATTTTACATAGAAAAAAAATGCTTGCTTACCGTTAAAACTTCCAACATTTGTTTTTTTTTGTTTTTAATTTATTTTCTAAATTTCATATATGCATATATTTTTTAATACTTACTTATGTGTAGTTTTATTTTTTCTTTTTAATTTTTTATTGTGATCAGATTTTTTAAACTTAGGATGTTTAAGGAAAATAATAATAATTGTTACTGTTTTATGTTTTTTTTTTTATCATTTTACAAAAAAACTTGCTCATAATATTACTGTGATCAAAGAGAGCTTTTTTTCATTTGTTAAATGTGTGTTTTTTTTTATCATTTATTTCATTTGAAATTCTTTTTTTTTTTTTGAATGTCGAAAATTATTTCGCCAAACTTTTTTGTGATGATATATATTTACTGCAGTCGTCTGTGCTGTAGCTACTGCCATTTTGTAATTTGCATCTCATTTGAATAGCATTTGAAAATCATATGATTGGTCAGCTTCAAGTTTTTTCACTAATTTTATTGTAAGTTAAAGATTTGGGTGTGTGTGTGTGTGTGTGTTTCTCTTTAGTAGTTTTAATTTTATACAAGTATAATTTCTTTCAGTTTTCTTATACAATATTACTAAGTCTTAAAAATATACTAAATCTGATGGATTTTCTGTCTGTTTTTATTTATTTTTTTTCATATTTGGATAGCTTTTCCTGTATTATATTTAGATTTGGTAAAATTGTATTCCCAATTTGACATTTTTCTTTATGGAAAACTTCCATTAACTGTTTTTCTTTTTCTTCTTTAAATATTTATATTTAAACGTAAATATATGAAGCATTTGTTATTTATGAATGATTTTTTCTTTAGCTTTTGTAGTTTACGATCTTTATGAATTTTTTCTTTTTGTATAAATAAAGTCGCTGGATCTATTGTTTTTTGTTTTTTTGTTTTTTACATTTCATAGTTTCTTTGCATTTTGTTTTGTAGAACTGAATCAGTACTATTGATTTGCTGTTGCTGCTGCTGCTATCGCTGCTGCTTATTATTATTGTTTTATTGTGGCCTATTGAAATTTTGTGGATATAAGACAATTATTATTTATTGTGGTTCATTTGATATTTTCCTGTGTTATAGAGGTTAATTCCATCGAGCTGCTATATATTTAGTGGTCTATTACAGAGAGTGTGTTTGTGTGAATGGTAAAGTGGTTGGTAAATTTTATTAATATTTTTTTCTATTACATTGTGTAAACTGCATCGCTATTATTATAATTATTATTATTTTTTTGTATGTAGTAATACCTACATTTAACAATTTTCTTCATCTTATTTTTTAAATCAAAGTTTTTAGTTGAATATTTAACTTATTTAATTATAATAATTATATTGCTGGGTTATTTGGAAAAAAAAATAATAAAATTTTGGAAATTTATTTTCATTGTGTGAAATCATGTTTATATTTCAAATATTAAATGTTTTTTGTTTTAGTAGGTATATAAATTTTAATGCTTGTTCTTTTTTTTTATTAATTTCATTTTTTTTTTTATTATAAGACGGATGTTATTGCTATTTAATTTAATGGAATTGTTATAAAGGATAGAGACACGAAAACGAGAAATGAGATATTTTCATTAAAAATAAAAAAATAACATTTCATTGGTTTATTAGTTATGTACTGCTGTACAAATATATTGTCGGATAATTTCGTGATCAAAATGTTTATTGATTGAAATTATAAGTGTTTTATTGATTTCTAAATATTTGCTGTTGTTAATTATGTATGAAAATATCTCATTATTTATAACCAATTAATTTTAACTATTTTGTTTTTCTTCAGAATAACAAATAAAAGGAAGAAAAATTTAACTAAGCTTTAACATATAACATAATTTTATAATTAAAGGAAGATAATAGAAAAAAATAAATGGTAAATGTGTATTCAAAATGACTCGGACAAATTACAAATATTGACAATCTAACTTATACCGATCGTACCCACTAATCTCGTTTACATATGTGTATGTTTAAGAATAAGACTGGAGGGATTGGTTAGTACATAGACATTCTTTTACATAGGTTGTAGCGGTTCAATAGATAAACCAACCAATTATATTGATTTAATTAGTATCATACTAATTTTCAGGTCCATATACTGATTATAATTCCATACTGATTCTACAATAAATTTCATTATAATTCAATGTGAACTGAAGAATACATGGATCTTCAAGATCTAGTGTGCGAAAATTTCCGAACTAGTCGACAATTAAGAGTTCCATGAAAGTGCTGTCTGAGAAAACCTACATTTGATGTGGTCACACATTCTTGAACGGTATTTAAGCAGTAAAATTTACTAAACCTATGACAAACTACTAGCACAGTGGAAAATCAAGAATCTATACCAATAGAAGAAGGCAGGATAGAAATTTTCAAACATATAGATGCTGAACAGGTGCCGTTCATCGACTTTTCATTACATGATCGTGTTCGTTTACTGTTTTTCTGGCACATCAGTTCCAGTTAAGCGCGTGGAATAAAGTTGTGTCGGCTTTTCTAAATCACTTGAAATCCATCCATAACTACTGAGAAAAATTGCGCGCCAAGAAAAATATGATTTCAAAATCGTAAAATCTGTTGACGCTAATATTCTTAGGGAGATATCAGTTTCAGTCATGACGTCGAAAAAGAATTACTTTTCAATATCCATTTCACATTTGTCTTTCTTTATTGTAATTGCTATTGATGCGGAATAAATTACATCAATTACATCTCGAAAAACATGCGCCATTTGCACTTTCTACTGATTTATATTGCTTTTAAGAGAAATTCGAATTTCTTAATTTGTAGCAAATTTAAATTGCAATATTCGGCACTCACAATCCAATGGTTAGGTTTGAGACAACTTTTACATCTAGATATGAAAACCCTCACATAATCACGGTCGAATTCAAACGAGCAAATGGCCATATAATAGAAAGCTCAACACATTCTGTCTCTTTCTGCTCTATTATGTCACATAAATTCTTCGCAACATTTATTGCTGATAGCTTTCTTTGATTGACTATAAACTTTAAGAGCTTTGAAAAGTGATTCGGGCTTATATGGAGATTTTCTTATCTAGTTGTATGTTGTCTGTGGTTAAGTTAAGCAAAGAAAAACGAGTTATTAGAGCTTTAACTAGAAACAGATTAATCTTAAAGCTCCATTTAATAAATCCAGAACAGTGAAAAATCCGAAAATCAGCAGTAGGAATGTAAATTGATAAAATTAATATTTTACTGATTTCAGCCATTCAATTCTCCAAGAGAGAAATCAGTGATTGGAATAGAACACCTACACCATACATAATGAGATTTTTTTTAAATCTATAATTAATGCTACATACATGACAAACTACAAATAAAATAACACAGTCACAACTCCATAAATCTCAAAAATTCAGGAGTCATATGAATCTAATGCAGTTATGGGTTGCACATAAAAAAAAAAACAAAAAAAAATCGCAAAGCAGAAATCAGCTTCAGAATCAAACAGCTGAAGATATGTATGGGAAGTTGTAATAGCTCATCTCAATTTAAGTAATGAGAGCCAAAATAACAGCATCCTTATGGAATTAGATTTAATTTGATAAAATTATACCACGATTATCTACGATTTTTTGTTTAGTGTCATCTTTAATTCTTTCGATAACGTATACAAATGTTCCTTGTTCTAGCCTATTTTACAAATAGACAACAACTGGATATAATGACCTAAATAGAAACTAGATTCATGGAGAATTAGGTAATCGACAATACTGCATGAGGTGGAAGGACTGTCCCTGAAAAGGACAGGTTGTCATAATTGGCAAAGTTATGCGACAACTATACACTATAAAATCTACAAATTTAGTTATGAATTAATAGGGAATGCATTCATGAATGTAATTTATGGATAATATATGAGAAAAATTTAAGATCGTACTTAAAATAATTTTTCTACTTAGTTTTCTTCAGGTCAAGTTTAGTGTTTGATTTGGTTCTGAGTTTCTAGCAAGATTAATCTCGAAAAGTAATAAATTTTTAAAGAATTATCCTGAAAATTACGTAATGAAAAAAATATTTTTTTAGATAAAAATGTTTGAAGAAATCTCAGTATTAGAGGAAGACATATTTCATAGCAGAACCATCAAAAGAGAAGGCTGAATTTTTAGCATTTACGCTAAAAATTGGAACATACTTTATAAGGATACCCAAGGAGCAAGACTTCAGGCAAGCAAATTGCTCAATTATTCAATAGAATCATTACTAATGTCTAGTCGACAGTTTACAGAAATTCTTTAAAATATCTGCTCGCACCTTTGTTATAAAACATCTTGGGCTGTAGATCGGATATTCTCGAAACGGTATATAGCAATTATTATAAATAGATTTTGATTTTTCATTGTCCGAGTTATTTTTAAATTCAATTGTGTAATAAAATTCATTTAGCTCTGGGCCTCAATGCATAATAATCGGAAATTTTGCTCTACGTATTTCTATCGAGAATTTTGTTGTTAAAATTTTTAGATTGGCGAAATGGATAATTTGTACACATGAATACGCAGCAAATGGAATCTGAATAATTATTGAATTGATCATGTAATGGAAATCAGTTTGAGAAGCTTCAGAGCAATAATATTTGTCTACAATGAAAACAAAATAAAACTTACAATTACAAAACAAACAAAAATTATATGATAATTAAAAAATATATTTAATGGTTTTGTTTCTTAATATAATTTGACCATTTTATTCATTTTTTATTGAGTGTTGAAATAGTTTCTAATGTAAATAAAAAATGTGTCAAAGTAATTCTAAGTAAACAAAAAAAAAATGTATGACATAAAGTATAAAGAATATTTCGCAAATTTGAAATTTTTCCCTAAATGTAAAGAATATTACAACTTTCGTTGTAAAATTGTAAATAATTTTACATTTTATTATGTATTATGTTCAGGGTATTATAATGTATAGGCTATGGGTTGATATCGGCGAGATAAGTGCAAATTATATAGCCAATGATAAAGAAACATTGATTAAAGAATCACCCAAAAAATATTGAATGATACGCCCGCCCAATGACGATAATTTAAAATTTACATTGGAACTGACAATTATTTCATCTATCCAGTGAAGTTTTATTCGTTGAACTTTTATATCCTCCCTATGCAACTGTTGGATCATTATAGTCGACGGCAAAAGCTGTAGTCAGCGTGTGTCATTCATAAATTACAAGTATACGAAGATTCATAAAAAACTATTTTTTTTTACTATTGGCATTAATCCACGTTCAACTTTATCTCTCCAATATTATTTTCTTCCACAGCCCATTGTTTACCAAAAATTGCTTGAGTATACCCTGTATAAAAGCATAGTTGATAGCGTGAAGCTAAAAGGGATGTCTTCCAAACAGAAGACAAAAATATCCCCTTACCCACCCATTTACCATGGATACAACACTTAGGGATGCAAATTATTATTATTAGTTTTTTAAAACATTTATTCCTAATCATAAACAAAATGGATTTGTATCGAGCGAGATATATTTTCAATGTTTATTTCCTTAATATACATTCATTTTTGAATTTTATACTGCTGATCGTACAAAAAACTATCTGTCAACTGAGTTAAATTTGAACTTACAACGAAAATGGTACAGTTGAACTGTCAGGAGTTGTGTTGCATATATATTGTGACTCGATTAAAAGTTTGGTATGACAAACCATATTAGAATCATGTTGTCCAGTATCAAACCTATTGATTCAATTGGTTACAGATAAATGATGGCTCGGTGCTCTCATCTTAATATCGAACTTGATCACCCACCAGTTTGCTTGAGGGGAAAAAAAAACAGTATGGCTGAAATCGATTTGGAGAGTGATCTGATGAACATCGAGAGTAAAGTCAATGAATAGAGTTGCAGAAAGGCTATATAGCCGGAGGTACGCTGGTATTTATAATTGTGTATGTATCAGAACCATTTAAACCTGCATTAATTGTAGAATTGATAACAAAAGGTTCAATTCACGATAGAAAGACAAAGCTCAGGCTAGAGCTGGAAATTGGATCCGGATTTTCGAATATTCGGATATCCGAATTTTCGAATATCCGGATATCCGAATACCCGCATACCCGGATCGGCAAGCTATCAGATTCCTGAATGCGTATCCGGATCCGGATAGTTTGGATCTGGATTATTGGAGTACCCGGATTTGCGGAATTGGACCCTAGTTATTCCGGATAATCCGGATAGAAAATTATCCGGATACTCCGGATACTAGTGCTCGGTAAGATATCAGCCAGAGTCGCCTATTGATCGGCCAGAATGGAAGCCTTATATTATCATTTCCGATGTCTTAATGATTATTTCGACAAATTATACGAGAATAAAAGTTAAAGCTATTCTTTTGTAGATATAAGAGTCTCACTTTTTCTAGAAACTGGTTAAAATGAGAGCGTTGTCATGCATTTGGAAGAATTTAGCTGAGACTTGGTAGAGAATTTCACAACAAGTGGATCAGCGATCGCGTCACCGTGATGTACCAAAGCCCGGAATATGTAGAAGAACAGATAAACTTGTTCTGTCGTGTAGAAACTTTCCATCTTGCTCAGAAAGGTAGAAATAATAGAACCAGAGAGAGAAAGAGATAGAGAGAGAGAGAGAGATAAAGAGAAGGAGAGAGAAAGAGAGAGAGATTGAGATACTTAGAGAGGGGGAGAGAGAGATGTAGAGAGAGAGGAAGAGAGAGAGTCAGAGAGAAAGGGAGAGACAGAGAGCGAGTAGGTGAGATAGAGAGTTACTATCTCTGTAGGAGTAAAAAAATTACCACGTTTTTGTTTTTAGCTTTTTGTTAACATTAAATTTTGAAGGAAGTGACTCGATTTATCTGGACAGAATATCCCTCTAGAAGGAAGAAGAAAGACAGAAGAAATAGAACTAAATGATCGCTTTTGAATGAATTTTTTATGCACCTTAGTGTTACATGAAAATATTTTCCTGCATCTATATTGATACTTTCGTTTGCCATAGGACAGTCACTTCCTTACCTTAAATACCAAGTCCAAAAATTATTTTAAATTGTTTATATGTATTACGATTTATCAACCTATAAGCATGTATAACTGTAGAGAGCTCAGTTGTTTATAAATTTATAGATTTAAATGTACAAGTCATGTTGCTTCAATGTAATTTAAGTGTATACAAAAATCAGATGAATGAATGCTCACCATTTTTTCCTCGAAGGTCTGAATAATTTCGAACGCCTTCTGAATAGCCAAATGAAAATTTTTGAAATTTTTTTTCTGGAATTTATTAGAACATAACAAAAATGATTATACGATTCATTTCATTGGCTGATAGTTTTTGTAATGTAATGCAGGCAATCGGTAGATAGATGACATATGACTCAAATACAAGTGAGTATGTCCAGGATTTCTGGTATAGCCATTATTATGCTTTGCAGTTGCTTTGGAATAATAGTTGTCTTATCTAAGATCTGAAAATTGCTAGGACTGCAGACCAATGTATGTAGGTATATTTCTAGCAATGCGGGCTAATGCCAAATTTAAAAATTATCTCGAAATTATTAAGAATGACAAGTACTTATGGAAATATAACTATTAAAAATTATTTCTGACACAATTATTCAGGTGGAATTCGAATTATATAATGTTATATTGTGTATTTGTGTCGATAGTGATATGCTGATGAAGCATACATATGGCTAATAGTCGTGCAAAGTAGCTCAGATATGGCCATTTGTAGTAAATGTTTTGTTTAAGGAGTTACGCATGGAAAGTGTTTTAATACAAATTTCCAACGCCAATTAAATATTGACAGTTTTAAAGGTATAGATAGGTATGTACATATGTATGTTTCTGTAATATTAATATATAATTATTACGGATCAACAACTCACACAGGAATTTAAAGAACAAAAACAATTCATAGCTCCTTTATTTATACACAGCCAAGCATAATATGAGCATTTGCATGTCAAAATCGTCTTTAGAAATGTACGAATTAGTGTCGGGACTAATGGAATCTATAAATGCATCCGTGTGTCCGTACAGGACATCTGCATATACACTGATGGCCAGGCAGTAAAATCGAAACTGGTGCAGTTATGGACAAACAGCCTTTAAGTATTAACTATACAAGTGACCCTATGCTGGGGTACATGCCCTGGATATAAGCAATGAAATGGTCAAAAAAGGCTCTAAAATGAATAGATCCGCAGCACTAGTTTATCAAAAGACAGGCTTCCGGATGGGTTAACAGAGAAATTTGCCGTATTTCGAGGCATTTATGTCGTGCATATGACAGGAAGAGGACAAAAGAACTTCTTAATGGTAGTAGAACTCATACCAAGAGTCTAGTAGGCAATGTTACTAGGCCGAGAATATCCGCGAATGATTTCTGCAGGTGCTATGACAATTCAGAAGAAATCGAATCTGTCCAACACGTACTTTGTGAATGCCCCGCTCCAATGAATAAAAGAGGTGGGCTACTGGGTAGTTACTCTTTCAAATCTGAGGGAGCTGCAAAGAAGAGAACTCGGATGTATACTGAGATTCCTTCAGGAAGCTGGATGGATCTAAGGTCGGTTTCAAAAAAATTATACCGTCAGGTCAAGGGGCACAATGGACCCTCTGGAGGTCTAAATAATGCACCATGATTAACCTAATGCACAAATTGACATGTACTTTTTTTTCCAGAGGATGATTTTTTTATTAGTTCATTATAATAAATTTTTGTCATGTCTATTTGATAGCTTCCAATTTCCATGGATTTGATATACTCAATGTTATATAAGTATTGACATCATGCACCGTCCGTGAAAGAACCGAGTATCTGTATGATTCCTAATCGAATAATTTGTAAGTAGTTAGCTACCTTTATTCCAATTTTGGAAAATTTCACAAATTTAAATAGCTTTGGCTGTGATCAAAGTCTACCAGACTTCCAACGTAAAAGTGTGTAATACCCCAAGCTTACGAAAATAACAATATAATCCGACTAATTTTGTAGTTCCAAAAGATTTTCCAGTGTGAAACTCAATGTATTTGTACTAACTGCATAGAGCTACATCAAATCAAAATTAAAGATTTCTATGAATTACAGTTTGCATTTTTGAACTTCGGAACATTCATTATGCCTTTCGTGAGAAAAACATGAGGCTTTAAAATTAAAAAAGTAAATTACAATGAAATGTAAATAATTGCTTTAAAAATTTGTTATTTTTGTGCTCGATAATTTCGTCTGTTGGTTAGACGGGACTACCACTTCTAGAAATAAAACCTAATTGAGCCGCCGTTAATTAAGACAGAGCAGTATCTAAAAACCTATCCTATGATTCACAGGCATCGACCGGCGCACCGGACTTTCTCATGCATATATAACGACATAAAACAGAAAGGAAGCTTTCAATTAAGGCAGGTATCGCGAGAAAACTATAGAAAAATGATCCTTGTTAACTTCACAACTAGAGACCAGGTACCGACAAATGCCGGTCTGGTTTCTAGCCACCGATAGCGACCGGCAATGAAGTTTCCGTTACGTGCCGGTTGATGTGATTAGCTAACTTAGTTTCATATAAAATGTTTTGAATGTCTGCGGCGGTTCTTGCTGTGCCGGTAAGTGTGCATCGACCTTACATCAACGAGAAAACTGGATTTTAAAAAAATCGCATTTCCAATGACTCTTTTCTAAATTTAAGTACAATTTCTTTGGGCATTTTTTGTGGTTGCTTTAATCAGTTGGTAAGGTTTCGATATTTGTTTGAATTTTTAGTCCGTTTTTAACAGTTCAGGATATATAAAGTATTTTTGTGTGCCCTTCGATTTTTAAATGTTTTCTTTGTTTTTAGGTCGTAGCTATTATCGACATGATTCGAACACACTTGAGGAGGCAATTTCCAAAACTCTCCTTATCCATTCTAATACGCTTTGAAGTAATGACCAAAGTTTAAACGACCAAAGTAGGCACAAGAATCTTATGATGTTAGTTCAATTTTGTATACTTGTATTACATGTAAAAACATAAGTTTCTAAATAAATGCTGGAGCTCCGAATAACATTATATAATTAAATAAATAAGGAGATTTATGGAGTAGTCACTTAGGAGGATAAGGCAAGGATAAGGCAAGGTTTGGTAAAGTTTCTATATTTCAAGCAGCAATCTATGGGGAAAATTTGAGTTTTTTAGCTAGGTTGTCAAACCAAATGATTCAAGGCAACACAGAAAGGAGAATACTTTGCGAACAAGTTTTTTTTTTTGTTTTTTAATGGATAAGGAAAATTTTGATAATAGCTTCCTCACTACTTGTTCAAAATTGATCAATGAACCTTGTTGCCTTTTTATTCGTGAAATGACAACTTTTGATAGCAATTTGACGGCTAATAAAGATTTGTTTAGTTGTTTTGTACTTCTTCAATCTTTTCGTCGGTCGTTGACGTACTTCGTTGTCCTGTTCTGTTATTTTAGACTACTGATTCTCATCCATGTATGAATCGTTTGTATCATTTAAAAGGGTTCATTTCTACAACGTTAGCGTGGTAGCGAAAAATATAATACGAATTAATTGATTATTATATTCCTAACGTAATAAAAAATTGACGAACATAGAAAAATCTTTCGTATTTAATGGACTGTTAAATTTAAACTAAAAATTCAAAATGCCTGAAAATTTTAATTTAAAAGAATAGGGAAAGGCTTACCAAGAAACCAAAAATTTGCATCAACAAGCAAACAACCAAAGAAAACTAGAATCATCACACTCATCTGGGGGAAATGCTATGGCAAAGTTAGGGGTCAAGCATAATAAAATGAGGATCTGATGAATTTATGGAAAACTCAACAACACAATTTCTAATCTTTTGGTTGACTTACAAGGTTAAAGATAGCCTAATATAGGTATTTACGATATAATTGCCGAGCTTATAACGAGTTTATGGTATGTTCTTCTTTTTTCTGATATTGCACAATTATCATAAATTCATATTATTAAGTGGGTACACACTGAGCAAACAAACGCAAACAAATATATTGCAATTGCAAACGAATGTGATTTATATCCTACGTGCTTTCGTTGCGTTTCATCACAAATACACATATCCAAAAAATTTGTTCATTCCGTTGGGAAGAAAAAAAGGTGACAAGTGTGTAGGTATTTGCAAGCAAGACCGAGCATAATGCGAAGAAATCAAATTTCTTTAGAAGTTAATGTGAAGGTACGCGAAGAAAATGCGTTCACATGTTATTCAGTAAGCAAACAAATTTCCGCAGTAGTATATACGATCGTTAAACATAGAACGAATGTATTTGTTGGATGTGTCCTGTTTGGTTTCGTTGAAAGAAACTTGTAAATATCAGTTGACATTACTAATTGACTGACATTGGATAGCTACTACTATTCTAGTACATGTGTTGAAATTTTCCTACTTCAATGGAAACCATACAATTATGCAAAGACATCTGTTTGAGGAGACGTACACACTTATGATATTCGCTTGAATTTGCTAACAAATCCACAACCGTGTCTGAAATACATGTGGCTATACAAGCTAAGAATATCAAACGGATTCGCTTGTTTTACTACTCAAATTTGTGATGTAACCTAGAAAAACTCTTTCAAATGGTTTCGGTAAGCTGTGTAGTTAGAAGTGCACAGAAGTCCACATTTTCAAATGAATTTGTTTATGTCCATCCTGTTCGCTCGACATTTTTTGAACGTACAAACTAGAAAATTCTTATTTAAAACGTGTGCGCATAGTGCTTGCGTTTGTTTGCTAAGTATGTTCCCACCTTTGGATAAACGAACTGCATACAAATTTTGATACACTCAAAACACACGTATTTGGCGCGATATTGCACATTCCATTTTGTTCTTTAATGGTCGTCATACCCTCAAAACAATTTATACTGTGAAAAATTCACTATAGACAACTCCACCGCTAACATAATTCTACGTCTTATAATTACCAAGTTTCAGAATTCGCTAAAATCTAGGTATCTAGTACTAAAGACGAGGAATTGTGGGGAAATGAGGCACTCGGGCACTTTCCTCTCTTTCCTTGTGTTTTTTATTTAATTAGCTTAAATTTTTATTATTATTCTTCGTTAAATTAAGTCGGCAGTGAATTCTATCGGAACGCTTTGACACCAATATTATCTTGGTGAGATGAGTCTGTAATCAATGGATTATGTACGATCTATCAGTCGACTTCAAATTAGACAATGAAAGAAATGAATAATAAATATATTGACTTTAAGGATCAAAATCGGGGATAATTGTTTAAAACAATATCATAAATATAAGCAATTTTTGGAAAAAAAATTATATTTCACTGTTTCTTCTTCTTTTTGTATATATATATATTTTCATATTATCTTGTGTGTGTGTATGTGTGTGTGTATGTCATAATGTTTAACTTAAAAAAATTAAAAATAAATGAATGAATAATTATTTACATTAACTACTAATTCTAAATTAATTCATAATATTTTGCATTTTTTACTTCCACAATAAAATTAAAAAATTAAATATAATATTAATCGTACAAAAATTAAGAAAAAAAAAATTACGAAAAGAAAATAGAAAAAGACTAGTTAATTCAATATGTGTACTTCTAACCTTTGGTTTTATGTTGTGATCATCTAATTAAAAAACTAAATAAAAAAAAAATATATAAATAAATCCAAAAATATTACGTTGTTTTTTTTTTTAATTTTTGTTAATTTAACTTTTCTCTCCCATTGAGATTTATTTATTAAATTTTCATTTGTATTATGCTTAATGGTTTTTTTTATGGGTGTATGTGTTTAGTTTATTTCAAATTTATACCGTCTGACATTGAAATTATATTAATGCATTTTCTTTTTCCTTAAGAACAAAAATTATGGGATTGTATTGGGATTTCATATATGTATATGTACAGGATAAAGACAAAATTAAGGAAAATACGTTTAAATTAAACTAAAATAATAAAATCAAAATTTTGTACAAGGATTCATCAATTGTTGAAGAAAAGTACCGATTTGAACGGTAGCTGCTTTTCTTGTGATTTTGTTTTGTTTTTTTTTTTATAGGAATGTATGTAAGGTATGTATGTATAATATGTACAGAAAATTTATTGATTTTCACTAATTACGTTTTTTTTTTTTGCTATAATTTATCTCTTTTTCTTCTTTTAGTTTTTAATTTTTTTATCTCCTGTTCCATATCATATCATTTTCTAGAGCTAGCTTAGACATCAGATATATATATTAATTATGTACCATAAATATTCTCTTGATTTTTTTTTTCCTGAAAAAAAGCGAGATATTAATGGAACCACATTTATGTACACAATATAATTATGTTCTTGTGTAAATTATTTTTATAAATAAAGATTTGAAATCAAATTTTCATCATGATTTTTTTTTCTATAGAATTCCAGCTAAATTGTTTTTTTTTTTTGTTCAAAAACAAAAGAAAACACTGAGAATAAATCTTTGTTTTTGTAATTTTAATTATTTTGGTTTTTTGTTGTTGTTTGCTTTAGTTTTTCTTTTTTAAATATTCAAGTTAAAATTATGCTGCTGTTGTTTACGCTGCTGCAATACAGTTTACACTTTAAACACATGTTCTTCAATAATTGTTTTTAATACAATTTTCGTATTGTTTTTTAATCTTTATTTTAAGTTTTTCGTTTTTGTTTTTTTTTTGTTCTAATAATTTTGGAATAGTGTGAAGTCCGTTTGCTGTAAATAAATGTTCTTGACTTAGAGCTAATATTGTAATCTTTGGTATGAATTATCGTGATGACTGTTAATAATTCGTTTTTTTTTTTTATAAAATCGCTTTTGTGCGCGATGATCCTATTGTTTGTTTTAACTGTTTCGTTATAAGTGGTCCAGAGAAAAAAGAAATGGATTTGAAACGAAAACGTTTTACATTAAGCTTTTGTTCTTTTTGTAATTTGTTTGTTTGTTGGTTTTTGTTTACAAGAAAATAGATCAAAATTGTCTATGCCATTTAAAAAAAAAAAAAAAATTCCTTTTATCTGTGTTGCTTGGTTGCATTTATCCTGACGATTTGTATATAATTTTCCTTAAGTAATTTTTTTAATCCATTTAATTTTGTATTTATTTTTTATTTTATTTTTATTTTTTTTTTAGCAAAACATTTCCTAAACGTTGTTTTTTATTTATTTAATTTAATTCGTTAGTTTTTTTTAATTTCTTTTTGAATTTTCTTCTTTTTTTTTTTTAATTAATTTTTGAAATGAAGGCCTAAACGCGAGTATATCGTCAATAAATTGCAGTCGCTTTTATATCTTTTTCTTCATATTAAATTTCTTTAATTTTTTAATCTTCTTTTTACAGTTTTCTTATTTTTTCTTCTTTTTTTATTTTTTATTTATTTTTTTTTTTTGGACGTAAGCACACTACATTATAGGAACCACAAATGTTGTTAAAATTTTCTTTAAAAATTTTATATTAATTTTTTTTTTTTGCTTAACACTTTTTCATTATTTTTTCTTCTTTTCTTTTAAATATAAATTGTAATTTGGTTTAAATTTTATATTAGTACATTTTTGTCTAAATTTTATCTTTTCTCTGGGTTACCTTTTTGTTTTTCACGTTTGAAAAAAAAAACTTAAAAAGTTGGATTTATTTCATAAAGGGATTTTTGTTTGTTTTCCCCCTCTCTATTTATTGATGGTGTTGTTGTTGTTGTTGTTGTCTTTGTTTCTCCTCCAATATAATGATTTCTTTTAAATCTATTCCAATTGTTCCAGAAAATTTGGTGATTTAAAATATTCTGGTACAGGATCATCTAATCGCGAAATTATTTTATAGATGGACTTTTTCCAAGACTGCTCTGTATCTTTTCCACCTTGTATAGCTCTAAAAAATTCACGTAATGTTTGCTCAACCACGTATCGGAAATTTTGTGGGACCTGTTTTAAAAGAAAAAAAATATAAAAATAATTTTGATTTAGTTTTTATTTTTGTGATAATTAAATATTATATAAAAATTATAGTAATACTAGTATAATGATAATTTAGATCTAACTACATAATTAGCCCTGGAATGCTAACCCGTTTTAATCTTCGCTTATTGGTAAGGCTGAGTACAAAAAAAAAAGAGTTGAAATATTTTAGCGGGATAATTAAAAATGAAAGTAATCACATTTTGTAAATTTTTTTTTCTCATGACTGGTTTTTATACCACAATTTCAGTCTTATAGTGGGCTCCTGCAAATGAGGACCATGGGGAATGAGAGGAAGACTGTCCCTAACAATTACGCTTTAGGCAGTACATTTGCGAAGTGGGGACGCATTCCAGGATTAAGAAGCCATGCATAACGTCGTATTTTGACGGCACCATTTAAAACAAAATAATTATTAAGACCAAAAAATAATTATTTGAATTAGTGTGGATATATGTATATGTAAGAAATAAAAAAATTGTGCTTTTGTTTTTATGTTTAACTTATTGTTGACGTTATATTATGGCGCGCACCTGATCTCTGCATACCTCTATGTGGTTGTTCCGGTTATAGTGTAAATTTAGTACACGATACAATTCACTATCACCACTAACATGAAGATCATCGGCATTTTTAACACCTTCTGTAACGGCTTGTCTAGCATATTTTTCCATTTGAATGTAATAAAATTCTCTGAAAAAAAAAATAGAAAAAAATCTTTGTTAATGAATGTCTGTCTAATAATTAAAGCGATAATATAAAAAATATGTTTTAATCTTAAGAACATCCGAAAAGTGTGGCTTAGTGAGACGAAAATTACTGGGTATTTGAATACAGATATCTTTTAGTCATATATAATTTATCAACAATACTTAGCGCGATGTGAGTTTTTTTTTTTAATAGAAATTCAGTAGTTTCGTTCGTTTACGACTATAAAAATGAGATAGCTTATAATAAACACTTAGTACCAATGTAGGTACTCAAAATACAAAATCGCACTTATTTTATTGGAAACAAGAAACCTCCTATGAATATAAACTAATCAAAGGTAGATGCCAATTGTAAAGATCATAGATTGATTAGGTTCTTCAGTTCTATTAGTTTAGCTTTAGTTTACATCCGACTTAGAGTTGTTGTCTATGCAGAGCAATCCATTAAAACAACTGGACTGAACTCATCTGCTCTAGAGAATAAAAAAAGAGCTTCTTTTTCGTAGTAGTAGCTACAGGATTGAAAGTTTTTTTATCTCGCAAACTAGTACAGGAAATATTAAATAGCATTATATCTGGAATTCATCCCATAAAAGCTGGTGTGCCCCAAGGCTCTATTATCTCTCTGTCTCTCTTTCAAATTTTCATTAATGATCTGCTTTCAATCTTATCCATTGCTTTGCCAATGACAGTATCCTTGATTTCACTTTCTTTTTTAACATTTATGCAGACTCCAGAAAAAATGCTGCATGTGTCAAACAAGATTGCATGATTTTGACGATTTCCTAGCTTGGGACAAAGTCAATGTCTCATCTCTTTAAAATAGGATCTTAACTTACACATTCTCATTTCTTTTGATGTACCATTAATTTCCGATACATCGTCGCTAGGCATTCTTGGCATTAAATTTACCAGAAAGTTAAGCTAGACAGTTCACTTTTTCTATGTTGCGAAAGAAGCACCAAAATCTAGCGCTCCTCTACAAATCCTATATCAGTCCTTGAATGGAATACGTCTCTCAGATGTGGGCCGAGAGTGGTCGAACGGACGGACTTAGCTTTCTGCTTTTGCAATAGCTTGTCATATATACTCATTCCATCACCGCCGCAATGTTGGATGCCTTTCGTTCTTTATCATTCTTTATCAATATTCCAATGAATCTGCAGCAATAATCGCACTGCAACTCGCGCACATCCTTTTACACTTCAAAACTACTTTCGATCGTACAGTAAAAATTCGGCGATATTTTTTTTATCTACCATATTTTGTCTTCCCTCCGGCTTAAAACCGGCGAAGGTTGCAGAATGGCATACATCGGCTACTTCGGCACTCTCCTCATGTACCCTAATCATTTCCCTAATCTCCTTCCATGCCATGCTTTACTTTGAATCATAGAGTATCGCCGAACTGTCCACTAAGTTACCTTAAAAAACTGACGCAGCTACTGAATTCAAATATTCAGCAGGTACCAACATCAATTTTAAATAATAATTACATAATTTTGTTGGCGATCTGAATATATGAACGTTCTTAATGTCAATTAAGCATAAAAAATTTGCGATATCAATTGCAAACTGGAAAGTGTCAAATATTTTATTTTAATTTATCTCCCTCATCGCAATGACAATAAAGCCATTTGACTTAACTAGGATTTTATTCCATAAGAAGATTGACCCAAGTGAGAAGGCGTTAGATGCTGTAATTGTAAACGCATTAATCCTAAACTACTTACAAACTTGTCACGTGAATTACTGTTGATAAGTTTGGTACTTTTTATCCTATTTCTCTACTCTACACGGACTGTATCTAATGTTTTAATTTTTAATGAAATGCAGTCAAATGTGCAGTGTGTCACATAAATGGGGGTTCATAAAAAGCCCTTTGCAACATTTCGGTTCAATTTCAAATGGAGCTAATTTTACTTCATATTAGTGAAAATGGAGTAAAAGTGCCACCTACCGTCATAAAAATTAACTGAACTTATAGCAAAGTAGCAAGATTTTCCATAAAAAGTTAGCAGTGATAGCCATTTTCTTCTGTGTAAATGCTTTACAATTTAAATCGCAAATTTTCTTGATAACATTAAATTTAAAATTATTGACATCTGTCATGATTTTTTTTACTCACAGTGAGGAATTTTCAATGACATTTCAAATGAATTAAATTTTTTCACCAGTCTTTCATATCTGCATTTTCTTGAAATGATCGAATTTCAAATGAAGTCATTATGGAGATAGTCTGTCTGGAGATCAGTTTGTATAATAATGTCATAGCTAGCAGTTTTTAGTTTCTATGTTCCGAGTCGAGCATGCCTATACCTCCCTACAGAAGCGATATAGATGAAGAGCTGGCAACCAAAATACTTACTTCATTTCGTAAACAAAATTTTCAATCTTATCATACTCTCTTATCATCGTTAATAACTAACTCGGAAGTCTACCTGGCTTCCAGTGGTGGAGGATGCTGTGAGATGGCCTCGAAGGCCTTAAAAAAAACCGCTTAACTTACGTGATTTCATAAAAGCTGATTTTTTGTGTGGCAGGTGAGAATTATGTTTCATGATGAATGGCAAAAATGCCAGACACATTATGGATGGTGCGAAAGAAGTGGCAGACGGCAATAAAGACCCGGAAATATGCGTATAACTTACATCATACCACGATAACTCGAGAACCAATCGGGCAACTCCTTCGTCCATACAAAAATTTCGTTTTTAACTATTATATTACTGCCTAAGAACGCGTAGACCTAGAGAGTTGAATTTTGGCACAGAGTGTTTTCATAGCAATGGTAAATACTAGCTCAAAAATAGACTAAATCACGTAACCCTTTCTTGTTGCTGCCGTACAAACAAGTCGAGGCAGAATTTCTTAGCTGTGGAGTACCTCAGAGATCCATAATCGGCCAATGTTCTTTTATCTATAAAGTTCAGATCTTTCTGACATAGTTTTAGATTCCTATATTCATTTATATGCTCTTGATATACGAATTATTGTATTAACATTGATAAAATTTGTTTATAAAATAAATCATGCCAAAATAAAATTAAAGCTGAAACTTTCATTCCTAAACCACGCACAAACATTTACATATTTCGCGTCCCTTAAAGTGAGAAATCACCCCATCCACTCCTAATAGATAAAACAACAATTAAAATTGATTTGAAGTAATTGTTGCGACAACAAGGTCGTCTTATAACGGTATAACATCATAACTGCGATACCATATTGGTACAAAGTTGAATGAGCTGTAAAAACGTGCACAGAGATTAACACAAATGAAGCAACAAATTAAAATATATAAGCTACCGTTATTGAAATTACTCGGGATCGAGAGCACTTAAGGACTATCTGCTTATCAACTCTATCAAACAGGATAGCCCAAGTTAAATTACGGTAGATGTTTGGCATTTTGCACGGCTTGAGGTCCTGAATGTATAATTATATAAAAATATGTATAGTTTTCTCAAATATTAAAAATTGCACTCTCGATTAAAAACTGAAAAAATCAAAGCCACATTACCTACGACTATGTCCGCTATTTTGAAGACACTAATGAAGATTCTCTTCATCTGGATTCAATTATCTTCAAAGCAGATTACAGGGAAAATGTGCTTAACCTAAAGGATAGAATAATAACTGCCATAGTCTAATCACATTTTCACACTCACCGTTATAAGTATTTAGGATGATACCTATATGATTATCGGATCGCTCACCCGCGCACTACTTTGTGTGCTGGTTGCGATATTCTACCTAAATCTTGAATATGCAGTCCAGTGGGTACCCGACGGAATTTATCTTGTAGGTTAAATTTCTTGAAGTTTATTGCTTGAAATGGTGAGGTTAGACAACTCCAATTATTAGCATTGTTAGAAGAAGAAAAAACAGAGTTTTTATGCCATAAATCCTATAATATATTGGCTATGTGTCAGTACAGAAGAATTGAAGTATTGAAAATTAATCCATATGGAATTTAAGCAGTTGATTCCAAGAAATTTTCTTAAGGTTATCCAAAAGATCACCGAACCTGCTTACAATCTTACAATTATCTTGTGAACCGTACTGATCGCCATGACTCCAGCTACCACTTTTAATTTCGATGATAATACTTTTCTCTCCAGTTTTTTGTTGGTTTTCTTTTCTATACATAGCTGTTTCTGTTAGGACCTTCCGAATATCACCCATCTCCAATTATCCAACACAAACTCTGTTCGACACTGTCCCAAAATTTTACAGAATGAAATACTGCATGTATCAAAATTAAATTTTTCCTCTCAATTAATAATTGATTTTATATAAAACAAAAAAATTTTTTTTTATAACAACATAATAAACGCAAGAAAAAAATCAATTTATCATTTTCGATGCATCATCCTAGTCCTCATGATATGTATGTATAGTGAAAAAATGCACTTCAAAAGGATCAACATTATATATGTTTAAGAGATTATAAAAGGATAAATCCTCATATCACGTTATTGGCTATCCTTAATGCTGTGATATAATTAACAACGTCATGATATACCTAAAGCTCACAGAAATTGCATTGCATCTAAGTCCCGAACGTGATTTATTAAAAATTCTCAAAGTCATAAAATTGTCCAGGATATCTCACGTCCTCTTTTCTGTCCTCTTCTCTTCTATTGCTCCATATTACTAAAAAAAAAAAAATCTGTATCGGTACCAGCCAGCCATATAGCTAGCAAGCAAGCAAGCAAGCAAGCACAAACCTAGCATTCATCCATCCATGCATCATCCATTAATTACGTCATTGATCCAATAAAGCAGTTAAATACAAAATTAAACACTCTTTGAGTCCTTTTTTCCACAGTCCTTCCTCTGTCCTTACGTAGGTATATACTGTAGCGATGGGAAAGCTCCATTATAGCGTCTGCAACAATGGCAGAGGGTTAAATATTTGTTTTCTTAAATAGTTCCTCTTCTTTATCCGAGAGGGACTACTCGACTTATCCTGTATATACTGTGCTTGTGCTCCGGGTATAATGTACATTAAGTGCATGTACTAACCTTCCAGCAGTTGAAGCCACCATTACCACTGACTCCACCATAAAGTACCCCAGTACCTAGCTCCCTATGATCCATCTTCTCGTCTATACCTTCAACCTACATGTGACAAAGTTTCCTCCTATTCCCATTCTGAGTGCTCTTCCTTTTTATTCTCGTGTCTCCTGACACCGCTGTGTCCTTTGTGCAATGTACAATGTTAAGCTGGAGTCCTTCTATCATTATTGCGCGCGAATTGGGGCCTATATTTTAAGTCATATACATATATACAGTTAACGAAATGCTAAGAGAAGTAAAGATTATGGGCTAGAGATGCACCCGGAAAGAATAGTCGGTATACAAACTCGCCTGCCTGGTGCATCTCCAAATTGCATAAATATAAGATAATGAAATGGGGAAACTGGGAAAGAAAATCCTCGAAGCACTGCTTTGGGCGCTATCAAGTCATAGTGGAACATTATTATCCCCCCTAATATAGAAAAAAAAAACTCTGCCTGATACCGTCACCAACCAGTGGTAGGCATCGGGAGCGAGGCGCTACCGAACTGAGCACACACCACCTAACCGCCACGCCACCCACATGTGTTGCATGTGACATTCATCGCTGTTGCCTTTAACATAAAGAGAGGAAAATGAAAAGTGTGAAAAGTGCTCTTATTCGCCTCTATAGTGGGTGTTTTAGCACTAAACTGAGCACTCAACTTAAGTGAAGTGAAAAGACTAGTTTGAAGAATACTAAATATAAACAGAGCTCCGAAAGGGGGGGGGGGGGGGGGTGCGCATTATAGGTTAAGGCGGCAGAAAAGTGTTTACGGCGACGTACGTACGAGGAAACTTATATGCGGTGACGGGGTGACGGGGGGGGGGGGGGGGGAGAGACTGTATGCAAAGTATGTTAATTGAGGAATATGGGAAGAATGCTCCCGGATTGAAGTGAATTCAGTGCCTCTCTATACGCTAGAGTTTCTGTTGCTTGCTGACTTTGGCTTCATCACTGTCAAGTGTTGCTTGCATAACATAAGGAAGAAAGTATTTACACTTTGTGCATCGCTTACCTGCATTTAACACATATATGGCTTCCCTCAAACCTACCTCCATCCACTACCCGTCTTATTCACTATATAATCTCTGAGAGATCTTCTTTCGTCAGGTGACATTAAATTATTCCGCTTTTTTTCGTCTTGTTCTTAGGCAAGAGGTGAACTGTAATTCAATGGAGGCCACCGCTTAGCATCACATTAAGAACAAGATTGCTCTTCACCTAAGTTAGTTACTCGCGCCAGAGAGGGTGGCTTTAGTATGGCTTTTCATTAAGACTTGCCCTCTTTTCGGTGTCGTCCAATTCATAACGAGTGAGTTAGGAACAAGAAAGAAATTATTTCAAAACGTTGCTAAAAAGAACAGTTTTTGATTATGGTACTGTAGCTTAAGCAAAAAAAAAAGAAGAAAAAAAAAAAGAAAAAATCCTGTTTTAATGAAATCCTTTTTATCATGAGAATTTTGTAAATCAACTAATGAGTGTGGTGGTGATGGAGGTGGTAGTAGATGATGGGGATACCTACTTTAGGCTTGTTGTAATACTGGCCGAAATGGGAAACACTAACGTTTCACAATTTTTTTTTTACATTTTTCTAAGTAAGATTTCTTGAATAGACGAGACTTGTATGAATGTTTTCAAGGAGGAAAATTGCGAGGCGATTTCATTTTACTTCTCGGTGAGTTTATAAGTAAAGAGTAATTAAAAATATGAACTCGGTTTTACAAGAAAATTAAGATCACTTTAGAAAAGGTTTTCAGAAAGACATTTAGAAAGTTGGTCCAACGAAAAGGATTAAAAGGCAAAATAAAGAAGAAAAGCATCCATCCATCATGTTCATGGCTTGATAAAAGTGTATATGGGAACAGATGAAGACTTTGTAAAGAAATTTGCAATTTGCAGTTTTAAAGTCTAGAAATATATTAAATGGATGGGAATGTCTATACATTTTGTTAGTAAGGCGGAGATTTTTCACTGCTGTAACAGAATCCGCTATTGGAATATCAATGTGTACTGCACTAACTGGGTAGGTATAGCGCGGTTAACTTTATTTCGATGTATCAATATTGCGATAGTAATTAAAGAGGAGATGCTATAGTATGCTAGTTAACCGAGTAGGACTACATAATACATTAAGGTGACATGCTCTACGCTATTAGGATAGTACCTTGTTAATCAGCAGTACAGAATCGTTGAGGTCTGGAAGAACCGCCTGCACACCCATTGTTATTGCCAGGTTCATTACGTCATAATCAGGTCATTAGGTTATAAATTCGCATGTTATTCTCCTCTATTATATCACTACAACAGCTGAGCTGTACATAATATATGTCTGCAAAAATCACTTTCAAATAGACTGAAGATACTATGGAACTTTTTAATGTCTCATCCTTCCTATACGATACGACTGCTATTACTCCTCTGAGGCTGACGAATAAGCTTTGGACGACTAATCGTGTTATTTATAGTCTGGTCAAGCTCAGATGTCAACACTAAAGGTGGGCCATGGGTTTAATTCCATGGCCCACCTCTAGTCAGACTAACGCTTCAGATTATGAAACGAGTTGAAATTATTCAGCCTGAAAGGGACGGTGCAAGTAAATCTTCCTGTTCCATATTCTATGAATAATGAAAGAAGAACATCAAAAACTTCTTCGAAATTCTATAGACTGGTGCAAAACAAGGCAAACAGACTCGCTTAGTTGAGCAGTAGAGTAAACACTATGAAATGCTGAGGCACTATAAAAGGGCATCCAGAAGATAGACCTTCGTGGAATTCTATTAAGTATTTGCAAAGTGTTGCGAAAGATTACTCACAACTTCGGACTGGCATCTATTCCGAATACGCTCAACCAACACCTTAAAATAACTGCATTTAAACGTCTCGTTATTATAAGCGCACTGCCGTTTTGCTAATTGCATAGTTAAATTAAAAAAGATAGTTTGGAAAATTCAAGCTTCTTCATTTTTATAGCTTCAGATGCAGATAGATTCTTATAGTTCTCTTTAAGGAGAATGCAGAAAAGATTTCCGTACATTTTTAAGATATTTTTAGCGCACTCATAGTGAAATGAAATTGATAAACGCCGTTGAAGAAGGTTGCCTAAATTTTGCAGCCTGACCGAAGAGTTTTAGTGCCATAAGCCACATTATACTTTTCTTAAAATACTTTTTGATGACCATATTATGGTAGGCATCCCATTGAAACATTTTACTTTCGATTTCTCGTACTACATACTGCAAAGAATTTTTTACAGAGATTAAGCTTCATTTACCGGCTATAGTCATTTGACGACTAGTGAATTCGGCCATGTTTATTCTACGAATGATGGTTTAGTAGATATTGAAATAAGTTTTGACATAATACGGATTGCAGATGGCTCAGAACAATCAATCAGTAGCCAAGAGGCTGTACATTTAAATCTCGATTGGTTTTCTTGGACAAGTAACCCTTAGATCACTTAGCTCTCTCAAAAAGTGAAACCAGGTACTCTGTACAAAACTAAGAAAAATAAAATTTGTGCAAACCTCATTGCGTTCAATTGCATAATGTGCATTTAGCCAGAATGATGGATGGATGGATTTTGTCCTTCACAGGATTTTTAAACATAATTTTGCAGCCAAAATTAAACTTTTCGGGAACATTGGGCCTATGTAGAGTTAAAGCATGGCGGGCGTAAAAAGGCTATGTAAGAGTAGGATAGACAAACTTTGTCTGCTGTTAGTATTTTAATTGTTCAAATTGTACATTGGATAACTTTTGAGTTATTGGAGGATTACATAGACATATTGTACAGGATCTATTGTAACAATACAGAGTTTTTACTATAGTTATTGTATGGTGATGAGACAGTTGATCTACTGTACCAATTTTGACTTTAGCGTTGACGTGAGCGTTGTTACCTCAAGGAATGGATCTTTTTTTAAACAGAAAATTTATAGGAGTAAAAAGTCTACAGATTTTTAAGTCTGTATATGAGTAGTTTGCAGATCCAAAAAACTCTTCCTTCGAATCTTGCATTATCTTCAAAGGAATTTGTAAAGTGATATGACTTTTAAAGGCAATAAAAAAGCACCGAAAAACACCTTGGCGAAATATTATGAAGAAATACTTATCCTAATTATCGAGAAAAACCGAGCACATTCTATATTCAAGAAGGCAACTAAAGACAAATGTTTTTTTTTTTGTCATAGCATTAATGTTAGCTAATATTCACCCTCCTAACTGTTTCTATAACACAAACTTCTGAATAATTTCCTCCTCTACCAGATATCTCTCCCTACCCATAGTATTCCCTCTTTCATGGCTATGCTGGCAATGCATATTTTCCTCAAAATGAAAGGCAATCAAAACCAAAGTCATTGCAAACTCTCCTATGTAATTTTTCTACTGCAACACTTTTTCAACACCATTGAGATAGATACATTTTCTGGTGGATTTTTTCCCGGCATATCCAAGAGTATTGTCCCTGAGGCATTTTTAGTTCAACTCCCGTTTTTGCATATTTTCCGGGAACCAATCTTACAAATTACTCTAACAATAAAAAACTAGAAGAAAAAATCGTTGAGTGGATGTGACAGTATCAATGGTAGCTGGTAGCGATATAACACTATCATCCGGGAATAGAAAGAATCCCTATATATTACACTCTCTGAGATATTCGACTTTTTCATAGGATCTGACATGCAGTGGAAGTGGATTTGGTCACCAACTATGGATACTCTTGCAAACATCATAAATCTGTAAGGGAGGAAGGAAATAGGCGCACAGTATAATCCCTGGGAACAAGTCAAGGTCTAACCAGAAAAAGCAGCACCAAGAGACTGCTGGAATAAGTCAGTTTTCCGTTTTTTCCAATTTCTCATCCTTGATGTGCTAAAAAAAAAATGTTGTGTATGCTCTGCTGATGCTATGGGGGAGAGAAATCTGTATTAGCGCGATTATAAGCGCGCAAACACATCATCTTTTCAGAGCAATTGTAAAGAAAATTGCCGAGTTGCACATTTAATCAGAAATGTCATATAGAGACAAACATACAAACACCAGCATATAAATGTCATCTCAACACCACGTACGAGAGTATATTACCATCGTCGTCATCGTCGTCATCGTCGTCGTCGTCGTCGTCGTTGACATCGTCATCGTTGTCGTCGCCTCTGGTTGATGGATGCATTTTGCAGCTCCTCTATAATATCCTTGGGAGGATTTTGTCTGTTTCTCCCTCACACTTTGTTCTTTTTTCCGGCTTGTTTGCTATCATCATCTTAACACTAGTAGCTTTTCGATGGAAACGGGTAGAACGGGGCACTCTGTGCATTTTTCTCCGCGTTGTACCCTTCGCTTGTACCCATTTTTCCGTATGAATTAATCTAGAGAGAAGGCGATTATTTACGCGACTTAAAATTAAGAGAAATTATGCCACTGCAAAGCTTTTGTTTTCTTACACTGTTCCACGATCTATTCCCTGTTCAACAAAATGAAGTTACTTAAGAGGTGTTGAAATTTAAAGAAAATGTTTACTTGAATGCGTTCTTAAGCGTAATTATCTGTTATCTAAATTGCCTATAGCAAGGCGAAACTGACTGTAAAGGAATGTGAATTGCCTATTCTAAGGCGAAAGGTACGAACATTTAGTAGAATTTAATAATTTTAAATCTACAAGCAATGAAAATGGACTCAAAATGCCTACCTATACCTGCCTATATACAAAATACAGTTCTAAAACCAGACATATCTGTGTATGTAATTAATATATTTATGTACAGCCATATATATATACATACTAGTCAATACAAGAGAACATGACCTTCTCAATGAAAGTGAAATTCATTGTTTAGGTCAATGTACCCGAAATTTGCATTATTAACCACCGAATGATAACAGAACTACTATAGTAAATAGGTCTATGCCAATCAATATAATATCCAACATTGAGGGCATACAAATGTCGCTGAAAGGTATTAGAGCCTGGGCTTCTGTCTATATCTACCATCTGTTAAATATGTCGAGTTACATACTTATGTATACATATGGGATACGTACAAACATATTATAGAGCCTTTTGAATATCCTCAAACATGTATTATTGTATGTATGTATGACACGTGCATCAATATGCAATAAGTGCATAAACAATTGTACCAGAAATACTAGATACAAGTCATTCTATATAGGAGTGCTTATACGCATGTAAACATCAAGTGGTAGAGTACTCAATGTGTTTATAGGCCTATGCAAGAGGGTATATCTACATATGAATCTAATTTGATAGAGGTATATATGTATGGTATATGTTGCACATTTATACATATTATATTATACATAGAGGATCGCTGTGGATGACTTGCATGGAATGTTGAGAGATAACAATTCATTGCCTGTAGCCTTCTATATAATTGAAATTGAACCAAGTCAATCATCCACCTAGGTCTATTATAAATTGGAATCGGAACCATTAATTGAATATAACTGAATATTTCAAACAATAAGTGTTTTGAAATACTTTTAACATTTTCTTTTGCTAGTATGTATACGAGGGAATCCTATTAGTGAAGATATCATTATCATGCGTTGTTGGTTCGAAAGCAATCTCATTGTTGGGAATTAATCAATTACCTTATTATTAAATTATCAATCTAGTTAAAAATAATAATTAAATACACTTAAATGTGATTGCATGCCACGTGTACAAAATACACAATATATGGGTATATAATAAGCGGCTTCAATTACCCTCCCCTCCCTCCAAAAATTTTCATCTAGGGTATAAAAATACGTAAAATCTGTTTTGAGCTTACCTGAATTATTCAAAAAATTTCAACTTAATCAGGAAGCATAAAACATACACTTTACAATGAATAAACGAATAATTCTCTTTTTTGAAATCGTTTAAAAGCATTTTCTATTGAATTGAATTGCTTTTTAGGATTTGTAAGAATCTTGATATTAGCGGAACGCACAAAAACTTGCCTGTCAAATATACCGGCCTAAAGAAAATGTATCAAAAGTCTAAATTGTAGCAAAAACAATCCATCCAGCTAACAACAACAGCATATGGATAGTACACTACATTCACCCATAATAATTACTTTTAAGTCGAAAAATTATTAATGTGCTTGAAATATTTGAAATTTAACATTATTTATTATAAATTTAGAGGATAACACTGAGTAGATAAGAAATTTGTAATTAGGTAAAAATTATTTACAGTTACGTCAGTTACAATAACGTCTGACAATAACAGATACGAAAAAAAATTTTCTATCATAATTTCGATTTAATTCTAGTTAATCCTTTGCATTTATTGAATGTTGATTTTAATTTTCTAGATAAATTTTGAATTATACTTTAAAATAATTTTACAATTAATACTTTTTACATTAATTATGTACATAGTATTTATTGAATTCTGATGATTCGTTTTGAGTGTAAGCTAGAGTGTCATAGGTGAAAAGGACAATAAATAACTAAATCATTGAATTTACTAACTATGTACGGGCGAAACATTACCTCAATATGATTCAAGTTAAAATTATGTAATTGTAATTTTTCTGTAAAATTAATTACTTTTACGAATATAATTTCACACTAGTGCCATTAAATATAATATAGAGTAGTGTGCAAAAAAACGCAGCACTGGCAGGTATCCTAGGAAATTCATGATTTCTCCTAATTAGTAGGTAGTCTCCCAAAGAGCCCTGAAAAATATGACACAATAGACTATATAAGATGCAAAAGATGCGAGTTCGATTTTTTTTTCAATTTAGTGTGCAGATAGTGATAGCATTTGTGTTTCGATAGATAATTTTGTTAAATTTGGTTCAACTAAGTAGTGAACAAAAAACTGTGGCAATCGCGTTTTGGCGGGAAAATCTTTCTATGCGTGAAATAGGTCGTAGGTTAGGATGATTCGATTCCACTATTGTGCGGCTAATTAAAAAATTCTAAGAGACTGGCAGCGTAGATCGTCGTGAAGGATCGGGAAGACCGCGAAAGACTACCATTCGTCAAGATCGCTTTTTATTTCGTAGATCTTTGGCGGATAGTTTCAAAACATCTCCGGATTTAAGGCAAGCGCTAATGAGTGCGCATAACGTCGATATTTCCTCGACAGTCATCCGACGAAGACTCATTCAAGAAGGAATAAACGGTCGTCGACTGGTAGAAAGCCCCTTTTAACAGCTCGAGTGAAACAATTACGTCTCCAGTGGGCACGCGAACCCCGTTCATGGACAGAGGATATGCGGAATAGAGTAATTTATTCAGACGAATCCAAATTCAATCTCCACTCTTCTTTATATTCTTTAAAATTCGAGTGCTGCGTTTTTTTTACACACCAGGTATAATGTAAACTATAAGTAGTGATGCATAAGTCGGTGCTTTATAAAATCGAAACCGATCTCTTTTGAAGGTCTAATTATGTCTAATCTAACACATGTTTGGAGAAATGGATCATTTTCCTTATCAATGAGGAAAGCAAATGAAAACGGGAATTATTAACTTGTGTATCTCTCCAGTACAAACAGGGGGTGGGTGCTGGTTAAAAATTTAAATATTGGAATGGTATTTTGTATTAATGATTCTTTAAACAATTTATACCTAGTAGAGACACATATTAGCTAAATATCGAAAGGCAAGTGGAAAATTTAAATTAAATCAATATTACGGATCAGAAAATAAATGTAGAACATTGTATAAAAACTACTCAGTCATATGATACAAACGTACCTTAAAATAAATAAAAAAAAAATGACCAATTATGTGATCCTTCGAAAAACGTTATCATAATTTGAAAAACGAAATGAGATTTACTAGTAAACATTTTTAAGTTCGACTATGAAACTATAAATTAGAGATTGGCAGTCGCGTTTTTTCTTTAAAACAACAAATTTATCGCAGGCTAATAAAGCAGTTTAGTGTACAGACCTAATGTTACAAATCTAGGTACACTATCTTTAATGCTTTGAAAGAAAATAAAAAAAAACATTTACTCCTTTGATAAGTGTAGTATATATATATTTGTGATACGCTATGACCTTTTACTGTACGTAATTTAATAATTCATGGTGCAGACCTTATATAATCGGCTGTAGGTACTTCCTATAGGAATAATGTCAGGGGAGGCTATAAAAGATAAAGTAGGAATTTTATAAAATACCACAATAATACAAGATATATAGTTATCCCGTGAAAAAAAACTAAGCGTGATATACTCAATTCAGCGATAATTTGTCATCCGAAAATGATCATTTCACTCACTCTGCAACCCAACGTTGTGAAACCAATGAAATATAATTTTTTTCTGATACTAAATTTGAAGTCGTTTCAAAATTAAATGACTTTGGTGGAAGATTATTTTTTTGTAGCTACATATATCAATTAAGTATTTAAAAATGAGTAAGTATAAGATAGTGACCTCCAAGGATATTTTGAACACACAAAATAAAAAAAATTTATATTTTCTGTTATAAAGTTGTACTTTTGGTGCAACGAAAAAGACCGCATAGAAGAAAAAAATTATGCATGTTGAAGCATCCTAAAATCCTTGAAACAGTAAGTATTACGAAGAACCAACTTTCGAAGCCTATACATAAACAAAAATAATAGCACTAGCCTTTTTTCTAATTATGTAAAAGTTTCAGGTCCCTCAATTTTCCACCTTCTCTTAATAATGTTATTTTCAAAAAGAGATTTATTGCCATAAGAAAATTTTAAGTATATTCCACCAGATATGCAAAATAATTTTTCCATGTTATCCGAATATAACATAGCAAGAAGGACGATAGTAACCCAAAATTGATAAATAAAAATTTTGTGACTAGCAAGGAAGCATTCGAATTAGGAATGAATTAGATTAAAGACACCGAGAACTCGTGCTACATAGAATAAGAATTTTCTTGGATAGAATTCAAATTCATTAAGAAAACGTAATTTATAATGGCGAACATGATAGTTGGTCAAGAAAATACTATTTTGAATATTCAACCAAGGAAAGAAAAATTTTACAGCCTCGTTCATAAGTACATGCCTTTAGTGGAGGTAATGGAACCGAAGAATTATCGCAGTAAAAGTTTTACAAAAAGAACTAGAAAAATAAGATTTCTCATGTAAAATAAAAATGATTTTAGTTTTCTATATAAATTTTTTGGCAGAAACTTCAAGAGATTAAAGGCTTTGGAGTATCCCCTATCATTTAGCCCAGCTGTTAAAGAGAACTCGCTTTGTAAACCAGAAGCAGAAGAAATAGTGTTTTTGACGAGACGGTGATGACAATATGTGTGTAATCTATACATACTAAAGTATAATAGAATCCGAAATCTATAATGAACCCTTCCTTGTTTCTTCCACTTCTATAGAATGTTTCAGGAAATTTTATGAATTTTCTAAGATTGTTAATAATTAACATCGCAATATATCGTATTATTCTAGTTATTGAAAGTTGGCTTAAATTGAGGATATTATTACGTCCAACAGGATTTTGTTATGAACCTGTAGCAAAAAAAAAAAAAAAATTAAGTGTTTCCAAAACTTTAAAGTGAAATGGTATCGTAGACTAATGAAGATTATTTGGAACAAAATAATTTTTGCAACTATAACTTCTTCAATTATAGAAAATAGAGATAAGAGATTTAAGCGTACCTCAGTCCGGTCCTCTTAGGTTAAGAAATATTTGAGAGCTAGTTTTTTTTTTCGCTAGAATACCAAATCCCTGAACAAAAAATCTCCACTAAAGTTAAGAGAACAGCGGACTTTTCACATCTCTCAATTCTTTACGCAGAATACTAATTTCGGCTAACGAGCTTTGAGCTATTAATTTTTATCCAGAATCGGGGGATCATATTCAGATAATTTATTTAAATGAGATCCTTATTAAATTCTTATAAATTTCTTGTAAATTTAGTAAAGTTTTAGTGAAAAACAGGAACTACGTTTGCATAGAAATTTGATTTTCTCATTGCTAAAACTGTAATTTCGCCATCTTTAGCAGTTCATTTAATAGTATTTTTCAAATAAATTTATTCTCTAGAAGATGAATTTCTAATTTAAATGAACATAAGGAAAATTATTAAATTTTTTTTTTTTTAATAATAGTCAATGAAAATATCAAAGTATTTTCTATTTCGTTATTAGATGTAAATCAAATACTCCATTAGTATAAAATAAATTCACGACTTATAATTTCGAAATGTTTTGTATTTTCGCTTTACATGTATAATGCAAATGTTTTACAAAATACAAAATTTGGTGTGTTTTAGAAAATTTACATTTCGAAATGTTTTCGGTTTCCTCAACTACATGTAAAGCAATATTTCCACAGGTTAGTAAATTTACATTTCAAACTTTAATTCATTTGTAAAGCAAATGCTTTAAGTTGATGAAATTTAGTATGCTCTAGCTCTAGTATATTTACATTTACTTCCCTTATATTTCCCACTGGGTGTTTCCTGGTGAGAGTTTCAAATGGAAGGAGATGATAATACTCAACTATAGATAAACAATAAATTATATGGCACGTGGTCATCTCAACCGTATCGGAGTTACATCAGGTTGATTAAGAAAATATATTATTTTTTAACAAAACACCCTGTATCTTAACCAGCCCTGTACTCCATTCCTCTCCGAATACTGATTGGGGACATAAGGTAATTTTTCTAATGAAATATTGCCAAGAATTAACACCAAACAAATTCCCTCTAAATACGGAGAAAACAAATTATTAACTCTGGTTATATGTAAATTACTACTAATTACCGCTGTGTGAAAATATTTGATCTCTGAACATTCTTTGTTCAACTAATCTGGAATTGTTCTCAAACGTTATTCAAGCAATTGGAGATGGTTGTTAAGCGGATATTATTTATACCGATTTTGCAGAAGCATTCGACAGGGTTAATATGTATATCGTGTTTAATGATTATGACAGACGTAGGGTATCGATATCTAGATATTCGGAATACCCCATTTATACATCATATATGTCATCAAATACTCCCAAAATACACAGAAAACTAGTAGTTATAGACTAGATATCAATACCCTCAAAATTTTCTGAGTATAGGCTGATCATCGGTGCTTCTTATTTTACGCAGCGCCATCTAGTTGTTAATAATAATATGACAATGTATTAAATTAAGTAAAAATATGTCTGAGCTTTCTCAAGAAAGTGAAAAAGAAGAAGAAGATCCAAACGTTTTCTGTCAAGATAATGATCTTTATTATAATTCCATTACGATTTTAACGACCATATTTTTCTTTGAGTCACACAAATTTGTGAATTGAGACACCACATTCGTCAATATAGTTGGCACCGCACACCACCCACAACTAAGGTCTTATTGTAAGATAACGAAATTTGATTTTTTTTCGCAACTATTTACAATTTCATTTCCAAATTATTTACGCTTAAAAACCTGTCAACTGAATTGAAATGTCAAAGTACGGCTTGTCACATCAATATCTACTTTTATATCTGTCAGGGGTACTTTAATATATAGATAATCGGAATATCCCGATATGAATACCTAGATATCGATACCCCATGTCTGTCATAAGCATAACATTATAAATTAGGTAAACTTGGTTTTCATTTTGACATCCTTAAATGGTTTTTTACAAGAAATCGTTTTAAGTATGTCAAAACAGAAACATTGAAATCCATGTGCAGACAGCCCTCACGGTACGTATGCATATACTGATAGCCAGGCAGCCATCAAGGCGCTGGCTGCTGTGCTGGTGAAATAAAAATTGGTTCAGATATGCAAGACTAGCCTTGACGTATTGGCTATAAGGCACAAGGTGACCCTATGCTGGGTACCTGGCTATAAGAATATCTCAGGCAACGAGATGGCTGATCAGTTGTCCAAAAAGGGCTCCGAATTCGATAGCTCCGCAGCTGTAGCTAACGTGAGGATCCCAATCGGAGCAATAAAAGAGGAAATCATTAGGGGCGCCTATCAAAAGGCAAGCCTCCGATGGACGGTTACCTGCCGTATTTCGAGGCAATTGTGGCCTGCATATGACAGGAAAAGGACAAAGGAGCTGCTTAATGGCAGCAGAACAAATACCAGTAATCTAGCGGGGGTCATTACGGGTCACTCGGCCATAGGTGAACATGCTAGAAGACTGGGTATAGCGGTGAACTATTTCTGCAGGAGCTGTAAGGAGTCGGAGTAAATCGAATCCGTCCAACACGTGCTTTGCGAATGACCAGCTCTGATGAATAAAAGAAGTAGGCTATTGGGTAGGTACTTTTTTTCAAGTCTGGGGGAGCTGCAAAACAAAGAATTCATATATATATATATATCGTGAGTTTTCTGAGAGAAGCAGGATGGATCTAGGTAAATACTCTTGAAGATATCGTGAGTTCCATAAGGGAGTCTAGATGGATCTGGGGCGGCTTGAAAAGGTTATCCCATTGGGCCTAGGGAAACAATGGTCCAACTAGAGGTCTAACGATGCAGGCTAGTCATCTTGCGGCACCCCTCTTACTTAACCTAACCGAACCTAAGTATGTCAAAATCAAAAATGTTCTTTTAAAATAGATAAATCTTTGTTCTGGAATCCCGCAAGGGAATCAACTTACACTGTTTTGTTATTTTATTGTTTTGAATCGATTAAATTTTTGTTATTTTCCGACGTTATCAAATTGCGCTCTCATAAAAAATTATGTAATATCGAAATATAAAAATAATGTTTTGTTTTGGTTTTTGTAAGCTTAATTGTGTTTATAAAATAAATAATATTCGTCTGATAAGAATAAACCAAGTAAACGAATCAGGTGTATTTTTAAAATAAGGAAAAAAAATAAAACAAACCTTGAAATGCTTCTGTGATCATTGTAGGAGATAGATCACAAAAGCATTTCAAGCTTTGGAATTTTTAAAATAAAACCCGTAAAGATTTGAGTTAGATATACATTTCTGGGGATCGCAAGGCTAAAATTTAAAGGGCAAGTAACTTGTACAGTCGTTTTTGAAAATATTTGTCTTCAGAAATTTTTTCAATGCTTTATTTATATCCACCGGAAAAGTCAATCGTTCTTGTATGTTCTTTTACAATAAGATTGCTACTTTTATAATCCAGTATGTAAAGAATTAATCATGAAATAATTTTATATTTATACTAAGCAAGCTAATCTCTAACTATCTTTAGATAGTTAATTAAATTAATATTTAAGAAACCATATAGGCAGTGACTTATTCCATTGAATGAATCATGATCATGACACTTTAAATCACGATCAATTAAAATATTATATCAAATATCGAAAATATCTTTCTATATAATCACGATCATATGTAAATACGATCATTCAGGAGATATTCATAATGACCAATTAAATTTTACCATGATAGAAAAATTCTCAAACAGGTGATGATCATGACCCAGATCCAGAAAAATTTCAAAATCATAATTAAATAAAATTATTTTTCAAGCAATGTAAAAAAGATATTAGAGAAAAAACAAACCAAAACCGTTACAACTACATATACTAATTTCTTTCTTAAAAATTGAACTGATCTTTCCCTTACCCAAATTACTATCATAAAGTCGCATGAGAAATCAAAGACTTTTGCATTCTCATGCAAATGACTGAAGATGGAAAAAAAAAACAGCTTCAACTAGGTATGCACAATAAAAACTTACCTCACACATTTATAGCTGCAACCACCTTAGAAGTAGGAAAAAGGGTGCTCAACCCCTCTTCTTCGGTAACACATTATTTAAATCAATTGTAAGATAAGAAAGACTAGTATATGTGTGTGTATGTAATGCCTTTAAGACGTCTAGCAAGCTGTGTACAGAAATTTAAGAAAGCCGAAATACAATAAGGTTCTTATTGTCCCTTGCTTAACTTCTCTGAAGGTAAGGGAAGGTGTGCGCGCGCTTCTTGTAAAATATGTACATACATAGCTATATATACTCGGCTTAACTTTTTCCCTGATTTCTCTTTATCTACTATACATGAGCAAATCCCCTTCGTATTTTTGAATAGAATCGGGAAGTGTTCGTTAGAATCTTATTCAGAGTAGACATCTGCCAATTTCTTGAAGAAATTCTTGAAATATTTTTTGTAGACATGTTTTTTTTTTTGATAATTCATTATTTCTATAAAATTGGTGAAACGTATCAAATATTTTAGTTGGAATTTATGCTGGCTGGATCTGAGCACCATTTTACAAAATCTTACATAAGAAACCAATCCAATTGATTAACCAAGATCGATTATCAAATCGGGTTACAAAGGCGAGCGTATAAGCAAGGCAAGGAAACCTTTTCTCACGTCTCTATGAAGACACAGTATGCTCTATAGTTGGGGTTAACCTGCAGATGATGAACGAAATGCGTCGTGGAAATAAAAACAAAAAAAATATAATTAAATAAACCGAAGTTAAGACGTGGTGTGATGATGTGATGATAGAAACATTGTAAAATAGATCCTTGACTTGAACTCGCATAGGGAACTCATTGTGCAAGAAAATACAAACCAATAAGAACAAGAAAAAAACTTTCGTTTCATCCATAGATGTTTGATCCTGTCTCTGGGCTAATAAATTAAAAAGGCTGAAATTTAAAGGAATTAACCATCAACTAGATTTATGCCGAAAGGATATGAGTGCAATTTTAAATGAAGATTGTTCGATAACAGGTATTCCTTATAATTAATATGGTTTTCAGTCAGGATTTTCAACGTTGGATATTTGCTTCCCTCGCTATTCGTCAGATCAAAAAATAATTTTTAATACTGAACTAAAAAATAGGCACCACTCAGACACCATTGATTACTGAGCCTGATGAACCTTTATGCGTTGGTGTTAAATATCTGCGTTTGCGCCTGAGACAGAAAAATAGATGTTCGGCTGGACGAGACAGCTCCTTGATGGATCGTGAGCCACAGCTAATGAGAAAACTTATAGATTAGGGGGCAGATATTTATCAAGCATTTGTAACGGTCCAAAAAGCAATAAAATTCCACAAAAACTAAATAATTTGAAAGAAAACGCAAATAAAAAAGGCAATTTTAGTGACAGTCAAAAGTTATAAAGTAGCTGGGGAAATACCATCTTATGGTGGTCTTATGACAACAAAACAGATATCGTCAGTGATACTGCATAGCCGCTAAATTAAAGTCAAAGTCCAATTTTCAGCAGACACTAAACATTTTTTTTGTATCATAATGACAAAATTTAGGATAGGACAAGAAACATATTATTTTTGGATTTTAGACATAAAATTGATGGAAGAAGTTGTAGTTTCTTAGCTACTTTACCATTAACTTCGAGATTGGATTTTGCTACTTTATGTTAAGAGAATTATTAAAATATTAAACTATTCAACCATCTTTTTATCGATTTTTAATAACCCGAGTTCAGGTTGGTGTGTACATTTACTTTTAATTCTATAGTCATCACTATAGTTCTAATGGAACTGCTGATTAGATTAATTGCAGCCATAGTCTCTCTATACAATAAACTAGAAAAGTAATCTCACATGGATTTGTATTTTTTTTTCATACATAATTTGAAGTTATACGATATTTTTATATAGTCACATATGTATGGAAAAATTAAACTGACTTCAGCAGCAAAAGGACAACAACAAATTAATTATTTGCTGTCAGAGTTTAGTATGAATTCGTTCGACTTCAATGTATTAAATCGAGGTGTAGTACTTATTACCTGTTCCTGTACCTGGCGATCATCATTCAGTGAAAGAATTCACAAAAATTGGCGTCACAAATTCGTTATAAAAGAAAACCGCACAGTAGGTAAGATGTCAAAGGGGAGGTTTTTGCAATTGTCACATAAAACTGTAAGAATCAGGACTACCGTACCAGAAAAATCGGTTGGATCTAAATTTCCTCGAATCGAATTTTTTCAAGGAGAATTTTCTACCGTTTAATTCAATTGAATCGAAAATTTTTCAAAATCAATTTAAAATAAATTCCGGTTATTTTTGATTGACGTTGAAAAACATTTTTTTTCGATTAATTTTACTAGTAAACAAGTAAAAAGGCCAATTTTTATGATACCCTCTAGATGAATGTTCGTAAGTTATTTCGTATGGTGTATCTACAAGTTTGATTGTGACGTGCCTTTTGCATATATTTCTAGAACAGTATGTCGCACAGAAAAAAGGAATATAACCAGTTTCATAGGATTTTATATTCTGAATAGGACTAGAAACGTTTAGGACTGATCGTTTTTACCGTATATGTGTATAAAGCCTAAATTTTTAGATGGTAACACCAAAAAGGAGTTGCCCGATTTAAACCATTTTCTGAAATTATATATACCATTTCTATAAAAATTCAACTCTCTTCCTTCTGAGGCAGTGTCCAAATATATATGTATAGTAAAAAACGAAAAAAATGTTGTAGGTTTGGCAACCCCACGAAAGAGTTACCCGATTTGTCATGTTTTCGAAAATAATTTAACTTTGTTTTTTTTAAAGAGCCCGTGTGCCAAATATGACTTCTCTAGGTGAACACGTTCTCGATTTATCGTGAGGACCGCTGGACGAATGGACCCGCAAAAATTAAAATAAAGTGGGAAACACAATTGCACCGTTTCGATCCAATACGTACAAATGTCAAATTTGCTTATAGGAGACGTACGTGTAATTGGACACATTCGCCGAAATGGGTCGAAACGGATCGAATCGAAACGGAGAAGTTGAGCAAATTTCAACTTTTACGGATGACATAACCTAGAAAAATTACCTGTACAATGTTTGTGTATAACTCAAGATGGATGAAGAAGTTTTTTTTTGAAGAAATTAAAAAATATGAAGAGATTTATGACAAAGGCAACAAATTTTACATGGATGTAAAAAGAAAAGACAAAATCTGAAAAAATTTCAATGAGAAATTTAAAACTGATGGTAAATTTGAACGGAACAATTGTGCTCATGCACGTAACGGATCGAATTGAATCGAATCGAATTGAATCGGAACGGTGAAATTGTGTTTGGCACTTAACTTTTAATATTACGTTCAATTCATTTAGCTCTCTCCCATCATTATTTCTATGCATTACAAACGGAATGACAAACTTTGTGTTACTCTATAGATTTCATCTAGGGTATAAAAAAGATCAATGAAAAAAAAAATCAATTTAATGGAATCGAATTTCCCGGTAGGCTTGAATGATGTGAGATCAAGATATTCCAGAATTCGCAGAAACTAGATTGATTTAAAATCGCTTGCAACATAATAGCTGTGTTCGTTTCGTGCAGTCCATTGCAAAACACAGGAGATTGAGAATAGAATTGACGTGTAGAGTGCATAGAAATAGAATTTTTTTTTTGAAAGCATAGAGAGACTAATCTAAGTTTATCAAGTTCTACGTTGACATCTTGCAAGGATTTAAGTCATGCAATTTGATCATTTTCTCTATACTTTCAAAACCATTTCTACTTCTATGCACCCTCCTACAAGTCAATTAAATTCGCAATCTCCTGTGCTCTGCAGTGCACTGCACGAAACCAAAAGAACACAAATAGACGTCATATTAAGGCTTGTGTCTGATAAATGTGTGTTTGAAAATATTGGCTAAAAGGGCGTAGAGAAATATACTAAGAAGATTTCTCGTCTAACAGACTGAAATTTATGGAAAATAATTTCAATAAATTTACAAAATGCATTTAAGTGCAAAAAAATGATTGAACTTTTCGACCCAGCGATCAGAGAGGTCTCATCGGTATGATTGCCTACCATCGAAATAACGCCCGACAAAATACCACCCGAAAGGAACAAGTGAAATATTGCCCGAAAGGTTACCTTCAATTTGGAAATAATGCCCGAAAAGATGGATGAAATAAGGCTCAAAGTAGATGAAACAAGGCTCGAAATGCCCGAAATAACGCCCGAAAATACATTTATTATGGAACAAGGTCCGATGACTACAACTGTAGCGGTTGTTTATTGTTATTGCATTTTCTGCTCGGAACACATAATTTATTTGTTTAAAGAAGACATTCCGACGTGTAAACGTACAGAAACAATATAAAATTTATTTAATAAGCCCAAAATTATATGATAATTTCGGGTGTTATTTCGTCGGGCCTTATTTTTTTGAACCTCACAAAATTACAAAATTTCATTATGAAACAATGGCCGAACGTCTCAGATGAAATAACATCCTAAATTACGTAGGAAGATCCAACAATTTTGGGTCTTCTTTACATATGAAATAAAGCTTGAAATTGTATGGGGATTTCGGACGTTATTTAATTATTTATTTTCGGGTGTTATTTTCCAGCGCCTGCTAAAAACTATACCAACCATAAAACTTATATCTTTATGTGAAAATTAAAGATATGTACCATCACATGAGATTAAGTGAAAACCATCTTTGATTTTGGTCAATAGGACTTGGTGTAAGGAACTATTTAGCAATTTAATAGATTCCATGAGATTCAAAAATTTATTAAACTGCAAAGGAGAAGACTAGGTGACTAAAAAGAACCATAGCCCTTTTTTTTGGATCGATACCATTGACAGTACCACAAAACTGCCCTCTAGAGAATTGATCTGAAACCAAGAATATCAAGAGAAAATTACAACAGGTAACATCACAAAAAAAAACAAATTATATAAATAAGAGAAACTAATAGGAGACTTTAAGATAAATGTACTAAAAATTTACACAAGAAGTATTTTCTGTTGGAGTACTACGACAGTAGTTATAAAATAGGAAGAAAAAAACAAAATAGTTTATTTAAATTTACATTTACCTACTAATAAAAAATACAAAAACAATAAATTTTGAATGGTTTTCAATAAATTCCTTCAGATCTCAAATGTATACCTTCGTTTGCTATATAAAAAAATTTATACAACCCTTCATCACACCTAGAAGAACAATAAGAAAAATAAGCCAACTTTACTCGTTAATGCGTTTAAAGCGTAATTACCTTGCCCTTTTTGATCTAAATGAGTAAAATTTGCTCACTTCACCTCACATAACGGCATATGGAAAACTTAAAAAAATAAAAAATAAAAGCAGGCAGAAAAGGTGTCAGAGGGATAAGTGTTGAAGCCGAAAGGGGAGCTTATTAAGAAAAAGGGATTTATTAAGATTATAATGAAACCGGAGCCTTTAGAAAAAATATTAACCGAAAGAAAAAGAGCAAAGGATCTCCGCCGCAGTGAAATAACTCCAGTTTCACACCTATAGTCGTTTCGCAATTGGTTCGTTGTTTGGTGTGAAGTTTGTTATTAACCGCAAACATAACAGCTATTTATACTAAAGGTGTGCTACCGTACTAAGTAAGTGGCTTCCATACCTTATACGGTTCTTTTACAGCTATACTGATGGTGTTATTGTTGTTGTTGCTGCTGCTGCAGCTGCTGCTTCTCTTGGAGGTGCTGTTATGTTTATTTCATATGATGCCCTCCTAATCCCCAACTTGCTCCATCAACATCCATGATGCACCACCCCATAAGCTACCTCCACCTTATATGAATAAAAAATCTAGAAAAAGAATGCATCCCAAAACGTAACCAACTTCCATATGACGCCTTGGCACATTAAGTCGCACTTTCACCACCATTTACATTGCGATCATATGGAGAGCGCCCTTCTCGCTTCAGGTGTTATAACAATTAGAAAAAGGCGCACACTTGAGCTTCCATAGCAATCCGATTAACCCCAACCTATACTAATCCTCGTGTCACATGCAGCAATTTTACCATTGAGGTGCTACGAAGTCGACGACGTTGGCGATGACGATGACGACGACGACGACGACGATGACGACTACTAGTATGTATATGGAGGACAAGTCAGTTATGACTGAACATATAGAACGACCAACAAACCTAAGTAAGCATCGTTTGAGGTTAGGTGCAAACAATAAAAAATGCTTAACAAACGATTTACGTTCCTTTTTGAAAAATGTCATATGTGTAGAGTTCGGCAGAGCTGGCGTGGTAAAAAGTAAATTTCTGTTGTTGTTGCTGTTGCTGCTGATGCTTTTGTATTTTTTATTTAAATGAAGAATTTGTGCAATATTTTTTTGTTTCCTAATTAGCGCAACTGCCTTGATTAAACATTACAGCAACAACAACAGAAATTTAGTTCCGCGGTAGAATACGCTTTGATACCCATGGACAAAAGTTGAATAATTTTCAGTACCAAGATTAACGAGAAAAACGAGGATGAAATATGTAGAGGTAGGTATATGAAAAGGCGACCAACTCATGTGTGGTTTTCTTTCTATTCACGGATAGATGTCGTTCGTTAATTTTTAACAAAACTTAAAAGCAGTTAACTTTGATTTCACATTATTTCGGAGTAAATTTCGCTTAATTAAAAGGGCTTTTATGATTGCGCGTATAAGAATTGCATTTCTAAAAAACTAATATTGTTCTTTAGTAATTCGAAAAATTGGAATTAATTGACAATGAATACCTACCTACCTAGAGAAAATTAATGAAGATAATGCTTTACTGCACAAATAATAAATAGCAGAGAGTTTAAAAAAAAAAAAACAAAAAACAATAGACGTAGCACCAGTGCTGTCGTTTGTACTCCGAAATCTAATAGCGTACTCCGGTACTACTCCTTTTATAAAAGTACTCCGTTTTTGGTATTAAGGAATCCATTTTATTTTAAAAACTTCTCTTTTTGTTAGCAAACCAAGTTTATTAAAAAGTTTTTATTCACCTAGTTGGGAGGACTGAGTTGCGTAACTATCCATGGTATATAGTCGAGGTTGACCTTGAAACGATGGTTTGATAGTGATTTCACGTTGTAATATACCAAGTTCAATCATATCAAAACAATTGTCTTATTGAAAAGAAGGATAGAATAAATTAATTTGAAGTATGAAATGTCATTTGCATTTCGATGGGCTTGTGTAATATTTTGCTATTGTGTTGGGTGTCGCTGCAGCGAAGTAGTTGTGCAAATGTAAACGTTCTCTCGAATAACATAGAGTTGTACAATTTAATTTAAAACTTTAATTTTTATTGCTCCTTTTCTTTCTCACAAAAGTTAAGTTTGCCTTAAGATCTTGTTCAAATTCAAATCCGTTGAACATTTTTTATGGGAGTGGGGGAATTAATTCATAAACAACTATTTCAAGAACAAGAGTTACAAGAAATAACAAAAAATGCCGTGATTTTTATTATATTTAATGGAAAGAAATATTACATCATATATACATTTTGAGGACCCAGTACTAAAAGCAGTTGAGTGAATGGATCCAATTTGTTTTTTGACTCCAAGCTCATATTTTTCCCAAACCTTATTCATCGAAATGATATCGATACGGAGAATGGCGTGTTGTGCAAATACAGGAATTTGTACCAAAGTGACTGTTATTAAAAGAATACTGGATTTTTAATGTAAAAATACTCTACATAGTTGAAAAATATTTTTCAATTTAGAAAAACGTGTTAGTTGCCTTATATGCCTTCCACATACACCGAAAGTGTGGAAAGAAGTTTTACGGCGGTCACTCAATTACCAATTTTATATAGATTTTATATTCTGAAATGTTGTAAAGTTGTATTTACTATGTTTATGAAAACGCCGTGTACATGAGCAGTTTCGAAATATATACTGAGAAACGTAATTTTTGTATGGCAACCCTACGAAGGACTGAAGGAGTTACCTGATTTTCGCAATTTCAAACTCAAATCGTTTTTATTAAATAGGCTACGTGGAAAATAACTGGAGAATGCAGTTTCTATGAGGACAGGCAGGCAGACAGCCGGGGCCGTACGGATAGACAGACGAACAGAGGAAAATGTAAAAACCAAAATAATTTTAAATATTATGAGCAGGGACCGAATCAGTTATGACTTTTTACGAAAAAAAGTTAATTTACTCGTTTTTCCTGACCGATAATAATTTGAAGCTAAAAAAACTAAGCTGGAAAGGTTTTTTCTGGCAAAAATAAAAAACAAGCTACGCTAGAAAAAATAAAAAGCCCGGCTCGTTTTTTATATTTTTACCGAAAAATAAATATCAAGTCAGCTTGGCTTTTTATACTACCGGCTTCAAAACCTGTTACTTCCATAAAAAGTCAAGCTGGCTTTTTATTTTTATCAGAAAAAACCTTTCCAGCTTAGTTGTTTTAGCTGTTTTTTTTTTTTTGAAAAAGTTAAGTTTTTAAAAGCTTTACAGGAATCGAAACGGATCTCACGTGACATTTTGGTATATTCCACTAAATTCCACGATCATAACTTATCCCAGCTTTTTTTGTTTAAATTTGTCAAAATACGAGTTAATTTCGGTCCCTGTTATGAGTGCGTATCTCAATCATTTTGCTCTACCAGCATTATTTCTGTACGTTACAAAATAATGACCAAGTTAGTATGCCCTCTGGCATTTCATAGCCCAGGGTTGACAAAACGTGCCACAACGACTGTTTTTCATTGCGAAATAAATATTGATAATACCGAGAATTTTTTTATTGTACCAAGTTTGTCATTTATGTACTTGAAGAAAAGTAGAATGTCTCAAATGTTAACATTGGGGTGAAATGGGTTAATGTATTCGCAGACGTTCGTTGTGCTGTTTGTAAAAAAGCTTTATATCTATAACGTTTCAACTACATTAATTGAGGTTTATATGTTGTTCTCCGTTGAGGAATTCTATTTTTCATGTCCGACGGAAGGTCTTCATCAGATCTTGACCAAATTTTGAAATTGAATTGGTTCAAAAATATCGGAAATATGAGGTAACATAAAAAAAAAGAAATCAGTCGAACAGATAGCCTCCTCTTTTTGAAGTCCCATTTTTTTAATAAAATTTTAATTTAATATGATCGGTTTGATTTTAATCTTGTACTCCGTTTTTTTCCGAAAGTACTCCGTTTTGGCAGGAAGCAATACTACTCTTGAACATTTCCAAACGACAGCACTGCGTAGTACCCTGCAGAAAAATGTTAGCATAGATAAGTTTTGTTGAAAGCGGTAGCTGTGTTTAAACTATGTGTGTGTATGTTTACTAAAGAACAAAATGTCAGAAACTCCCTAATGATTTTTTTATATTTATGAGCAGCACATATTTACAAAGAAAGAAAGAAAGACGTTTAAAAAGTGTAAGTGGTCGACACATTTTTAGCAACATTTTGCCTTATCACATATGTATGTAAGTAGATATGACGCGGTATCTTGACGGCCAAGAATATTTTCAATAATCATAATAAGCTTGATTGATTTCATGATTGAAAACTGAGGTTGAAAGGTTCAGATTTCATAGATTCCAACCGGAGCCTCGTACGAATTTAAGTATTCGATCCCAGTCCTCTTTACCGGCTTCATATAGTTCGTCCAGGAGTTGTGAACGAATGAATATGTAACGCTTTCCTGCAAGAGAGCCGGACAATAACAAAGAAAGTGGAGCGCTGTCTCGTATTAGACTTACCGTTTACCTGTAGGCTACCATTAGAAATACAATATGTTTTTTTTTAGATTATCTCAAAAAACCGTTATATCTCTCTAGAGCATTTTTTACTTGGATTGATGTACGATACTATCCTGTGAAAGATTATACTATAGCTGATGCCCTCTATATGCTTAAATTAACCATATCATACTTTTATCTATACACAAGGGTAGATGTCAATATTCTTAGACCAGTTTGCTTTATGTTATATCTAGGTTAAAACTTTTGACCTAGCAAGCATATTAGTCAAAAGTCGTGACACATAAAAATGAATTTTATTTCAATAAACATAAAAAATAACGTAGAATAATTCATATTACCCATATCAGTACCCACCCATAATGAGTACTGATGAGTATGACGGACAATATTCGAAATGTGAATTTAGCATAGTATGGTACACTTTTATTACACATAACATCCAATGATAATCTATGACTCTTCTGAAATAGTATATTGTTTTAGAAATTTAGTGTATTGTCTATAAATTTTTAATTTTTTCAACCAATTCAATAGCGATACTATCAAGAGATATCTTTTATTAGATTTAATAACCATCAATTGGTTTTTGCACTATTAGGCTTTAATTTATTTTCAGAATATTACCCACATAATTACTATAAATAAGAAACAAAAATGTTCCCATATAATTGAATCTTGGAGTACTCGTAAGGATATACTACACTGTAAAAATATTAGGACTATTCCCTAAATTTAAGTTTTTCCTAAAAATAAATGTAATTTTCTCTGATAGAAAGGGAAAATCAGTTCATTGAGTTCAATGAATTTAGGTATTTGGCACTAGAAAACCTATACAGTACGTAAAATTCCCGAACGTTAGCTCTTTTTGATATGAGGAAGAGAGCATTCAATAAATTAGGTACTATGCTGCATTTTTAATGGAAACATATTTTCGTTTATATAATTCACGCATTGTTTTTGAAAAGAAGTAATATATTGCTTTCCAATATTTTTTTTAAGCGTGCCCAGTGGACCAATATAACTTCCATTCTTATGTTTTTTAAAAGGGATCGTCTTCTATCACCTTCACCTATGGTTATTACCTACATTTTATGGAATATTCTCTAAATTTTAGGGAATATTCTCAAAATTTTAGGCAATAGTCCCCACGTTTTAGGGAAAAAAAACGAAACAACAATTTAAAATTCACTATACTTTAGGGAAGCTCCCTACTTCTTAGGGAATATTCCCTAAAATGTAGGAAAAAACATTAAAAAAAAATTAAAATTTCTACATTTTAGGGAATATTCCCTAAATTTTATGGGGAAAAGGCCAAAATTCCCTACATTTGAGGGAGAAAACCCTACCTACATTTTAGGGAGAAAAACCTAATCTTAGTTTTCCAAGATGGAGGTTTCCCTAATCTTATCGACAAATGCCTAACCTGTGTGGCACAAATTGTTGCCACTAACATTAGGGAATTATTTTTTTCTGTGTAGATTCGTTAACATTAATCCTCTGCGATTTGTTCGTTAGAAACTACCGAAACCAATTCACTTTCCTTCCTTTTACTTCGTACTTATCTGATTCTTGGATAAAAACATTTATATCGACGGTCTTAAAATCCCTCTACATTCCATTATTAGTTAGTTGAGAGCTGTTTTCACAAGAATGGTGCTTTCCAAAGCCTAAATGATATTTAAAATTATTGCTATGCTGTTTCAAATTATAACTACTTGATCAGTTATAGTTGAACTACCTTTTTCAAATACGTTCAAGTAAAGTTTCGCGCATAAATTGGAATATTTCACTTTTTGTATACCTAGGTAGAATAAGGGACTTCTACAAAATGTCTGGAAATTAACCATTTGATTATGTCAAGTAAAATAGGTTCGATGAAAATTATCCCATCCTTTAACATGCTGACGCTACAAAATTTAAGGTCCTTTTTCTAATTCTTATTTTTGAGCACCTGTTTAAGTTCCTCTACATTACCTGATCGAAAAGGCAATCTTCTAATAATCTTAAGCTTTTGCCTTCTTATCTTCGCACCCTCAAATTTTAATACGTCTCTGAAAAAAATTATTTAAAAATTTTTATTTTAACCGAATGACTGCGATTCCCCAAATAAAAACTCTCAGCTGAGTAATAATTGCACATGGAAATGTGCCATGGTTCGATTTGAAACTTTTATTACTTTTTTCAAGAAGTCGCTAGAATACCAGCTATTATCAACTTTTATTTCATAAGAATTAAATACAATTAAAATTAAAAAAAAAGTAAAAATTCGTATGTTTTATGCTTAGGACTTCCGCGCGTTACAAACAGACAGAGTCTGGGCTTTTCTTAAGTTTGTATGTTATAAACGAATTATATTATGTATATGGATCAAATCGATTAAAAGTGTATAACTAGCGGAAGGGGCTTGTTTTTTTTTCACATCAGACCGTAAATACTGTAAATATTTAAATAATAAACTTAAAGACAGACTTTTAGATTGATTTTAATAAAATAAAAGTCTCCAAATACTCTCAAAAAGTTTTTTTTGTTAGATAAACGTTTGAAAAGACTTAAAACTTTTATTTCGTACAATAAAAATTTACTCTTAACTTTTGCTTTTAAAATTAAAAGTTAAAAGTATTATTCAAAATTAATTTTTAAATACAAAAGTTTCCAGTCGGACTTAATTTAAAAAAGACTTAATAGAGAGTTATTTTCAGTCTCTGGTTCAATGAATTCGAATGAATCTGCCTGCATAGAGCAGAGGACTAGTATCACTCAGCTTAGAGTAATTGAGTGAAAAATGTTAAGGGGGTATTCTAGTCTAGAGGCCCGAATTTTAGGTGATTTTTGAAGTACCGTAAAAAAAAGGCAATCAATATTTTTCTATCCATTTTTTATGAGTTATTTATTAACATTACAAGAATACAGAAAAAAATTAAAAAATTAAAAAAGTTGAAAATTCAAAAAATTAGCAGCTGATGAAGTGGGGGGCCTCAAAAAATTGGCGCGTGACCATACCCACGATTCCAACCCGCCTAGCAATCCGAAAAAAATAAAAAGATTATTAGTCTAGAGTAATGTCGCTATGTCCGGAACTAGGGAAAAGTTGAAATTTTTTTTTTTCACAAAATGGCCGCTGCCTGATAAAAAAGCAATTTTTGTACCACTTTTTTTGACTTTTTCGAATTTTTTAAAAATAGTAAAAATTTAAATTTGGGGATGCGGCTAGTTGCGGACATAGACAAGTCTATAAAGAAGACTCTCAAAAAAATTTCAAGTAAATTGCTGCAGTAGAACTTGAGAAATCGTGGGCATCCTCTTGAAAAGGCAGTTTCGAGAAAAACGCGTTTAAGGGGTAACGCCACTGTAAATTTTTTTGAAAAATCGTTTTTTTTTTATTGGCTTAAAAAATAGTTTAAACCCTCTAGAATAAGAAAAAAAACGGTCCCGTGCGAGAAAATTTTTTTTTCCTTTGAAAATGGAGGTCGCCACCAAACGCGTCAAACTTGCTCCGAAACATGTCCCGGGAAGATGGCTGTGGATCCGCCATTTTGTTTTTTTTTTCGCTGTCAAAAATTTAACATGATAAAGTTCAATGTATGCCCGATAATACCCTTAAAAGGTTTTTTCAAACACCTTTAATTTTGCGAGAAAAAAATTCGTAAAAAAACCTTTTTTTTTAGCCGTTACAGAGGCGTTACCCCTTAAAGTCCATACGTCCACGTGGTTTGGAAGTTAGAATTCAACTGTTAGCAGCTGGATGCAAGTGAACACTAAATATAAAGATACAAATTTGAAAAATCCTCTTGTATGCATATTCTTGAATTGTTAAACTTTGAAAATATGAAAACAAAAAAAATCGATTTTTTCGAATTTCTAGACTAGAATCTCCCGTTCCTTTTTAATCAAAACTGTTTAATTCTTTTGTTAAGTAAGTTACTATATAGTGAGTGTAGCCTTTGGGAAGGTAAGGAGCCAAGATTAAAATTATTGCAAGACTATTTTATTGTGTGAATAGCAGTTTAAGCTTTATGTCATATATAAAATCAATGCCTAGGTCACTTTTCCATAAGAATCAATACAAAACATTTTAGAGGATCGTACGCACAGATATAGGTTTCTGTTTCATGGCTTTTGGAAGTATTTCTAGAGGATTTTGGAAATCCGCGTTTTTGGGGCAAACACTGTTTCGATTATGACGAAATATAGATGCTGTTTTTAGGGTTATATATAGGTACTTAAGTATTTGAAACACACTGCTTCATACGAAAATCAGGGATTCAGTAGATATACTCGTATTTATACTTAAGTCATATCACCTTGTTTTTGAGTTGCCATATTTTGAAAATGTGATCCAGGGGCAATGACCGCTAACCTTGCTCCAACCCTATAGATTGCTTTTGATCTAACTTAGTAAATTTGTCCCCCACAACAATTGAATATTGACATGCTCCCTCACATAAAATGTATCTTCTGGTAGAATGACCCGTTCTTATAATTATCTGATATTAATATTATATAATGTTTTATTAAAAATACACAACAATTTTTTGAAAATAATTTTACATACAAAATTAGTCAACCATATAAAGGCAGAGGTATACGAATTACATGGATGTTGTAAGAGTTATATTCTCGCACATGAACACTTAAGTATTCATTCAACTTTCTAAAGTGTATCAAATCCAAGTATGTGAAAGTATCTCTTGCTAAAAAAAAAAAAAATAAAAAAAAAACTTCAAAATTTTCCTATTGCATCACATTCAGATAGATACGTCTCAAATCTTCAGAATGCAAAAGTGACGGATTTTTAATTGGCACTTTCCCACGTTTTTTTTTTTCGATGTTGTATGAACGTATGTAAATAATGCCGCGCATCATATATGCTACCACCTTGAAAATTCAAAAAGAAAAAGTCACAGTCAGCACCACATATGTGTGACACAAGCACAAGAGGAGAGGACACAACACTGAAAAGGGGCACATCATCGGAATTATCTGAAGCGAGCATTATGATTAACTTACTTGACATAATCACTAGCAAAAGAAAACAAAAACAAAAAAGGTTTAGAGAGTGTGCACACATATGACACATCTCACATCCATTTCTAAGCCAGTGAATTTTCAAAAAGGTGTCCTCCTATATGCTTCTGCTATTGCTGCTGTTGCTGCTCCTCTATGGAATATTATCAAGTTTTTAAGGATTTTATGCAACATGCAGTTATATTATCCCACAACCCACAGGATCATCATCTTCATTACCCTACTTGATTTCCATCAGTTATAGGCTTCCCCTTAACCTCAAATGTGCAATCCAAACGACTGTCAGTTATTGTTTTTCTTCTGATTTGTGTGTGTTTTTTTTTTATTATTATTCAAAATTGGCAACACTTTCACGCCATATGATTTTCTATGGAAGAAAATTGAAAGAGATTGGCAAGAAGTGCATTTTAATTAGTTTCTATTTCTTTTAACAAACAAAAGAGTTGAACATGAAGGGTGGGATGGGTAACTGAAATGAGGCAGTGTACGTGTATATAGTAGAGATTAGGGTGGTCGGGTGTTGTGGATAGATCGGATTTTATGAAATGCTACTCTTTTCACGGATTGGTAGCATTCGCAAGTTTCCTCATATGAATGAAACGTATGTCTATAGGTAGAACAAGTACATACTTTTATGCACATCTACTTGTTCTCTGCTATCTTAGGCAAAAACAAATTGGTAAGATGAAATGCTTTTCAAGCTCCACCCATCGGAAATCGTAGCAATTAAAGATTTCTGGTGACATAATTAATGGGATACCCAATATCCATACATACATACATACATAGTTATCTTGCTATTTGTAGTCAATATCCAGGACTTGAATGGATACAACTGTCATCATAATGCAAGGATTGGAAAATAAGGATATACGAAGCAAGTAGGTATCTCTTGCTGCATAGTGAAGTATAAGGGTAATATTTTTCTTTGACGATTGAAGACTGGTAGTAAATGTATGTGTGCAGATGTATACAGTACTAGTCTGATGGTTGAACTATTCTCATAAAATTGAACTCCATAGTCATTTCTTTTCCTTGCATATACTGTTCAACAATCCGGAACAATCAATTGCATTGCTGAATGGGATAGTACCTACATATACATATCCTTAAAGATATATACAAATGTGTTTTTTGATGCTTCCGCGAAAATTGATGGTAGTAGCACTTTTCTTTATCTTTGAACAACTTGATAGTAATTTCGTCGTAACTCTTTGGAAGGAACTTAAATTACCTTTTATGCATACTCTTTCCAGTACAGTTCCATATTGATTGACAAGATTATATATAGATTAAATGCTGAGATTTGTACGTAGGTAGTACATTATGATAAAGTTTAGTAGGACATTATAGTGAGTTTCTATTTTATATACTACATACATACATACATATAAGTGTTTGCGAACCATTTTGATGTTGCGTTAAACTATTAATAAATTCTTGTACTCTTGATACTCTAATAAATTGAATGTGAGAATATTTTTTTAAATTTCAATAAGAGTTCGCGACAAGATTATAATTGTAATTCATAAGAGTAAGGTTGAATTCAAAACTTGATGCGGACCTTACATGATCAGCAATAATGTCATTACTTTATCGGAATTACATTAGTAATGATCGTGTAAGATTTTCGAAAATTGTAATGATAGTCAGTAATAATATTATCCGGATTTTTGATATTCAGGGTACATTACTGGCACATAGGGGGGATACTGTAATTTATAATGATATTATGTAGGGTGCGCACTTCCTTACCCACTTCATTTTTCAGTTCACTTCCAATTTTTGGAGAAGTGTGACAAAGATATCGAAGATGACTGTATTAATAGTGATAGCGAGTTTTTTGTAGTCAAACTCCTGAGGCTAAGTGCATTATAAATGGAAGGAAACTTCTTTGGACTCTCATTGAGACTCCTGAAAGCCTATCGGAACTGTGGAATCCAAAAAGTCCTTTTATAAAAACAAAACAAACTGGAATTTAGATTCAAGCAAACTATTAACAATTAAAGTGAAAATAAGACCAGGTTCGAAACGTGCACAATATGTTAAAAGGAAAATAAACACCATCCGGGGTCTAATTTTATCGAACATTTTTAGCTCAAATTATAGTAAACCGTCACTTCACCCTCTCAAGGCGATAATTAGAGGGCGTGATAGATAAAATATTGGAACATAACTCCAATTTTTTTTTTTTTTTGATTTAAACGCTTTTTCCGCCAAAATTCCTGATAACTGTTACATTTTTATGCAAAATTTGGAAACATCAGAATGTTATATGAATGTGTAAAGGTTTTTGAGATAAACTTGTTTTTATGATGCATTTTTTTCATTAATTTTGCAACTGACGATAGGAATTACGCCTAATTGTATGCAATTCCACGAATAACTTTTATCATCTTGAGAGGGATGGAGTAATGGTTCGATATTGGAAAGCTTATATGGTTTATATCATCTGAGCATCTTGGAAGATCATATTACAAAGAAAATACGGGGTGTTTTGTGAAAAATTATCATATTTAATTAATCTATGCAAGGCTTGAGGCTCATTTATGACCACCAATTAAAAATCACCTCGTGCACACTCTCGTAGAACATACACTTCGAGGCACTTGATTTTAAATTTTCAACTTTCTTGGGTTTTATTTCGAATAGCGGACTCTAAATAGCTTGATTATCTTGATTGACTCATGTTCGTAGTGATAGGAAGCGGTAATCAATAAATATTCTCAGATTTTTTCTATTTATTAATCCGAGTAAGGCACAAATTCAAGAAACTAATAAAGAATCTTGCGCATGAAAATATTGTCAGACTAGAGAGATAGAGAAAGTGGTGGAACGGAGAATAGCACTGCATAGAAAAAAACTTTCTTTTCAATATAAAACCATTACCGATTTGCACAACAATAATTAAATATTACTCACTACTCCAATTAATAATTATAGATACCGACCATTTTTGAGGCTATTCCCTTTATCCCGTACACGAATTTGTCTGTTTATATATTTCTTTTTTACTATTTTGGACACTCTCGTCATCACAGCGAGCTGAAATTTGGCACACAGGTTCATGTCGCGTGACAATTGAATCTATAAAAATTTGAACCGGAAATTTCCGTGGAAAACCCGGAAAATCGGGAAAAATCATTTGAAAATTTGGTACAAATTTGATTAGTGATAAATCCGTTTCAGGAAAAATGCAGAGTTTTCCGATTATTCCGAAATTTTTTTTCGGAATTTTCAGACTTTTCCGGAAAAGTTTTCTAAATTATGCAGGATCAAGTTCCCTATCAACTGTCATCTTTACTTTCTCTCCGACAATGTTGAAAACTTGCAGAAAAAATCGAGGAAAATTCATGTAAAATGCTTTTCTGGAGTTTTTCAGACCAAGGAAGCGTTTGAGCGTTTTGCAACCTAAGACAAAGTTGTAGAGCGAAATGCGTTGCATAAAATGGAAAAAGCGGGAAAATCATCGGACAAATTTTCATCGATATCATTAGTGATAAATCTGTTTCAGGAAAAATGCAGAATTTTTCAATTTTTCTGGAAAATTTCCTGAATTTTCCGACTTTTCCGGAAAATGTTCCGACCAAAAAGTTTTATAAGCTATGCGGAATCATTTTTTTCCGTTCTACTGGCATCAATACTTTCTCTTCAACAATCATGAAAACTTGCATGAAAAATCGAGGAAAATTCATGTAAATTTTTAAAAAAATTTCATAGTAATAGGAAAAGTCTGTTGAAACATGGAAAATCGGGAAAATTCAGTAAATCAGTATCTTTTCAGCCGTCATAAAATTGTTTTAAAATATCTCCATGCAGCACGTAATAACAATTTAGTTAAAGTGAAAAAGGCAGAAAATAAAATAATTAAAAAACGAGTTTTCAAACAAAACTGAGGCCAAGCCGCATGAAAAAGTAGAAAATAAACTTTTCTTCACACACAGAGGTGGACTCAGATTTTATTCGCTGACAATAACCGATATATTTCAATATGATCAATCAGAGGTAAGAAGTGATTTGATTCATGAAGAGAAAGAATATTCAAGAGAAATGTCTCAATCAAAAAATCTGAGTCCACCTCTGTGTGTGAAGAAAAGTTTATTTTCTACTTTTTCATGCGGCTTGGCCTCAGCTTTTTTTGAAAACTCATTTTTTACTTATTTTTATATAATGGAATTATTATTGAATCAAAATTCAGTTATACATTTTTTTGTATTTTCACATATATTTAAAATTATAGGAAATTTGGTCAGTTCAGAGTCTCGTAACTTGTTTTTTTTATTTATTTTGTTACATTCCATTAAATAGGTAGAACACAGACATACTCCACTTTCATACATACTATCTACATAAAAAAAAAACTACGGTAAAACAAACAAAAAAAGGTATTTCAAGATGTCAGTCAGTGAAAAAAAAAGTTAGTAATAATTCAAATCAATAGAAAATAAGTTACATTTATGTAATATCGATTATTAATTCTAAAAACTTAAAGAACTGTGAAGTAAAAAACAAGATGAGAAAATTTAATGAAAAACTAAATAAAATAAAAAAGGAAAGAGAAACTAAAAAATAATAAAAACGAATAGAAAAATAAAATTTAAATAATAAAAAACAACAAAAACTGCATACATAAATGGAGAAAAGGATCAGTATTGCAAGATCAGAAGAAAATTAACGCAAGGATGACATATGGTTTGATTAGGTTAAGTACTAAACTATATATATGTTATACGTTGCTTTAAGCAGGGATTCATGAATAAATACACTTTGATTTTGACGTTGACATATATCCAATATCAATCAATACCATATTTTTGAACGAGCGAGGACTATCACCAAATATATCAGCATACCTATGCAAATTTTTTATTGAAGATTTTTGCATTCTGAAGCGATTTGGAGATCTGATTGGTAGTGGCACATTAAAGCAGAGATAATATTGAGATTATATTATGCCGTGCAATAATAGATAATATCCAAGTGAGGTCGGGATGTCTAGGTCGGACGATAGACAAACATGACGCCTGTAACGCTGCAGTTTCTACTCAGAGATCTTGAATCTCATGTAACCTACTCGATTATTCGTTATTCCTTATTGTGTAATTAAAAACAATCGGGTTCACATTTTCTAATGAATGTTATAATATTGCTGCAATTGCTTATATTAATTTAAAAAAAAAGAGACGATACAGTACTCTGTACTCTGGATGTAAGATTATAAATGTAAATGAAAAAAATTAGCGGACCCACAATTGTACCATGTGTTACACCAGAAGCTTGACTATATGGCAATGAACTATGTCCATCAATAACAGCAATACATTCTGTATTTTTCAATCAAAAGCCGAGGATATAGTATCAATAAATATGTTATATGTATATCCAGTGCCGTAAGTCGCTTAGTTTAGGCACCGCAGTACTGCAAAGAGGTACTAGGGAGGTTTCAGCATTCACAGGTTTACAAAAACTCATTTTTTAATAGAATAGTAGTTTGGGGTGCAAACACTAACATGTATATAGTAAATGGACCCACTGGAATATAACAATTGAGAACGAGAAATTGCTTCAGGTTCAGCGGTATTTCCTACCTTGTAAAAAACACTTCCTGCGACTCATAATTAAAATTTAACGATACAAATAGTCCCAAATACTTTTGTGGTAAATTCGGTAAATCCCACTGACATGCATATAAGTAAATTCGCAAATAATTTAAATATAACGTCAGTTTACGACAGTTGGTAGCAATGACAGTGACAGCATACTTTCTCAAATCGAAACTGGTGCCACATGAAACAGGAGATCAGTCAGTCCATTTATATATATATATGTCAGTGGATGCAAACTGCAGGAGTCATTCAAATTGCAAGGTTTTCTCAGTTCCACACACTGGCATATATAATATGGACTGAACGATATGCTATTTCATGCGGGTATACAATTTTTTGTGTCAAAAATAGTTCTTAGGTCGGTGCCAATATTGAAAAAATCATTTCGAATTTCTGTTAAGATCTATGAATATATTGCCTTTGGTAAAACATATTTTATCACTAATTAACATAAATAATTAATTAAAAAACATTTATTTTGACGAATCCACATATTTATTTGTTGTTTACAATTCTGTCTCAGTTGGTATTTGGTGCTTAGGCCGAAAGAGATCGCTATACAGAGAAGAACCCACTTTCTGCAGTGTATTTCTATGGACGTAGTCAGTCTATATTATACATATCAGTGGTTTAACATAAGAACTCTGCAAATATTTTAGACTGTTAAGAGTTAGAACTAAATTCGGACTCTGATGTGGTAGTGAGGGAGTCTGTTTCGTGGCTTGGGAAGTGTTTCTCGAGGGTTATGGATCACCCAAAACTGGGGTCCCAAACTCAAGTTCTGAGAAAAACCTATATATATACATCACATGCATACAATAATATGTATTAAAGTAAATTTTGGTTTTTTTAAGTTTTGGAATAAGAAGTTGAATTATATAAAAAAAATATAAAAAAAAATAAAGAAATAAATATATTTGTTTAAATAACTCAATCATAATTATGACTCCCACGACCCCCCCCCCCCCACCCCTGAATCCACAACTGCTGATAGGATAATAATTTGATAACAACCGACTTTAAAAATTGTTGTAACAAACCCCTAAAGCGTGAGTATATCTGGATAAATTGATTTATAATCAATAGAGAGATAGAGGGCTGACAAATTTGTCTTGCCCATGTGTAAGAGCATATTTTATAAAAAATTTCAAGGATACCCCGTAGACACTGAGGTAAGCTTAATTGCAGTCAGTCTTAATATGGCTTTGAGACAAAAATTTAATATCTGTATCTTCAGCAGAATGAACTGTCACACAAAGTGTTTAGAAAACAATTCACATGTATATGTGTAGGTAAGGTGGGTGCTATTTCAATTTTTCAGATGATGAAATTTAGCTGATTATTTGTCATTTTAAAAGTTTAATTTCTATTTGGGAGAGAGGAATAAAAAACTAAACAAAATTTTAACTTTGGTTTAAAAGTAAATAAAGTTCAAGATTAAAAAAAAACATAGGTGTCTGATATTACTCTGCTTGTGCTGTTACACATTTTCTACTCAAATAAGAGAACTGAAACACAAATATAATTTCGTAAAAAAAAAATCCCACCAATTTACCCTGAAACAAAATTAATTTCCCTCAAATTGCATATTAACTTAAAATGTTAAATAAAATCATTGAGTAATTAAATCATCATTTTCTAAAGGAAAAAAATAACTTGGAAATCAGTTTTGCTACTAATTTACTCGAAATAATTGTTGCTTATAAAGAGATTTCAATATTTTGAATGACGACCGACATGCCGGAAACAGAATACTTCCTCAAGGAACGCCTATTATTATGCAAGCATACTACATCGATTGGGTAGCACACGCAACACATGTCATAAACGTAATAATTTCCAAGTAATAAAGATTGAAATGCTCTGATATAGAACAGACCTCTGTCCCCTAACTAATTTTTATTCCTTTACGGAATACATATGTACATAGTCTTAAAAGTAGGACGTGTATAGGTATATAGCAAAAGGATATAAAAAATTAGCGGCAATAAGTGTGCAAGTCCAGAGAAAATTACATAATTTATTTTCCATTGCTATGAAAAATTCATCTAAGTGGATATGAGGGTTTAAAATAGTTTCAGATAGTTTTAAGGTAGGTAGGTAGGTACAAAAGCGACGTTCTGAAACAGATTTTGAATGTCAACTTTTAGGTCGACATATAGCAAATTATAATCAAGCCAATATTTAAATATTTTTCCGTTCTATTGATAATAATATTAATTCAAATATTTTTTTTGTGATTCTAAATCATTAAATAGAATCTTGATTTGAAGGACTACATAGAAATAAACAAATATGAAGTCTGTACGTAATTCCAAAGCAAAAAAACAAAATGGTAAAAACCATTTCTCATATTCACAATCACAAAAATTTACAAAAATTTACAAATACAACAAGCCAATTCCAATTTTCTAATAAAATTTGAATCCTACAGCTAGATATTATGGGACTCAAGATGAGTGAGCTCTAGTGCTAAAATAGCGACAGCTCTTGGGAAATACCCCCACACTGCTCAACAATCAGAGTTCGCCAAGAGGACAATTATTTAAGATATTTAGAAATCAACTGCCTGTATGACGAGAACTAACAATTATTGAGCACTTGTTCTCGAATACACACCTGAGACTAATATAAGCCAAGCGAACAACAATGAGGATAATTTGGAATTCTTTGGGCACGATTCCGGTGTCCACATAACAAGCACAATCACGAATATTTCATTTTGTAATCAGTGTTCTTTTGATAACACATCTTTCATTCAACAAGCTATTTTACTCCAAAAACTGATTACCGTGGTATTACAATAAACTACAACTTGTATTCCTTTTGATCACTTCGAGTTCATACGTGTATGATCTGATCTTAGACTTATGAAGTGCGGTGCAATCCTTTCAAAGGTTTATCCAAATAGTTTTCCAGGAATTTTTATCCTATAATGGTGATGATCTGGACGACGACATTATAATTGCCTCTAAATGAAAAGTTAAACCATTCAAAGAAAGAATTCAAAACTTTTTCAGGAATTTGGTTTTATTTAAAACGTTGAAATATGCACTTTGTTTGAGTCTCAGGGCGGTATATTTTCGGAACATTTTGTGACACCACAAGATATCAAACCTTCTCCAGGGCGTATTGCGGTAATATTAAATTTCGAAATTTCAAAACTCCATAAACCGTAAAATATTCATATTATTTTTTTCGGCACGTAGAATATGTACCGTGTCGCTTCTTGCCGTATGGTGAGAAGCATCAAACAGTCATAAACAATTACTTGGATGGTTACAAGAAAAACGATACTAAGCGAATAGGAAATGGGAGCGACTAAGAATTACAAACACATCAAATGTTTTCGACAATTATTGGAAGGTTTATGCTATATGCAGACCACAAGCCCTTGACGTTCGCTTTCAAAAAAAAAAAATGAGAAAGCTGCAGCACGGCATTTAAGGAATTTGGACTTCAGTGGTCACCTTTGTTTACTATTAACACCAGATATGGGGTGGGATAATTTAGGTTTTCTTAATTATAATAGGATCAATCAGATTCAGTTTCCCGACTTTAATATATACCTGAAAAATAATACAAAAATCTTGAATTTCAGCACAATTTTCAAAATTATACAAATTTGAAAAAAGTTCTAATTTTGTGAAAATATCTGCCTAAAAAATCAGAGATTAAATTTTCATAATTTATCTCACCCAATTATTCCCGAGGCAACAAATAATATGGTCACTTCAAAGTACTTCTGGCCATCTATCAATAAACGTTTCAATTCCTGTGACGTTCCTGTTTGCCTTCTCAACAAGAACGAAGCAAACTATCCGCAGACACTGTAAAAATTCTTTGGGTACAACTCAAATTGCTCTAGCCGTTTACATACAATTCAGATCGATTTCGTAGGACCTCTACCACATTGGCAAGGTTTTAGGTACTGTATCCTTATCATTAATGTATAGATTAACACGATGGTCTAAGAGAATTCCACCAACCAATAAAATTCTGCCAAGTTTAGTTAGCTTCATTCGGAGTACTTGGGACAATCATTACAGAGCAAAGTTCACAGTTCGAATCTGTACTATCTTATTCAGAGCACTCAAAATATAAAGTTTTGAGCATATACAACAGTTAAGGAAAAACTGAATATGCTCATCGATTAAATTTTGCTAACGATAACATTGTGTTTAGTGACGGACAAAATTTCCATTTAAATAGACATGTAAACAGGCAGAAGCAGAATAATTAATACTGGGCGGAAGAAAATCTTATGCCAGAAACACATAGCAATGTAGTGTACAGTGCCATCTTTACGTATGGACCCGCTGGACCTGGGCCTAAGGTCCTACGATACACGATGCTGCTTAGTCCCTACCATGGTAGACTAACTAATGACCAATTTTTCAACCAGTAAAACAACCTATTTTTTGCTCCTGAAAGTAGACCATGGGATTTTTTCGAATTTCTATACATGGAACAGAGTTTCATGTAATATATAAAAACAACATCATTTTCATTGCATAGTGACAGTGTTTGTAGCCCCAGTATTCAGTATTTCAGAAACTAAACTCTATTTGGTAATCAGAGAAAATTTTTATAATGGCACCCAGTAACGCCAGGATTACCAGGATTAGGCTTTCGGGGGGGGGGGGGGCACAGATATCCCAAGTGCAAAAGGAGTCGGATGTAAAGTCGCACCCACCTGAGCACTTAACAACAGCTATTACATATTTAAAGGTTTGTATTATATCGGACAGATTAGATTGTATACATAATTTGCAAATTATCTTCAAAAAAACTGACCTTCTGGAGGAAGACCGATCCCGTTCGTCCCCCGTGTCGGTGTTGCCCCTGCTGACAGCTCTGTTTGGCTACTACATATCATTCCACTAAATTATTTGATTACAAAACGACAAAACCGATCAGGACTTTACTTTTACTTTAATACGACATTCGGACGGGGATCCCCCTTACCACCAAATTTTAATCTCGGAACTATAATACCAGCCTTTAACTTGCAATCGGTGTGTTCCCGTGTTCTATTTGTGCTTGTACTAACTACATTATACCAGAAATAAGTAAATATACAGATGAAGAACGTCAGAAAAATTAAAACCTTATCAACATTTCTGGTAACCAAGTTAGTTAGCTACGACGAAAATTGTAGCTATAGAAATGCTGTTATTAACAGAAAATGTTCCTAATGTTCAGGCACACACCCAAGTTTCTATCTTTTACGAGAACAAGACAGAAATGCGTTAATCATAGACAAGCTAATCTGGCATACGGACTGGGCAAGTAAGTAGACCTAAAAATCAGCAACGCTCTTCTTGAATATAAAATCGACGATGCCTCGGCTTGCACTTGATGAACGGAAGGCCACAATTTATTTTTAGAAATTTACTGAAAATTTCCTCCATCGAATTTTTATGGATTGACCTAGGCCGAACGATGCGCCTCCTCGATCCGTACCGTATCCACCGGAATATAAAACAAGCCATTGTAGTCGGCTATACACTGGCACATTAAAAGGCATTAGCGGGCCGGTTACAGCCATGAAGTAAGAGCTCACTCTCGCTATATGTGTGCACTCAACATGGAGGAAGAACTATAATATTTCATCTTAAACAGGTCCTAAAGCCTCATTGCAGTCAAATAATATGTTTTCTTTCTAATTGTCAAAAAAAAAATAGCATGTGGAATAAATTTATACAAGTTATAGCGTTTGAATAAAATACAAGCTTCTTTTATATAAAAAAAAAAACTCCTGTAGTAAGACAAGGCAAGAAGATTGTGGATGTCGCCTGCTAACCGGCCCGCTACTCTCTTTTTAAAGGCTCAACTACAATAGACGGAAACTTAAGTACATTTACTTATGTAAAGCGAACGCACCCTTTAATTCAATAGGCGTGCACAAATTAACTTTAAAGCAGGATTTACATTATGATGACATCCAATTTTTACAGAAATTGTGAGGGAGATAGTACATCGTATACGGAAATTTATTTATGAGTGACGAGAGAAACAAACGCGTCCGGAATTTTTTCCGGACGTCGATTTGTCACTGTGTGCGTGTCCGGAACCATAAAAAGGCCTCAAGCGTAGAGAGTTTTTATAGTTACTGAAACTAAAACATTGTTATTGGCAGCCCTAATTTGTCAATTTCGACTACTGGAGCTGCCATATTGCTGTTTTGTTACTATAATTTTATGGCATATACACATATCTGTAAGGTAAAATTATTTGTCGAAATAAACAAAAGTAAGGTTTGAGTTTGTAATTAAATATTGCGAAATAGAAAATATTGAAGTTATTTCTGAGGTAGTGCTCTGTCCACAAGCAGAGAGTAGTGTGTTCAGAGATTGACTGCAGTGGTCGTTTTCCTTTGTAATTTGCTAGAATTATTCCGGCTTTGAGATAATCCGTCATGTGAACACGAACCGGACTGGAATTATCTTCACCGGTAGTGGAGTGGAATTATTTTCATGTGAGCATTTGAGTGGATGAAGTGGATTGACGTTTACATATTAGCAAATTAGTTACTGAACTTTTTGTTTACTATTGAAATAAATAATAAATAAAAATTTCGTTATAGTACAAAATATTGATTGTAAAACTGAATATTATATCATTATATCATCTGATATTTTGCGAGAAATTTTTTCGATATAATCTCATCCTTTGCTTTGGACTCCTTTGTGCTTTCATGCAATATTTTAGAATTTGTAAAATTATACTTCTTTTCATGATCCGTCTTTGAATATCTACGAAAAAACGATTAAAAACTTGACAATTTCCAAGTAGACAGTTTGAGAATTTAAGAGTTTTGCCATAAAAAGTAGAGGGGACTGTACGTGTGAGCTATTGTGATGATTGCTTCCGCAGCATTTAAATTTCAATAAACTCACTCTCCCTCACAATTTCTGTAAAAATTGGATGTCGTCATCATAATGTAAATCCTGCTTAACTCGTGTGAGGGGAACTTTCGTTAAGTTGAAAAGTAAAATTGCAGTCAGTAAAGGTGCGGTAAGAATAGTTAGCTCATTCCGTAAGAACGCGAATTGGAAAACAATTTAATTATTACTAAATGATTAAAAGAGCAATGTAAAAATTAAAATGGAATAAAAATGGTACTGCGAATTAATAGAAAGCACAAATCTTCAATTAAATCAAGTTCCATTTGTTAATTTTTTCACTTTTACCACTTTTTAAAATTGAAACTCTTACGGAATGTGATGTATATTTAGGCTAAAAATATCAATTTTTCGTAAGTAAACCTCAGTCTCGTTCAATTTCATTAAGTGATTTACTTCTATTGTAGTTCAGCCGCCAGGGGTTACGCTCGACTTGATGTAAGTCCTAGATTTTTTCTTAGAAATGTAGTGGACATTTTTTCTTAGAGTTTTTATGCATTTTTCGAGGCCGGAAACAATTTTTATGAGCGTAGACGCGTAAATATGCAATAGGATTTTTTTCTTTTTTTAGAAATTTATAGAAAATGTTTCGGATGGCCGATTGGAGTTATTGTCATAAATTTTCATTTATGCCTTTTTCGGGTATGCCGACATCGCTAATAAGCATTCATTTCTTCTGCCGTTGTCAGTTGTCAGCTTTAAATAATGCATAAAACTTCTAAGAAAAAGTTTCCAGTAAATTTCTACGAATAAATTGAGTCCAATTATTTTTTCTATAATCGGCTAATATATGTAGGTTAAAATTAAGAATTGTTTCATAAAAAACACCTAAAATAAATCAAGATTAAAATGAAATATTCAAATTCGTCCAACCCATGGCTGTGACCCCTAAATAGTGCACCGCGCAAGGACATTATCGACATGTCCGTTCTAATTTCACTCGCAGCTGACTTTTTTTGATTTAATTATTTTCTTTCAAGCGCATTGTCAACGTCCTTTTGAGTATGTGTACCACCGTCCCGGACTGACGTAACAAAGTGACAAGGCCATCCGAGCTTGCTGTTGTCTTTAACGACATCTTAACCGCCGGAACAACCGACATGATACTATCAGTTAGTAATCAAAATAGCCGACGAGACTCTACATCACAATGACTCCTGGTGTAGTTTCCTGCACTTCTTGCAAGGTTATCTCTCTATCCAGCTGGGACTGACAGGATTTTATTTTACCACTGGTAGGTACTCTCAGTAAAGTTATCAACCACCTGGGACTCCCAAATTTTTTGTTGCACCGCTCAACTTAATTCAGCATATGACCACGCTAAAAATAAAGGCGACTATGCGAATTCTGCAAGCTCTATACAGGGTGTCCCGTATGTGGTCTGGCACCCGAAGGTATGGATAGGTCATGCTTAGACAAACAAAAAATTGTATTGATGGGGGAGGAGAAATCGTAACGGTTTCCGAGATAACGGGACTTTACGATATTTGGGTATGTTTTCATAGATCACCCTGTAACTTCTGAACGTTACACCCTATGATGATGATTTAAACATTGGTAGATAGATAATCTTTGGACCTTTCCAATGGTCTATAAAAAATTTCCTCGCCCTTAAAGTTTTGAAGTTATGGCTCAACAAATTTAAAATTTCGGAATTATTACTAGTTGTTTTTTATTTAACTATTATTTTTATCAAAAAACACGTCATCAATATCAATTTTTCATATTGAATTTAAAAAGCCCAGAAGCTTAGCTTTAAAATGACCTATCATACTCTGTACCCAAATGTAACCCTTTCTGCGTCTTTTGCACTTTTTCCTAAGCATCTCCAGCGAAAATGGCTGAAAAAGGTCATTTCCAAAAGATAATTGCCTACCTTCCGGCACTTATTGAATTTTTTCACCCATTTTCGCTGTGCTTAAGAAAAAGTGCAAAAAACGCAAAAAGCACTACATTTTCGGTACAGAGTGTGGTAAGTCATTTTAAAGCTAAGGTTTTGGGCTTCTTAAATCTAATATGAAAAATTGATATTGATGACGTGTTTTTTGATAAAAATAGTAGTTAAATAAAAAACAACGAGTAAAAATTCCGAAATTTTAACTTTGTTGAGCCATAACTTCAAAAAGGGAGAGAAAAAATGTGTAGACCACTGGAAAGGTCCAACGATTATCTATCTACCAAAGTTTAAATCATCATCAGAGGGTGTAACGTTCAGAAGTTACAGGGTGATCTATAAAAACATACCCAAATATTTTAAAGACGCATTATCTCGGAACCGTTACGATTTCCCCTCCCCCACCTATACAATTTTTGTTTGTCTAAGCATGACCTATCCGTAGCCTTCGGGTGCCAGACCACATACGGGACACCCTGTATAAGGATTATTACCATTTGAGTCTTAAAACTACATTACAATTAATATGAATATGAATGGTAATAGCGATTAGATTGGCGCATAAATACCAACCATTGAACCATACCCCTACAATCGAATCGAGTTTTTATTGTTTCCGTTTTATTTCTGGTCTGAGTCTGAACTCGGAAGCATAGTTTGCGAGTTAACAATCCATAATTAAAATCGGCTGTAGCAATATCAGATTCGGCTGTCAACTAAGCTAAATTTTTTTCGGCTATCTAAGTTGAAAATCGGCCAATTAGCCGTTGAATTTTTTTTTTTGATTTTCAATTTTCCTATTAGATTTGTAATTTACTTATTTGTGGTAAAAGTCATCATAAAGATAATACTTTTCCAGCAAAATTTTTTATTAACTGTCTTTTACTAACTAATAAATAAATAACTATTTTGAATACTATTGATTTTTTATTTCACCTCCAAACTAGACATCCTGTTTTTTTTATTGTTTTACTTATAATAAATTTGTCTTTTCTAGTGTTGCCACAAGTTTGGCTACCAATCGTAGCGCATAGCTACTTTGGGCAACGTCTGACTACCCTCATAATATTTTGGCTGAGCTAGAAAATTTTTGAATACGTGACCAAAAAATATTTTCAATAATTTATATTTATTTTGATTCTCAGCACTGTAGCACTACACTTACGTCATATCATTATTTATGCTTACTGAATCCACTGACAGTGATTTCAAAGTTTCTTACATTTTTGGGCTCATTTACATAATTAACAAAATTTTAATTTTAGTGTTATGTTTAAGGCAATGCCGACTTTGGCTTTAAATTTATTAGCACTCCTCCCAGGTGCTGAAAGATTTTCTTCACTTTTAAAATAAATGAAAAAAAATCACCCCGATTAAGTGATTCTATTTTAATTAATGATTAATGATTCTATTTTACTTAAACAGTATTGAAAGAAAAATGCTAACTCGAACCCACTGACATATATGTAACAATTTGTATGTTTTCTATAATATTTCAAACCACTTTCGCACTACGGTAAAATGCTATGTTAGAAAAAATTTTCATTGCAACACTGGTCCCTTCCACCATAGTTGACAGTGACAAACATAATTTCAATGAATAATACTTTTTTTTTTACTGATTTGCATAACATTCTTTTCCCAAAAATTACAGATTACGTTTAAGGTATTAAAATGATAAAATCTTTCCAATGTGTTTCGAGGAGAATGAAGAACTCGAATATTTTCAAAAACACAGAATTGGAATAACTTTTCAAAAACAACTGTATTCTGTAGAATTTTCCAGGAATTCCGTCTCACAGGAAATTTAAATATTCAAAAATATAATTTCATGTTATTAAAACAATCTTCAAAAATAAATTCTCATATTTTTTATGTATAATTTGCTTGTACTCACCTAAAATTTGAGAACCATTTTACTAGTTGCGCTGTGTTGTTCTTGTTGAATTTAATATCCGGAAAATACATTTTCAGCACAGCTGAACTAGGATATCTGACCCAGAAGAACATCAGTTTTGCTTTTCTCAGGTGCATAGGAGTCAAAGTCGACGAGTGCAATGGAGTTAAGGATTGTTGTTGACTAAATAATTGTTAAGAGAAGGAGAGAGAAGAGAGAAAAAAAATTGTTTTGTAGATATTTCAACAATGAATTTATAATTTTAACAATTTGTGTCATAAAAATAAAAAGAATGAGAAAAAAAATCAGAACCACCTAAACAGAAAATAAATCTGCTTTTCCCTGAAATTTTTTGTGTTTTCATATAAATAAGAAAAAAGGGAAATCATTCGAAGTATGTGAATTGAATGCGGTGCGGCAGGGACGGAGCCTTAATCTTTTTCGTCGTCAGTCTGTTTTACAATTTAACACTTTGCTGGTTTCTCCGTTCCGGAGATTTTCGTATTGTTGTACTTGTTTGCCGATTCCAATACAAAAATCTTTCGAGGGAATCTCTACAAGTGAAAGAGTTTTTCCTAGCGATTAAAAAGGAAACGGAAAATGATAGGTTGTTTCGATTCAATCACAATATGCCAGTATATATATGAAACGATGGCGGAGAAGCCAGATATGATAAGTAAAATTGCATTGAAATCGTAAATTGTGATACGTTAAAAGACGGAAACAAATAAATTAAAAATATATATATAGAGGATAAGGGTGGTGGTAGACGACTATCACCTTAAGTAAGAAGATTATGTGACAAGCAAAAAAAATAAAAAAAAATAAAATTCAATTCAAAATGGAAATCTGTCGGTAAAAGAAAATAGAATCGGCAAGAATGGCAATTTCATTAGTGGAAAAATTTAGTTTAAGGTTGAATTTTCTTGAAATTTCTAAATGCAGTTTGATATTTTTATAATTTTTTAGAAGTCGAATACGAACAGAATTGTTCACAGGAATTTTACGGAAGTCAGCGAAAATGAGCGAAAGTTAGCGAAAATCTGCGAAAAATTTTGTTTAAGGTTCAATTTTCTTTATAGAGTCGATAAAAAAATTAAATTGAAATTTTTAAATGCGGTTTGATATTTTTATGATTTTTTAAAAGTCGAATACGAACAGAATTGTTTCAAGGAATTTTACGGAAGTCAGCGAAACTGAGCGAAAGTTAGCGAAAATTTGCGAAAAATTTAGTTTAAGGTTGAATTCTCTTTATAGAGTCGATTAAAAAAATTAAAATGAAATTTTTAAATGCAGTTTGATATTTTTATAATTTTTTAGAAGTCGAATACGAACAGAATTTTTCAAAGGAATTTTACGGAAGTCAACGAAAGTGAGCGAAAATTTGAACGAAAGTTAGCAAAATCACCGAAAAATTTAGTTTAAGGTTGAATTCTCTTTATAGAGTCGATTAAAAAAATTAAAATGAAATTTTTAAATGCAGTTTGATATTTTTATAATTTTTTAGAAGTCGAATACGAACAGAATTGTTCAAAGGAATTTTACGGAAGTCAGCGAAAATGAGCGAAAATTTGAACGAAAGTCAACGAAATCAGAGAAAAATTTAGTTTAAGGTTGAATTTTCTTTATAGAGTCGATTAAAAAAATAAAATTGAAATTTTTAAATGCAGTTTGATATTTTTATGATTTTTTAGAAGTCGAATACGAACAGAATTTTTCAAAGGAATTTTACGGAAGTCAACGAAAGTGAGCGAAAATTTGAACGAAAGTTAGCAAAATCACCGAAAAATTTAGTTTAAGGTTGAATTCTCTTTATAGAGTCGATTAAAAAAATTAAAATGAAATTTTTAAATGCAGTTTGATATTTTTATAATTTTTTAGAAGTCGAATACGAACAGAATTGTTCAAAGGAATTTTACGGAAGTCAGCGAAAATGAGCGAAAATTTGAACGAAAGTCAACGAAATAAGCGAAAAATTTAGTTTAAGGTTGAATTCTCTTTATAGAGTCGATTAAAAAAATAAAATTGAAATTTTTAAATGCAGTTTGATATTTTTATGATTTTTTAAAAGTCGAATACGAACAGAATTGTTCAAAGGAATTTTACGGAAGTCAGCGAAAATGAGCAAAAATTTGAACGAAAGTTAGCGAAATCAGCGAAAAATTTAGTTTAAGGTTGAATTCTCTGTATAGAGTCGATTAAAAAAATTAAAATGAAACTTTTAAATGCAGTTTGATATTTTTATAATTTTTTAGAATTCGAATACGAACAGAATTGTTTAAAGGAATTTTACGGAAGTCAGCGAAAATGAGCGAAACCTAGCGAAAATCTGCGAAAATTTGTACGAAAGTTAGCCAACTACGTATAAATGATAATTGAATAAATTGTTTAAATACACTTTCTCAAATGGTTTCTGATTTCTAAATAAAAAAAGTGTAATTAAATGACACAAATCTGAAAACAAAAAAAAAACTGTATATAATAAATTTTAAGCACATACTTTTGAAATTGTCTGTTTGAAAAGGATATAGTAGGTTGAATCCCATCAAAAGATATGTCAGCTGAATTACAGTCCGAGTTACGATCGTTTGCGTCCATAGCAGCTCTCAGATGGCCATAATCCGGTGAGCTGCCGTGATGGGCGGCTGCAAGTAGGGCAGGATGTAACATAGTTGGCGGATGAGGTAGAGGCGGTGAATCTCTGGAATCCATCATGCCTCCAAGACCAGGTGGACTTGAAGAGATTTGCATATGATGTAATTGTGATGGTTGCGGTGCATGTGGTCCATGCGGGCCATGCGGCCCATGTGGATTAAAAAACGGACTATATGGAGAGAACACCTGTGATTCATGTAATGATGGATTCGGTATCGCAACCGATGTCGGCAATGATACTGGCATCATAGATGGCGGCGGCGGTGGCGGATGATAATTTGATCTAGGCGATGGACTCTCTGATGGTGTACTTGTTGGTTGGCCACCACTATTAACTGGAGGGTTATTGAATTTATGACTATTATTATTATTTTGATTTCCCGTTTCCATTTGATTGGATGATGGTCCGATTCCGTCTTGGGCAAGAATTCTACTTACAGTTCTAGGTGTTATTCGTGTATCAGTCACCTTATGTCTTTTCTTTTTTGGTGTCACCACCAAACTTAGAGCTTCATTTTGTTCCTGATGATTCTGATCACGCGGTTCAGGCATACAAAATGGATTTACCTGATTTACGTGTCCGCCTAGGGCATTCATTGAATTATAAAGTGCCGCTGCAGCTACTGGATTCATTCCTTGTGGTGGTTTTGGTGCCTGAAACATAGCCGCTGAGGGCGAAGGTCGAACATGAGGTGGAATATTAAGAGAACTTATGCTATTAGTGTTATTATTATCTGGTTGTTGTTGTTGTTGTTGTTGTGGACCGTTGACGTGCATCGGCAGTCCCATAGATGGGAAAGCGCTACCGTTCATCCGGAGACCACTGGTCTGATTGCCTATCATTGAATTGGATGGGTGATTACTAATAATACTACTACTGTTTGATAGTTGATTGTTAGTGGTATTAACTATTGTGCCATTACCTGGTTGATTTATTCCTCCGGGTAGCTGTGATCGTTCCGATACTTTGGTTCGCGGTGATTTTCTATCGAGCAATTGTGATGCCATCAAAAGATCCTTATTTAATTGTTCTGCGGCTGCGGCGGCTGCCTCTGATTGCTTTCCAAGGTATCTGCGTTGATGAACGAATCGTGTGACTATCGAATCAACTAAAGTTGATAATGATGCCGTTATTTCTGATTTCAGAATATCTGCGAGTCCTTCGAGATCCGATCCTGACATTGGTCCTATGGAATTTGTAGTTGATCGAATTATATTGAATTTCTCAGAGAGTTCTGATTGCATTGCTGAAATTTTTGGTGGTTGTGCAGGCACCACCTGTTGCTGTGGTTGTTGCGGCTGCTGCGACTGTTGATGTATTTGTGGTTGCTGTGACGCCGACTGATGATGACCACTTTGATTCACAGATTGACTACTCATAGGCTGTTGTGGTTGTTGATTTTGTTGTTGTTGTGGTTGTTGTGGATGGTGCTGGTGCTGATGTTGTTGCTGATGATGTTGGTGTTGCTGCTGTTGTTGCTGCTGCTGTTGTTGCTGCTGATGTTGTTGTTGTTGCTGTTGTTGCTGCTGATGTTGTTGTTGCTGTTGTTGTTGTTGCTGCTGCTGTTGTTGCTGTTGTTGTTGCTGTTGCTGCTGCTGCTGCTGCTGCCTTTCATGATGTTCAGCAGCTTCTTTAGCCATCCTAGCTTGCTCTTGTTCCAAAAAGAATTTCTGACCCAAATACATTGCAGCCGCATTACTAATAGCATGATGAGGTGGCATATGGGGATTTTGTACTGAATGCTCATTAGGAACAACTCCATGTTGCATATGCTGCAATAGTGGATGAGTTCCATTAAATGTTTGCGGAAGATGTGCGTGTGTTGCTAGCGGATTATGAAGTTTTGATGACATCATTTTGCTCATCATCTGTGACAGCATATGAGGTGTATTGGTTGGACCAGGTGCTTTAGATGTTAGCTCCTTAAGTGGAGACACCACAGGTGAACGATTTGTTCGAATCTTCTCAACTGGTGGTGATTCAGGTGAATGATCATCTTGTTCCATACTATCACTAGCTGTATCATCAATTTCCTGACATTCTGATTCTTGTTCCATACGTGAACATAATTGCACATATTTTTGTTGCATTTCTGCTAATTGTTCTTGCATCGATCGCAACTGTGATTTCAGAGCATTCTTTTCTACACGTTTTTGTTGAATTTGTGGTGATTCCATTTCATCATCATCATCATCTTCAAGCATTAAACTTTGTATATTTAATCCAAGATTTAAACCAGCCGCAACGGCTGCATATCTTTCTGCTGCACTATTATCATGCTGTTGTGGCTGATATAATTTACGTTTTTTACAACCGTTCACCTGATGATGGTGATGATGATGATGATGCGGTTGAACTGTCATCGATGATGGACTTGATCGCATCGTTGACACAATATTCTCAACTCTAGCTCGTTTCATATCAAGCGCAACCGGTTCCTGTTTAACAGAATTTTGTCCAATTGAATTAGTTGCTGCCAAATCTTTTTCTAGTTCGGCTTCTAATTCATCTTTAGCTTCCATTACATCATTATCATCGGATCCTGGTGATCCTAGAGATTCAAGATCAGATCTTGAATTAATTCCCATCATTTCATCGTCAAGTAGATCATCTGTTATTGTTGTTGTTGCTGTTGAATTCGGTTCCTTTTTTGTAATATTTCCAACAACATTATTGGTAGTCAATTCATTCTCATTATCTGACGGATCATCGATTGTATCTTTGATCGGCAAAGGAATTTCATCAGATTTCTGTGACAGATTTTTTACGACACTACCACCACCACCACCACCACTACCATTATTATTATTATTATTATTACTAGTACTACAATTATTATTGTTCACTGCACCACTAAGATTGCTATTCACACTGGCGGTGCGATCATTTCGATCACCGCTATTACCACTACCACTGCCACCATTATTGCAACTGTTACTATGCTCACTTTTTATATTATCTTGTTGCACACAGGTGTTCCCAACACTACTATTCAACACAGTAACACAATTATTATTCAGATTATTATTATTGTTGTTATTGCTGCTGCTATTATTGTTATTATTTTTGCTAATGCTGTTGTTGTTGTCGGGCGACGACCTATCACAGATATTATTGCCGCCACCATTATGCAGACTAGCTGACACTGATCGAAGTTCATGATCTAATGCCATCAATTCCTTTTTACCTTGAAGAATGTTGCGCAGCATATGATGTGCTAAGTCATTTTGTTGTTGCTGTTGATCAGAAACTCGATCACGATCTCTTTGTTGTGCTGGTGGTGTACAACCATCAGTACCGCCTCCACCACCTACACCACCACCACCAACACCTCCACATCCTCCATCTGTATCCACGCCACTGCTGCTTGTGCGTCTTATTATTGGTGAAGAATTATTCGAAGATGCTGACTCAAAGCCACCACTGTGCTTATTCGATCCACCTAATCCAATTCCACAATCTGTGCTCGATGCTGATTCCATTGCTATCATACTATCTGGCGGTCCACTTGCATCCTGTGCCTGTTTCACTTGCCGTCCAAAAAGTTCGTTTAACATTTTGGCTGAACCGAAACCGTTTGGACCGAACAGACCAAAATGCTGTTGGCTTTGGCTCAAAAGCGCCCCGTATAAACCACCACTACTCATGAATGATGGTCGTGAACTAAAATTCGGTATCGACGAGTAACTATTTCTTGGTTCGCCCGCGTCTACGCGCTGTCTGGTACGTTTGTTTTTCTTTAGAAGCTTATCACTGTACAACCCAAAACAGTCTGTGTCCTCCTCTGATGACATCATAAGATGAAACACAACTTTATTGGCCTAAAGACCACAAGGATTGTTGGTGGGGAGATTGAATCTCCCGCTTGAACGTTACTCTCCTCCGTTTTTTCGCTCTATTTTCAATTTTGAAATTTTTTGTTCGTTCGTTTTTTTTTTTTGTTTTTTGTTTGTATGTATCTTATCAAAAATTCCCTTTTCTTTTGGCGCTTTTCTCGCATACAAATGCGCATACACCCCTCTTCCGATTTATATATATATATATATATATAAGTTTTGTGATGCTCTTCTCTTCTCTTATATTGTCTTTTGTTTTTTTTTTTCTCAAGCAAATGTGTTAAGTGTCGGTATTTCGTAAATATATATATATAAAAAAAAAAGGGAATATTTCTCCTTAAGCGGCGAAAAAGCTTTTCTCTTTTTCTGAAAAAAATTTCCCCTTTTTTCGTGTTTAATATTTCAAGTGTTCTCTGAGAATTTAGATAATAGAGTCCCGTTGGCTGGCTGATGTAGTCTATGCATATGCAAATGCAATGCAGCAGCGTCGTGCGTGCGTGTGTTTTCTTTTTCTTTGGTCTGCTGCGGTTGCTGTTGCTTGCTGCTGCTCTGTGGAGGAATCGTGTTTCGTATATCGGCGACGGCTTTTTCTCTTCTTCTTCTGTTCTGTTCTGTATCTGCTGCACTGTACTGTTCTGTTCCTCGTCCCAACACACAGCAAACTTCTTCGCCTTCGTCTTCTGCGCTCTATCCAAGCCTCATTAATTTCCCCCTTCCATTGCATAGACCTGAAAAAGGAAAAAAGAAACAGAACGTTGAAAATTTCTGGTATTTGTGTGTAAACAATCTTTTATATATAGCTTTAGATTTATATATACATATGTATGTTTTGATACGGTTTAGGTGTAGTGGGTGAGAGAAAGAAGAAAAATTCTCGCGGAGTCGGGGATATGCCACTGCCACCTATAATCTTATTAGCCCCGCAAAAGTTAAAAACTTCGCCTCTGGCATCTCGGTTTTATGTGGGTCTGGCTCTTGGGGTCTGACATGAGAGCCTGCCCCTACCTGAGCGAACTTAAGTCATGTCATGGCAGCATGACGATGGTTGGTATGGCACGGCAGCACTTATTTCATTTACATCCCATCACAGATTTGTGATATTTTTGTGTGGGCAGAAAAGAAAGTAGTTGCAAAATGGTAACAAGATGCTGCAGCTGTACCGGTTGGAATTATTTGGGCATCCTTTTTTATGTAATAGGTACAACGCGCAATTATGTTTCCACGCAATGCATGCCTTGATTCAAGGCGAAATGGATGTAAAGAAACACACGTTTTCAATTCGAGTGTATGTGTTGGATGCTCTCGTCCTAAAAAAGTATTTTTCCGCACATCCCTTTCTAATTTGGTTTTTTGTTTTGCTGTTTTTTTTTTGCTTGCAATTTCTCCTTCAAGCTCTCTATTTAGCAAACAATTAACTGAATAGCAAGGAAAATAAGTAAATAAACAAATAAATAGATTTGGGGTGCTGTTAATTATTTTATAGGCATCCTCTCCTTCATATCCTTCTTGGATTTTCCATTACCCGTCAAGGATCACTCTTTCATATGCATTTTACGATTTGTGGATTTTTATTGTACCTACGTAAGTAGGTACCTACCTACTTTCTTGAATTATTATTTTTTTATTTATTTGGAAGCGGACAGGTGAACTGCTGATATCTAATTCAATCAGCGTACAAAAGATTTTTCTGGACGCAATGCCCACCCAGACCCCTGTTTAACTTAATTTACGCTTGTTCTCTGGTATGTAATTTCTTTGGATAATGGGGGGAGAATAATACTTATGAGCTAGCTGGTTTGTTTAAAGGGTAAAGTTAAGGGAAAACTGTCTGTAGGTACTTTGATTCTCCCCTTTTAATGAAGATGAAAGTGATCTGGTTCTTCTGGTATGCTCTCCATATATGCTGTATAGGCATAGCTTGATGACTGACTGCATTTTGCATGACTTTTAATTTAATTTTTTTTTTTATGGAAACAATTTTATTAGAATTTAATGATCAAAATAATTATTTTGAGTAGGTAGAGAAGCATTTGAAACTATCAGAGAAATAACAGAGGATACCTAGCTGTAAAAAGGATGCCAAACTCATTTTAGAAACAGTTACTTTGTTTACATGAAGCGGACTAGGCTGTTTGCATAATAATTGAAAATATCAGTGTATGCGGTAATCAACAGTTCGCGTCCAGCCTAAACAAGTTTACGTCCACCACGAAGCCAATTTGCGTCCAGGGTGAAAAGAAAAATTATAAAAACTACTTTTAGACGGGGGGTGTTAAATCGATTAAAAAATTCACAATAAAATAAAATTCTTCAGATTAAAAAAACTGATTCAATTCAAATTGGGTTGATTTAGATAACGGCATCTATTAAATTTTATTAAATTAAAAGGAACAAGTCAAGAAGGAATTATAGAGGTATCAATGGAATTCAACGATTTGTAAATTAAAATAATACCAACAAACTTGCCTTAACCCATTTTATCCCAGTGTTGCAATAACGCAACAAAAGACACGTGCAAATAAATGTATTTTTCTTTTCTCTTCTACGAACCCAATTATAACGATAAATTATTTCAAATAAATAGACAAGCCGTTAAGCATAAAAATAATTTTTGCCAGCTGATTCTTTCAGCTTGTTGTGAACAGACGTGTTTTATATTTCAAAGAAAAAAATTCACGAAAAGAAAACATTAGAATTCCTGGAAAAGACTATTGGTAAAGTGCGCTTTGATAACATTTTTATATCATAGCAGTAACGCACCCAGGATTTGGCTTGGGGGCTCTAAAGTCGCATCCTGCACCCATCTGAGCACATAAGGACTGCTGTTGTAGATTAAAAGGTTTTATTTTATTTTATCAGACTTTGTAATGACATACAGACCACATTTTATACGTAATTTGTAAATTATGTTCAGAAAACTGACATTCTGGAGGGGGACCAGGCCCGTTCGTCCCCCCTCTCGGTGCGCCCCTGTATCATAGAGTATTATTTAGTATCTACAATTTACTGTGTAGATTACTTAGAAATATCTGTCTTGCATAAATTGAAGTATTGACAACTTTTATTTGACTGTTAAAAGCAATGTTGCGATAACGCATCACTGGGAATAGGATTGTCTTCTTTTATTGATTTTTTTTTTTTTTATAGAGGAAAATGTTTATCATTGGCGGAAATATTGGACGCTATTAATAATAATAATATTTATTTCATTAGAAGTACGTAAAATTACATCTTATGTTGTACAATTTTCATGTTCAAGTAAACATTTACGGAAAAACAGTTAGCTATTTGAGCTATCTGATGATTCGTGATTGACTAATTTAATATAACTAATTAAGATCAATTAAATGAAAGAAAAATTAAAAAGATTTTAATAAAAGAAAGAAGAAAATTCAAACTAAATTAAAAGTAAGAATTCTAATTAGTAATTAAGTGCAACCTGAGAAACCTCCTGAAAGCCGGTGATCCCCCTGACGCTAAAAGGTAAGGTATTCCACATAAGCGGAATTTGAACGAAGAAAGAACTCTCTAATATTGCTTTATTATAACGCATTAATAGCAATTTATTATGCCTATTTGATTGGAGAAATCGTATACGACAGTACAGATAATCAGGCTCCTTCGACTGCATCATCTCATAAAGAAAAACAACAGCCCTCCACTTTAAGTATGTTTCAATTGAACAACCCAATAAATTCAGTTTATACAAACTTATGTGATCAAACCGACGCAGTCCGTATATAAACCTTACGCAGTCGTTGAAAGCGACTTCGATTCGTCGGGCACACATTGAATCCAGTTTGGGGAAAAGTATACTACCGTAAGTAAAGTACGGCAATAGAAGAGCTTTGACTAATTTTGAACGAAGGTCCGACGATAAAATACTTGCGGAGAGCCAAAGCCTACGCAGTCCCGCGTATACCTTCCGCAATACATCCTTGACATAGCTGCAGCACTTCATTTGCTTATCAAGTCGGACTCCCAGATTCTTGACCTGATTCATGAAAGGCAGCGTGGTCCCATTAAGAGTTATAGGAGAGATGTGCGCTAGGTCAAATACATTTTGGCTAAATAGTATACATTGAGATTTTAGCGGATTTATCAACAGATCAATGTTATATGCCCATTCACTAATTCGGTCAATGTCACAATTAATTCGCTCAACGCAATCTTCAATAAGTCCGATCGGCCTACTGTAGTAAAGTTGAACATCATCAGCGTACAGTTGGATTTCAACATCCTGCAGAATATCAGGAAGATCGTTTATGTACATGCAAAAAAGGAGAGGTCCAAGAATTGAGCCTTGAGGAACACCTCTGCGAAGAGGAAGAGTATCGGAAAACACATTGTTGACTTTCACTCTTTGCTCACGGTTAGATAAAAAATTTTCAATTAAACAACTGGCTGATCTAGAGAAATGATAAAATGAGGCCAATTTTCTACATAACATATCATGAGGAATGCTATCAAAAGCTTTAGAGAAGTCTAGGAGAACTAGTATGCTAACATCGCCGTTGTCAAGAGCTTCGCGGATGTCAGTTGTAACTCTTAGCAATGCTGATTCACAACTGTGCCGCGGACGAAACCCAAACTGCCAGCGAGACAGCAGCTTGTGATCGGTGAGAAAACTTTGAATTTGCCAGCAAATTAACTTCTCTAACACCTTTGCCATGAAAGATAGGATACTTATTGGGCGAAAATCACCTTCGCTCTCAGGTAATCTTATCTTAGCGACGGGAAGCACAGTTGCAAGTTTCCACGAGGCTGGAAAACTAGATGAAGTCAGGCAAAAGTTACCCTATATGTAATGCATAGGGATGAATTAGAGGAAATAATATCATCAGAAATGTAGGCGGCATATTCTCTGGGCCAATTGAGTCGGATTTAGCTGAATATACCGCCTTAAACAATTCCTCAGTGGTTGCACATCTGAAGGAAAAAAGATTTTCGAAGTGTCGGTTGGTTTTAATGAAATCTGGATAACAACCAGCATTAGGGGGCCTAGAATGACTGGAAGTAAAATAAACATTGAGATCATTAGGGTTCAAATTGCAATTATATTCCTCATTTCCACAGACGCCCAGCAGTTTAAGATTTTTCCAGAGAGATTTAGAGGGAATATCAGACCTTAATTTCGACGAGTAATATGCAAGCTTAGCTGCACGGATTGCCGAATTAGCTTTGTTCCGGGCTCTTGTTTTTGTTGCAGCGGTAGACTTAAGGCGCTTAAATCGACGATAAAAATATTCCCGCTCAGTAATCAAGGACAATATATGTGAATTAAACCAGGGGCAGTCATTGGAGATCTTTGGTGTTTCTCTTTAATCGGAGCATACTTGTCCAGAAGATATTTCACATTGTCTTCCAATAATGTCAGCTGAGCCTCAGCTGTAGCACATTAATGAATATCAAACCAAGGCATTGATTGGCATTCATCATACAGACTAACATAATCAATATTATTAAAATCGCGATAAGTTGTTATCAATAGGAATTTTATAGCTAACAAATAAGAAATCATGGTCGAACGAAGAAGGTGGGCTTAATTGGCTATGAAAATATATACGGGAATCATCAGACGTTAGGATCAGATCGAGTAAAGATGGATTGGAAGTGTTGAAATAGGTTGGCTGAGAATTGATTCTAGTTAGATGTAAAGATTGTAAAATATCCATAAAGGCATCACTAAGATTAGATTACTTTGCTGGAGAACGTCAACGTTAAAATCACCGCCGATTAGGACGTTATTATACCTATGACATAATTGGGATACTGTGTTTTGGAATTCGCTAATGCTGTCGTTTTTAAAGTTGCCTGGTGGGCAGTAAACTATCATAAGAGTACACTTTTCAATACCTGTATCAATTTCAATACAGAGAAATTCTGCATCATTACTGCTTGAGGAGCAAAGTTTTTTTACTTTAAAGCAGTCTTTTATATACAAGGCTACTCTTCCGCCGACACGATTTTTCCGATCATTTCTAAACAAATTGTAGCCCGAGATGTTCACTAACGAAGAATTTATGTTCTCATGCAGCCAGGTTTCGGAAATTAGAATTGCATGCACTGAAGAACCACCAAAAATAAACCGAAATTCATCCAACTTACTTCTGATACTTCTGGCATTAAGCACGCATATATTAAGGCCATTAGTCCTTTTGCAAAAAAATATTTAGTAGAGTTCTTACCCCGTTCACAGATGTAGCAGAGCTAACCATAGCCATCAAAGAGAAGAGCAGTAACAGCGATCAGAAAGCCGACAGATTGCAAAAGTAAGATCATTAGGAAAAAAATATAAAGATAAAAACAAGCGAAATAAGTCCGGATGAAATTATAATTACTCCATCTGACTTTAATGCTGACACTGATAAGGACTCGAGTGATGATGATTGCAACAATCCAAACAGGCTAAGTCGGCGCCAGCTATTAGCTTCAGCAACGACAGGACGATTTTGGAATTGATATTGGACTTGAGATCGGCGATGACCTGCAGTTTAATACCTTAGAAAAGAAAGGAGCCTAAGTACAATTTAGAAAAGATAGCACAAAACTGGCACCATTGAAATGAGGAATCTTTAAAACTGAGCTCAATTGCTTATCGGTTTAAAAATTGCGACTTAGTTATATTACCACCCAGCACACTGTCTGAGCTTAGTGTAATCCTCTTGACTTTTTCGAAGTTTTGATTGACGCTTCTCTAATAGAACCCATCGTGACATCAACAAACTTTTATGCCTTTTCTTCAAAGAATATAAAGTACTCAATGTTTACCGTGATCATTTATTTTATACATATAGATATGCCATCAAATCTGTTACATCTTCTCGACAGATGGCCTTACTTGTACCAAATTAGAAAATAGAGGCGAAATTTTTACCGAATGACTGAAATCTTGTTTACAGATGGCGCCATCTATTAGAATTTTTTTTAAAATGTGAGGATATTAAGTTAGCTTCGATAACAAATGTTTTTTCTTCTTCCCTATCTAACAACGTCTAGGAATGAGCAAAACATGTAATAAAGGAATTCAAAAAGAATTTCAGATTTTTTCTCAATAAAATTTCTTTTTATGAGATATATATATATAGAGAAATACCTCGTAAGAGATTTTTTTGTTGAATTTTGTATTCCTTATGTTCTACAAGAAATTATTATTTAAATTAATGCAAATGTAGTTTAATACATACACAGGTAAACAAAGCAGTTTTCAAAATGATTTTAGTTCAATTTTTTTTCTTTTTTATTAGTTTTTATAAACATATAAACATTGAATAATATAATTTCATTATTATCAGACAGATTTTTTGCTGCTAGTATGGCCAGACGCTTTTTTTTTTGATAAACAAAAAAAATTATTTTATTATGGCTATAATTTTTATACGAGCTGGTTTAGTTATCGAAGGAACAACATGAAATTAATTTGTCAGGCAGAAATTCGGTTGACTGTCAATAGCCAAATCGATTGGAGTGCGATAGGGAATAAATTTGTGAGAGTACGGCCGACAAGACGTTGGTTTTTAACGAAAAGAAAAGTCTAGCACAGTGCTAGCAACGAGGAAGCTGTCTGCAACACTATTGAGATACTGTAAGGAAAGGCATATTAAAAAACTAACCGAACTAAACTAATTTATCGAAAACGATACACTAATAGGAACGCCGAACTTCCAAAAATTCATGGGTCGGATTTTCCATAAAATTCTTTGGGATTTGGCACGTCTGTCTGATGCCATATGTGGTTGTTGACAGGTAGATTCATTCCGGGTGAATTTTATTTGAAATATTTCCTGCCAAGAAAAATGTTTGCACTTTATGTAATTTCTCAGAACTGCTGATCCACATATATCGTAAAGATATATACTATGGCTCTGAGAACACGTTGACATAGTGTGCTGATAGATCTAGTTGATCGAAACGCGTTAGGCTTAAATTAAATTAAATTAATCATGTTATATATTTTTCGTGATACATAAGAAGTGCTTTAGTTTTCTTAAGGAAAATTAAATTTGCATCACAATTCGAAAGCACTGGAAAGAACTACTTAACGACATTGGAAATGTTGCTTAAATTATCGAAACTTAAAAGCGAAGCGGAATCCCACAAAATCCCAAATAAACTCCTCTATCTATGAGCACATGTGCATATTAATTTTAATGAATAAAATTACTCGTAGGTATACCGTATACCTAATATGTACCTATGGTTTTTTAAATAAATTCCTTTATGATACACCTGTCCTCAAAAGTCGAATTTCACTGACTGGTATGCCAATTCCATCATCCAATTAAATCTAACCTTTTTGTTGTCTCCAGTTTATTTCTCAGAAAAACTAAAGAATGTTCTATTTAGGCTCAGCACCCGAATCAATCTAACTTTATTACATCGGGCTCGGCTACCAATCTATATATATATATATATATATGTATACAGCGATTCGAATCAAAAATTCTAAGAAATTTCATCAAGCTAAACAAATTTCTTGGTAGAATTATTTTAAATTATTAACGAAAAATCAATGCACCAGTCAACAACCAGATGTGAAAAGGTAGATCGCAGAAATTTTATCGAAAATCCGATGGAAAAATTTCTTGGAAGCCTCCAGTGCCTAGATAAGAATTTTGTATGTTCTGCAACTTTCTGCTGAGAAAGCGAATTATGAGATTCTTTTCACTTAAATCCCGTATGATACACATCTGCCAAATCGTTTAAAATTTAAATCATCTTGATAATAATCAAGATATGCCTTTAAATTTCTTTATTACAGATTTTTTCCACATTTCTACACATCATTAGATAAAGAAAGACGGAAAAACAAAATTAGATTAGATTCTTTCCTGTGATATGGCGCTATTTATTATCGAAGACATTTTATTATCCTCATATTCACCAAGTTTTGCTAACAGATGGCGGACCTTTTGGTGAGCAGATGATAAAGTACTACAGTGGCGACTCAGTGAGAAGATGTAACAACATCTTGTGCTCGGCGGTGGCATATCTATATGTATAAAATCAATGCCGTGATGAAATATATACAACTAATCGCAATATTATTATTGAGCGGTAATATTCCTGTTCCACGAAGGAGAATGTTCTGGGAGGACCGACAAGATAGTTACAATGACCTTATTGCGAAAAGTAATGATTTGCTTAATACAACACTGATAATATGGCAAAAGTAAGACCACTAATTAATCATATAAATACATTTTTTTTTATTTATGCTCCATTGGAAATGAAAATTTCAATAGATGAATCCATGATCCCTTATTTGGTGAGAAACAGTTGCAAGCCTGTCAGTTTTGGCTACAAGGCTTGGGTTCCGCTAATCGGCTAGGATACTGCATACAATTCGACATCTATCAAGGTCGGAACGAAAATAGAAATCCAGCTTTGGATCAGAATACATCGTATTGACTTTAGCGGAGAAAATAATGAAACATTTTCCAAAGAAAAAATTATCATTCTTCTTTGACAATTTTTTTCCTAGCCCAGACTTAGTTTCAAAATTGGGACAAATTGGCTGTGGGGCTACTGGAACTTTGCTAAAAAATATTCCTTTATCTGATAAGAAAGTTTTAGCTAAAAGCCTTCGTGGGACTTATGAGTGTTAGGTTCACAAAAAAGAAAATGGCATGGTTGTAACACGGTGGAAAGACAATACGATTGTTTCGATGATTTCATATTTACATGGACTACATCCTATTGGTTCAGTCCATCGATATGTGCAACAGGAAAGAAATAAGAAATATGTACCACAGCCACATGTGAATAAAACATATAATAGATATATGGGTGGAGTAGATCAGCTGGATAACCATATCTCGAATTACCGTATAGGAATAAGAGGTAAGAAATGGTATTTCCCTTACATTAACTGAATTCTTGATGTTACAGTAGTCAACGCATGGACATTAGCCAAAAAGTATGGTTGTATGTTGGATGCATTAGAGTTTCGGAGACGTCTTGTTGAGGAACTACTAGAAAAGTATGGGACCCCGCCACTTAGAACTGGACGACATTCTAGGAGAAATACATTTCTTTCTATTGCCCCACATTTAATAACTACAGAATCTAAAAGACTTCGATGCTAAATATGCGCTAGCCAAACAATAAAACGATGTAGTTCAGTTAATACAATAAAAAAATAAAATGCAGTTTTGCTCTTGAAATCCCAATGTTGCGTTTTTGCAACACAAAATATCTCTACTATTAGCAAATTAAAAAAAAAAGAAATCAATTGAAATTCTTAATTTTATACTTAAAGGTTTATATAAACGGCAGATTGAGGTTAAACCTATATTTAATTCAACATATTTTTTTAGCCAAACTTGAAGCTCTTGGTCTCTCCCCTCCTCTTCTATTATGGATTGAAATTTGTTTTTTTTATCTGGGCACTTAATATGGATTGTATTAGATGGCGTTAGATCTGTACCTTGCCCTATAAATGTCGGTGTGTCCCAGGGTCGTGTTATCTCTCTGTTTTCCCTCACATTCAATCCCATGCATAGATTTGTCGATAACAGAATATCTTGATTATGGTTACTCCTTTAACCCTCTTTGGGACTTTGACAGTCAACGACTATCGTTCACTCCGCACTTTGCATGTACCAAATAGTCGACTACATTCAATTACGCTCACGAGGATAGTCGATCGTAGTCGATTTGACAGAACTACACTAAGACAACGACTACGCTACCAAAGTGGCAGTGAACGCACCCAATATCCTAGCTTGGGGCAAAGGGAATCGCGTCTAATTCAATGCGTCTAAAATCCAAAGGTAGTTCATCTCTTTAAAACAAGATGATCACTTACCACTCCCGTTTTTTTTTTTTTTTTTTATGGCTCATTAGTTTGAAACCCTAAACTCCGCTGGTTAAAGCATACATGTGTTTTGCTGGGAAGGAAGAAGTGTGTATAGAATTATTCCGGTTGCGCTAAAATACTCGGTTAGCTCCAATGTTAAATAGGACTTGTGACCGTCAACAAAAATGATTACATGTTTTAGAATTTGTTCATTAATTATGTATTTACCACATTCGTAATATATTCTCATACAGCCTGACTCAGAATTACCTAAAAATCAGTTCTCCGGCATGGCATGGTCGTATGTGGGGGAAAACAACTGTTTTTTTTCAAATATGTCTCCTGCATTCATCTCGTTTATAAAATTTTGCACTTCATCAAACTATTTTCGAATAACTTCTTCAGAAACCGTATCCCTCGGTTTTGATAGGATAAAGTCGTGCCATAGTTTTGCTCAATTTTTTGAATTGTGTTTTAAAAAACTATCAGGACTTGATGGAAACCCAAATTTGGCTAACGGCTCCACACAACGTAACTAGTTTTTTTAGCGGTTTCCGCTAAAATATTTTGTGGTCAAGACTTTCCTACGGCGTTCAGGATGTCTTTCAGACAATTCATCGTGCAATTATGTTTTTGGGATATTTAATCTTAGCTGCTCTAAGAGCTGGGCAATACTTAAGTAAAAAAAGACTTAAATACTACTTAAAGTATATTTTCGTTACTTAAGACTTATCACTTAATACTTTTGAAATACACTACTTAGTAGATACTTGTACATAAGTACTTGCTTCTATTTACTTGTACTTAAGACTTAGTTTTGTACTTAAGTACCAAGTTTTTAACTTAAGTATTTCTGAGTATATTAAGTACCTACATATATCTAAATTTTCAGAGAAAAGCAAACACAATCTCCAGCGCAACTCTTTTTTTGTTGAGTTTTAAAGCACGCAAAGAACGGTCAAAGCATGTGCCGCATGCACTCACGCGTCAAGGCAGAGCCTTATACAAACTAATAATATACAAACAAGACTCAGCAAGTAGATCAAAATCCAGTAACGTCTCGCTGAAATCTAAAATCGACGATACCTCGACTTGATGACATAACCATGGGTAAGCAAGCAATGCCTCGCTCCAATATAAAATCAACGATGCCTCGACCTGATGTAGGATAGACCTAAATTTTTCCGTAGAAATTTACAATGAGAGGTGAAAGTTTTTCCTTAAATTTAGACTAATTAATAAAGTGTTGCTTGTTGGCCGCGCAATTGCGGACAAGACAAAAAAATTCAGTTCTAATTTCCGGCCACCAGTAGACGCAAACTGGCTCATATGATAGTTAATTATTGATCGATTTCGCCGCCACTAAAATTATTGTGGTAATTCCGAAAATTAACTTAATTTTCAAACAATATTATATTTATTTGAAATATAGCTACTTAAATAGCTTTCTCATGAAATAAAAATGGATTAAAAAGGAGCAGTCCTTTACCTTTTAGCAGTACACTGAAAAAAAAAATGTGTTATTGCATTTTCGCATTATTTACATGCCGACATCTAATGAATTGAACTCTGATGACTGAACTATAACTGAACGACCCTGTTGCTCACTTTAGTTACATACTTACATGAACCTAAGGATATAGAAATATCTGCATTTTAAGGAAAACACATAATTTTATGGCATGTTATAAAATGAAGTGGACACAGATTGGGTAGTGGACGCGAACTGATCCATTTATCTATGCGAATTGGAACTATTCTAACAAGATAGCTGTCGTCTTGTAGGGCAGCAAAAAAGGACTTTCAAAATGCAGTAAAACCTTATGGACATGGGACCAGAAATATTGTCCGTTTAACGGGATATCCATTATTAAGGGAATCAAATTAAGAACACCAAGAATGTTACCCATAAATTAATACATACTAGTATATATAATTATACATATTTACTCGAATCAAATTAGAACAAAATTATCATTGTTTAATACTTGTCATTACACTGTTGCACTAGTAACCAGACCTGTAAAGTACTTAAGTACATTGATACTTAAGTACTAATATCAGTACCAGTACCGGGACTTGTACTTGAAATTTTTTTAAGTATCAGTACCGGGACTTGTACTTGTACTTAAAATATTTCCAGTCCAGATACTGGTACTGTACTGGTACTTGTACTTGGAATTTTACAGGTCTGCTAGTAACATACTTTTCAGTTATGTGTGTATGAAAGTATTTATTTCAAAGATCTCATCCATTCCGCTTTGTTGTACGTAGACGTATCCCAGAAGTAATCACATTTCCGTAATATATCCAAAAATTTTAAATTATTTTAATTGCCTCGTTGGTCTACTGTTTTTCGGGCAACATTTTTTAATGACTGACATGATTTTCTGTGAGAAAAGATAGCATTTTCTGCTACAGTTTCAGCGTAATTCTCATTAGTAATTTCAATATCGACTGTCCAAACTGACTCCAGTAAGAAACGATAGCATTTTCTCGCTACAGAAGGTATTTTATTTATTTATTTATTTTTGTTTATTTACTTTTATTTATTTATTTTTACTGGTTAATTAGTACACACGATTACAAATCTTATAATTGTACGTGCTTAATCGGTAGGGAAAATTTATTTGTTAAAGAGAGATATATAATCATACATTTAAATTTAATTAACTAACTGTACACCTATAAAGTCTACATAAATAAACTGAGTTTGAGTATGGGTATAGTAGTACTGTTGATCATTATCTCGGAGGCAATTCACTAGGATCTAGATTTTTCCTGTAAAATGCTATATAGTTTGACTTGATCGGATTTAGCGTTAGGTTGTTACGGTTGGCCCATTCAGATATTCTTTGCAAATAGTCGCTTAATTGAGAGGCGCAATCCTCGACAAGCCCTATTGGTCGGTCAAAATATATCTGCACGTCATCAGCGTAAAGGTGGACTTTTGAATCTTGTAACATCATTGAGAGATCATTGATGTAGCAACAAAAGAGAAGCGGACCTAATATTGATCCCTGGGGATCACGCTGCTAAGGAAAAGTGGTGACGTAATGGTATTATTCACTTCTTTTACTGTTTTACTGCGATACCCAAGAAAGCTTTTGATGAAATTAATTAATGTGCTTGAAAAACCGAAATATTGCTGGAACTTACTAAGCAGCCTACTGTGATTCACTGAGTCAAAGGCTTTGCTGAAGTCCAGATGAACCACATTAAAAGCAGAAAACAGGAAACAAATACTTGTCAACTACAAATGTCAGGTGTTATAATTTTCAAGAATTTTATGTTAATTGTTAATTAATTTGTTATATCTAACAAAATTAATTATTTTGTCCTCCATAGACATTTTGTTTTTCTTGCATCAACGTCTTTGACAATTTTAAAAGAAAGGACGCCAACAATGAAATACAAACATTAGCTCTCTTTATATTGGCAGTACTGAGCAGAAGCAGATTTGATCACTGACATATATATAAATGGACTGCTTGATCTCCTGTTTCATCTGGCACCAATTTTGATTTCAGAACGTATGCTCTCACTGTCAATGCTACCAACTGTCGTAAACTGGCGTTATATTTAAATTATTTGGAAATTTACGTATATGCATGTCAGTGGAATTTACCGAATTTACTACAAAAGTATTTGCGACTATTTGTATCGTTAAATTTTAATAATGAGTCGAAGGAAGTGTTTTTTACAAGGATTTTTACAAGCAATTTCTCGTTCCTAATTGTTACAGTTCAGTGGGAAAGTATGCTCTCACGGAAAGAGACAGGAATATGAAAGTGGTGCCATTTTCTTTCATGCATTTTTGGTTCAACAAGCAGTCCATTTATATACATGGCAGTGGATTTGATCAACTTTCAAGTTCGGTTTCTGCTGCTGCCGCTGCCTTTGCTTTCATTTTGTTAGTGCTCGAACAGTTGCATGGTTTCAGAAATGCATTCTAATGCAAAAATGAGTTTAGGCATTGCCTCTAGGTGTTGTATCGATTTTTTTCAGTTTCTATCAGGGACCGAAAATAACTGGTATTTTGAAAACTTTAAACAAAAAAACCTGGGATAAATCATGATCGTGGAATTTTGTGGAATATACCAAAAGATGTCTCGTGAAATTCGTTTCGATTCCTGCAAAGCTTTTGAAAACTTAACTTGTGATTAAAAAAAGCTACAAAAACCAAGCTGGAAAGGCTTTTTATTTTTTCTGGCTGGAAGTAACAGGTTTCGAAGCCGGAACTATAAAAAGCCAAGCTGGTTTTTTATTTTCAGGGTCCGGACCAGTTATGAATTTTTTTTTTCTTATCCGGTATCCGGTAATAAATGTGTAGTTAAGTATTATCAATAATAATAACTAAAGGAAGGTATGATTAACGATGTGCTCTGCTTCTGACTTATTTTAGGATGTCGTCATTAACTTACCAAAAAGCTGGAGTTCTTAAAACTTTAACAACTGCACGAGCGCGGTTTATCATTGTCGACTGCTTCCTATCTTTTCTTTTTTGTTACTTTTGCCGTTGTTGCGCTGCAGTGCCGACAAATTATTTGAAAAGCGATTAGGGTTCCCAAATCCGAATTATTTTTAATGGAAAGGAAATTTATTTTTTCTAGCCAAAAATGATACTCGCCTAGAAAAAGTAAGAAACCAACTTGAGTTTTTATACTTCCTCAAAAAATAACCAGCTTCAAAACCTGTTACTTCCAGCTCGAAAAAATAGAAAGCCAAGCTGGCAAGCAGATAAGATAAAAAGCCTTTCCAGCTTGGTTTTTTTAGCTTCAAATTATTATCGGTCAGGAATAACCGGTAAAGTTGGCTTTTTTCATAAAAAGTCATAACTGATTCGGTCCCTGGTTTCTATTTTAATTTTTTTGAACTAAAGCAGTTATAACATATAAATTTTTCTCAAACATCTATAAATTTATATGTATATTCAAAGCTTCTGGTGAAAATCTATTATGTCGGTAGAAAATTCTAGGACGAAAGCGGTTCAAACTCCCCGTAACACTTATGTTATGTGCTCTTTAATTCATGTATTTTGTAAGGAATGAATTCGTGAATTGGAACCAAATATATTTTCCAATTTTTGCTAATAATAATAATTTTGAAGTTTGTATTTTTTCCTACACCACCACCGTTTTCAAACCAAAACAAAATAAATAATTTCACATTTCGTTTGATTTTCGCGAATGGACCAAGTTGGACGTTCAGCAACTTTCTTATCGTTTTTATTTGTTCGATCTGTATACATATCTTTAAAATGATAAATTTTGTGCATTTGACATTTGCGATTGATGGAGAGTGTCTTCGAGCTAACTTTTACGTCTTGTCTCCAGCGAAAAAGCTTTTTTGGACCAAAAGTTTCGCCCCTCCCCTCACAAAAATTCTATATCCGCCGCTGCACCTAATCGTTACAATCAATCGTGTCTATATTACATCGGTTGGTGAATAGTCCTTGCGACGGGAATTTTACACGATATTTTAATTACACGAAATAATCCTTGGAATATACTTTTTTATATCAGAGTAAGACGGATAATTCGCTCAATATAAATTCAATTTAATTTATGTCCGAATACTTAGATACACACTTATGCAATAGTCATTTTATATTAATAGTAGTTAATTTTGTTAATACCAGGTATCTACAAGGCTCTTTATATGATATAAATTTAGTGTAGAAAGTGGTAATGAGTTACTATTTCGAGACCCGTACAATATATTCTCAACCTACTGCATATGAGCAGAGAAAATTAAAAGACAAGTACAGAGGAACTGACTGTCAGTTACTGGTCCAAACCCAAAGATCAAAATATTCCATAGAAACATTTTTTGACAGTATAGGTACTGTGTGTAATGTGTTTCGATCAGATATAACAGTATGATCTCATCAGGACAGTAATGAAACCCTGAAAATTGTCTGCTGTCTACACTGAAGTAATATCAATTTGAAATTTTGATAACTATTTACTTTATCTAAAACACAACAACTACAAAAATAGCAAGATTTTAGGTGGTCTTGTAGCAGAGAGAACTGGTATGAACTCGAATGAATTTTATACCAATCAAAATGCGACCTATTTTATTTCAACCGGCCTATAATGTCTCAATCTTTACATTTTGCAACACTTTAATTCAAATTCTATGAAATTCTTAACATATCAGTTATGCAGAATCCTGCAACAATAAGAACTTTGTTTATAATCGTAACCACAACAAGAATCCTCCCAATAAAACACATCCAACTGGCATATGTAACTTTTTCCAATCGTACCTTAAATTGCCCCTTTAAGTGCAAGAAATAGCAGCACACCTTGTAACGGTAGAGGGAAAAATTCACAAAATATTTACCAGCATCACTACAACAAAACTATAACCCGGGACTTTATGTCAAGACTCAAAATGGTAAGTCATCTGCAGCAAAATAAAAAGGGGAAATTATGTAGGAATCCAAGATATTCTGTGGGCTCTGGTACTCTGTTCTAGACGCAATTTCTATATGTGCACCAAATCCTATTCTATAGTGCGCACAGGAATGCTATAACGTGGATATGGATGTGTTCTTCCCTTGTGTGCTTGGGGACTGAAATTCATCAATTTCGGATATTGTTACCGGCGTCATTTTTAGAACGTGCGAGCACACCTGGCCGCAAAAGAGAAAAAAACAATAATAAAAAACAAGAAACGAGAATTCTTTCGATTTAATACGTGGACTGAGGTCTCTGGCTGGAGTCAGCTGTTGATTATTGGCTTGAAACATACCTTGAGAATTGAGAACTGCATGAAACTGTGACTTTTGAATATTAAGCAAGATAAGAAAGTGTAGGGAGCATGCAGTCGAATTAATTTGGTAATTAGAGAGAATTTTTTTTAGGTGATCATCTAAGTTATCTGTTTATGTAGTACATGCATGCATATACGCTTGCCTTTCACTATAGAAATTTGTACTATTAACTACCTCTAATATGCATATGCATTACATTGTAACCAGTAATTTCAGCATAATGGCGATAAAATTAGTAGTTCTTCAATTGCCATAACCGTTTTCTGGGCCATTAAGAATGCAAAGGTGACCGTTTGCCAAGGTATCTATTTATAATTTTAGATTGTTTTTTTTAAAAAGAAAAATAACAAATTTTCTGGAAGAAAAAGAGTTGTAAAATTTCATTCTACGCCAAATAAAAAACGAACCTATAACAATAAAGTATGTGCAACGTTTTATCCTTTGGGGTTCCGACGTTGCGACCCCACATACATTATAACTACAGGTGATGAATTTAGTTTGTCTCGCATTTATGTATTTACAGGTTGCTATACTGGTATATATGTAGGCGTATGTCGTTTATTAGTACACGTAGATTAGAGAAAGAAAAAAATTCGAATTAATTTTTAAGATTCGTTCTAGGCAGGTAGTGCTAACCTCCACATCCAGCAGCAGAGCAGAAACCAGGTACTCAAAACCGCCAACAATACAGGGTGTGCCGTATGTGGTCTTGCATCCGAAGGTTTTGGACAGGTGATGCTTAGAAAAACAAAAAATTTGCATGAGTGGGTGAAGGGAAATCCTAACGGTTTCCGAGATACATAAAAAGCTTACAAAGCTAATTCGCAAAAGATAATTGCCTGCTTTCTGACATTTATTTAACTTTTTCTCTTGATATGCTTAAGAAAAAGTGCAAAAAACGCAGAAAGGAGGGTGTAATATGTCAATATAAAGCTAAGCTTTTAGGCTTTTTCGATCTAATATGAAAAATCGGTATTGATGATACTTGATAAACTTAATGACATTTTGATAAAAATGGTAATTAAATATAAAAACGAGTTAAAATTCCGAAATTTTGCATTTGTTGAGACATACATTCAAAATGAAGAAAAGAAAGGGAAAACTTTATAGACCATTCATAGGGTATACTATTCAAAAGTTACAGGGTGAACTATAAAAACATTACCCAAATATTATTAAGTCTCATTACCTTGGAAACAGCTAGTATTTCCCCCCTCCCCCCATACATTTTTTGCTTTGTATAACCATCAACTAACCACAGCCATCGGGTATAAGACCATATAGGGGACACCCTGTATATGAAGTGCATTACTCATTCCGAAGAAAAATATCAAGTGAATTCATTCGAAAACCAAAACTCATGCTTTCATCCATATCACTGGATCAAACTGCATCCAATGTTGCATAAAAATACGAATTCTGAAAAATTTATTTCGGGTAAATAAGTTTTTACCTGTATGTAAATTTCTAAGAAATAACGGTAAAATTGTCTAGATTCATAAACGTCTTCACCCGAATCAATCCGCAACTCCTCTAGATGGCTGGCGGGCTGTAATATTACATAAAAATTCTGAAGAAAAATTCCTTGAAACAAATGTAGGTACATATTCACCACATAAACATATTTATTGGCCCAGGTACCCGAAGTAATATAACTATTATTTCGATTGGACCGCTTTTGAATGTTGTTTACCAATATTCTCACTATAGTCTTTCTGTTCCCATACAGCACAAATTTTCGCAGGGATATTCCATTCTTGTCCCATAGATCCCATAGCTTTCCCGGGATAAACAGGAAGTATTCAGTATGTAATTAGGACATTATTTCTAGGAGCTATTAAAAATTTCCCATAAGTTATTCCCTGGGATATCCCACAAATACTCTCTAAGGGAACATCCTCCGTATTTTGCGGACAAATATATACGGGATGTGTAGAACAATTTTGGGGCAAACATTGAAAAGTAGTCTTTCCTCTTCCAGAATTTATTTCGGTTTGTTCTCTGATTCTGATGGTTCGCGTGGCTCTCTGGTGAAAGCACTAATTTGTTGCTTGGTGTGTCGTTTTTGGTGTACAAACATATGATTAGAAAGTATGTATTGAAAGAACCCATTTTTAAACTGAGTTGTTGAAACTAGCTACATGCGTGAAGCTATACTAGAAATCTATTCGCTTCTGAAAATTTCTTCTTGTTTTGGTAAAGTTTTTTAGTTGTACATTTCAGAACTTGATTTTTTAGTAGTTTTGTCATAGAAATTCACTTTTCCTGTGCTAACATTATTGGACTTATGTTTTGTGCAAGTGCATCCACCTCTGGCATATACTTTCCACCCAGTATTCATTTTTATTTTTGTAAAAATTCCTACCCATAAAAAAAAGTTACAATCCTAGAAAATACTAAACAATATACTCAGATATTCTCCCGTACATCTTGATAGCTAATTAGTATTTCCGTAAGACGTCCTAGATACTTTTGTAGCGGGAATTTTACATTATTGAATGTGTGAACTGTTCATAAGTACAACCACAGGAAATCCTGTGGGAAGGCCATGGTTCGAGCAGGGACATACCAACCCCGGAGATTCGTCACTCCCAGCGATGTCCTAAGTTATTAACTGGGACCGGACGAGATTTCGCACGGACAATTTATATATCTTAAAAGGATTTCCCAGTAGCATACCACGGACACATTTGTGCTGTGTGGGTTAGGTGCTCCCACTCTGTTTTCTTTTCAAGTAACAAATCAACAGGTGTAACTTTAATGGAAAAAAAAGTCTATTATTACTATTACCATATGCCGAACTCTTTTAATTTTATGACCAGGTTAGGTTAGGTTAGGTTAGGTAGGAGGAGGAATGCGGCTAGAAGTACCTAGCCTGCTATACTTAGACCACTAGTGCATTCTCATGGGATAGTCTTTAAAATCGCCCTAGATCCATCTTGCTTCGCTTCGGAAACTCAGGATGCATCTTAACTCTATGGTTTTCAACTCCCCCAGACTTGGAAAGAAGTAGCTACCTAATAGTCTCTATCTTTTATTTATCAGAGCGGGTCCCTTGAAGAGTACGTGTTGGCCTAATGACACGTAATGACCCCTACTAGATATCTGGCAGTTATCTTTTCCTCTTCCTGTCAATTGTCTCGCAATATGGCAGGTTTCCTTGTTGATCGAATGCTTTAGAAAATTCAAGTAGGACCAAGATGCCTGCATTATCCTGCATGCATCCATGGCCATCCACAAAAAGATAAAAAGATAATCCAGAACATATTGTATTTCGTAAGATGCTCCTGGACAAGGTAGCTAGGTTGGTTTATAGCAATATTTTGGTGTAATCGAAGCAATATTGAGAAATTGCGGATTCCTTAGATTAGATAAACTTACAAGTATATAATGCTGTAGAATTTATAGTTTCCTGTTTTGTGCGGACGTTCTACTAAATATAAAAATTAAACACGAGATAAATTAAAATTGCGTAATGGGGGAGGGGGTGTTAAGGGGTTGAAAATGTTTTTTTTCGATTTTCGGCGAAATGTGACTTCCTAGAAGAAAATGTTCTTCGCGAAAGTTATAGATAATAAAAATATCTAAAACTTTCGTATAAGGCATTTTTCAACATAACCTCCAATGTTTCGAGAAAATGATGGAAAACCGATTTTTCAATTTTTCTATTTTTCTCTCTCGTAAAAAGAATTAAAATTTTTTGCAATGAATAAGCACAAGTTTTTTGGAATCTGGGAAACATGCAGTTTCCGATATATTTACAATTTTCGAAAAAAAAAACCAAAATCTTCCACGGAAAACTATATTGGTCGTTTTTTTCGATTTAGATATTCTATCTAGGCTCATTGTAACCGTTGAAATGTCTACTTTAAAATTTTCTATATATGTTGGTGGTTTATTTTTGAAGAAACCGCTTAAAATTGAGAAAAACCAAAAAAATACTTTTGGAATCACGAATTTTTAAATTTTTTTTATGATTTTCAATTTTTTTTGTTAAATTATAAATATTAAATATTATTAAAAAATGGATTAAATTTCAATGACAGAACTAAAGTTGAATCAATTTATTTGAAGACAGAGGGGAAATCTTCCTAATAATTCTATTTCCTAATATGAAGAAATTTAAATAAATTTGAAAAACGTTAGGTAAAGTCTATGGATCTAAAAAAAAAAAAAGGATTATGGGGAAAAATAACTTTAATTTTTGTAATACAAAAAATTCTTTTATTTCAAAATCCCTGAGTTATTAAAAAGCTGCAAATATTCTAAAAAGCAACCGCGGTTGGGTTGGGTTGCAGGTCTGAGATTGTTTCTTAACAATTTAAATATAATATCAGTTCCCCTTTATCAGTACCTGGCACTGTAAAGTTTTAAAGGACATTGACTTTGATATCATTCTGATTCAACACAACAATTTTTCCCTCATCCTAATTTATAATGACTGCTGATAATCACTTGCAACTTATTAAGAATATTTCAAAAAGAAATTCCCATAGGAAACCTAAAATTGTTGCCATCAATTTTCTCATCGCATGTGAATTTCAGTGGAATTAGGAAACCGAAGGTATAAATGGAACCGCCGAAGAAATAAAGGTAAGGGGTGCATTTTCCATTTACATATACCTTTACTACCTAGGGTGATAAAACCCACTATACTTCGTATGTCTCATGGATGAAACCATATTGCACCCGCGGACAACTCAAGTAATTTTCTGTTTATCAAAAACTGAGGAGGACGGGAATGTAAGTCTATGGCAACATATCTACATACATATATATATATTCAGAAATATTCAGACGACGATGGACGACATACGGTCAAGTAATTACGGCAACTGGCTTGATATGGAAAATGACGAAAGAAAAGCGCACCACTGTGAGCAAGAAAAAAACTTTGTGCCAGTAACCATCAAACAGCCTGCCAGCAATAGAGGAACACTTTCTAGGGTTATATACGGAACTAAATTGGCTATTTCCTCCTGTGCACGTATGACAGATATGAGTCCAAGTCGAAGAGTCATATATATGTAAACTCCCTAATGCTTGACGTTATCTCCCCCTTTTTGGGTTGTATCTGTATCCCAATCCATATATATATATAGACTGCCGACTATGGAGGACAGCAACTGAGTTATCGTATGTCTTTTGTGTGACTACGGTGACTATACTATGCCCCGAAGAGGTGACTATACCGACACTCAAAGTTTATCGGAAGAAAAAGGTAAATAATTTCGCTTTGTGGCTGAACCATTTTCTAATAAAACACTCACGAAACAACAGAATTCGCGCTTCAGCGACTTTTCAGCTCGAGGGAAATTTCCGGAAAACGACAAAAGCTGTAAAGGAAGCCGGAAGCTCGAAATGAGTGATTAACAATAATTTGTATTGGCAGTAAGTTTCATTCAATGAACGAAGTTGAAGGTGGCCTTTTAAGGAATTATAAATTCGTGATCTAATTTGCATGAGCAAACAAGAAAATCTTAATGAGAAAAAGTGCGCGCCAAAAGTCGAGGACATTTCCTGTTTTTCTCTACATAGGTACATAGGTAATATATAGAAAACAAGCATAGCCAGATCTGTCCTGTGTAACCAAAAGTCGTAACGATTTTCTTCTTACCCTATAATCACACGTTGACGTCTTTCAAGTAGAACAAAAAAAAAAAATAAAAAAAAAAATAATCATCATCTTAAGGTGGTTTGGCAAGGTGAAAAGGTGCATTTATGGTTTTTGTTCCTTATGAATACCCATCAAGACGTTCAGTTTCTTACAAAAGCAGGCCCAGACTAGGTAAGCCTTTTCCATCAATACGAAACCGCTTATATTTTCAGTATTTCGACCCTGTTGACATGCTCCCTTACACAATTTAAAATTCTTAAGACGTTGAGGGAATTTTCGCCAGAAGGTAAATACCGGTAAGGAACCGGTAGAAATCATTGAATGGAACTGCCTTTACGTCCCCGTCCTAACATTTAAGCAAAGAGATATCTTGAGGACTTTTTTTACGCATGCTTTGCTAGGGTCCATATTATATGTATGTATTTTATGGTGCGCGCGTGCATTACCTTTTTCTGTAAGTTAACGCCAGGTTTCTTTATCGCTGGGAAAATCAAGTAACGGAAATTTTTTCATGAAGCAATTCTTGTTTACTACATATATAGTGGAAGGAGTCAACTAATAGATACCTTTTATATGTGGTCAACTTAATCTTAAGTTCGTTAAGAGTTCGTTATATCGGTAGAGTTCAAGAAACTCAAAGCAGGTGCTATTGTTCACCGCATTGACGTAGAAAGTTGATCATTTCGGTAAGTGTTTTTGTTTTATGAAAATTGCAGATCTAATAGTAATTTAGAGAATGCTCAAAATGGGGCAACATCTTTCTACGGTTACAATAAAAGAAATGTGCATTTATCATAAATGCAGGTAAATATATATTTGACGAAAATAAGTTGAGGAATTATAGGAATTTTATAAATATTTTAGTTTTAAGACAGGCTCTGCATATACTATTACGTTTATCGCGGGAGGTGTCAGTTGGTATACTACCAATTATTCGAAATTGGTTTGAACTGCAAGTTCGCTCTCCAGATCGGGCCTAAGTGTTGTAAAAAAAAATATCCGACTGAAGAAAGCAAGTCATGACAAGTTTGCTTTCAACTATGAATTATGGAATTATAACTTCAGAAATAACATTTTGCGAATTTGAATGTCAGACAAGCGAATATTTTCGTAACCAATTTGAATTTATCCGTTTACCCATTAATACCTGTTGGGTATTTAAATACCCAAAAATACTAGTGTGTTTAAAAATATATATCTGTAGAAAGTTAACAGATATCGCATTCATTCCTTTTATATTAGAGAGGAGAAAGATAGAACTATTAACAATTTTTACGAGCAAATCGAAATTTTTATATTTACTTGCATTTTTTCCGCAGTCCAATACCGTGAATTAACCACCAATAAGAAATTGGCATAAAACTTCCTTTGGAAATTTAATTAATATGAAAATCGGAAAAATCTTTTAGTGCTAGTTAGCCTTTAGTGTCTTCTATCGAAAAAAAAACTACCATGATCGCATCAATCTATTTACTTTGATGGATATTTAAATACCCAACAGGCCTAAGTGTGAACAATATACACATGAAAATTGAAACACAACTCTTTGTATTTAAAAGGATAGAATTCAAGATTGTTTAATTATATGAAAATAAATTTTTTACAAAAAATTGAAACTTATTTAGCCTTTTCAACATTTTCCATGTCATGTGGTACGTCATTATGGTAATCAATGAAACACTGGGGATGTAGATGATTCACCTTGCATTTAGTACAACTCTTTCTCGCGCATAAGACATGTAACTTCCATGTACCTACTATGGCTGCATAAGTGCATTCGTAATCAATGGCCAATACCACATCTTTCTCTGTACTCTAATGTGGTATAGTTGCTCATGGCATTATTATAAGGTCAACGCCGACCCATTCGTTGATTACATTCATGAATGTGCAACAGCTGTTCGTTTGATCCCATTTTGCGGATCTACTTATCATAGCGCTTGGCACAACACATTAGCGTAAATCTTAAAAAGTTAGACATTTAACCATAAAATGCAACAGTTAAACATTCAATGGCGTGAATCAATTGAAAGATATAATAATTACAGAGTTGTCATTCCAGCGCAAATTAATATTTCTATCAAATTGAAAATCAGATATCCTTTTACTTCGTTTAGAGGTTCACGGTTAGTGCGATTGTCACGCACAATTCCGGATGCGAAGACCCAAATATATTCAATCAACAGATCAGCTTAGGGCTGGTAAAGAAGTTGTCGAAAGTAACATTTTGATTTGCACGAGTCTCCAGATGAGACAACTATTGCAATACAGCGTTTTCGCAAAGGCCATAACTTTTATCCGTATTTCTTGATGCACTAGCATACCTATAGCATGAACAGGTAGCAGTAGTAGAATCCATTGGGTGATTCGAAGCATCAATATACTAACAACTAAATCTAATCGGCTTGATTTTAACAAAATATTTTGCAGGAATGCCGTACGTAATATGCAATCGTTTGCTCGAGATTAACAAATGGTGTGACAACACGCCGAATTGCATAACTTAGCGGGTACATCTCAGCTCAATCAGTAGAGACAAATTTGAAAGTTTTGTTTTCATTATTCAACTTCTTGCTGTCACAAAGATTCGCATATTCTGTTTGATTCGGTTGAATCTATCCATACCCACAGAATCCTTGATTAATTCGTATCCCAGCGAGTATGGGCGAGTATTTACAACGTATGTACAGCATTCCAAGGAACAAATCCTCAATCTCATAATTTTTACGAAGTCTAGTTAGATGTTACGTGCTTATCAAGCATTGCGTCTAAAATTTTATGGGTGGAGTTACCACGTGATTTTCAAGGATGTGGCTCATCTCTTATATCTTCTTCGTCAGCTTCCATTGCGATATGATCACAATGCATTCGACAGTGCACATAATCTTCGTTGCAAAGATCTCAAAATGGAATCTAACAAGGCAGCTCATTTTCATCGGTGATCAGCTGAAAATTGTCGTCCAATTGATCAGTGTGACTTCAATCGTATCTAGTGGAGCAATGATCACATTTATTTTGTCCGCTTAGCGACAATTTCTTTCCTCCTGACTCAAACTATCCACTTCCGCCTCCAATTCAAACTAAACACTAAACTAACATGGGCACGAATGAATGTCTACTACACAATATATAAAGTTAGCTTTCAAAATTACAACCTGACCACGCGTACTAACCGTTTTCGAAATAGTAATGAGAAAAATCTGAAATGTTACTACCAGCTAATGTAAGCCTACATACTAGCGCAAATTGGCAAACATTTCCGCGAATAATATTCCTTTATTACTATTAGCAGACTTTCGTTTATTCAAAAATTCAATTAAACTAGGAACACGTTAAAGCCTGTTGGGTATTTCAATACCCATTTCATATCTCAGGTATGCCTTCAGGTAAAAATCTGTAAATTTTATGGCCAACTTCTATCACCCATATAAGCATTCCAATAAAATTTCAAGACAATCCTACGAAGAGATCTATGGGCAGGCTTTAATGGGTTAATGTTGGCTTCAGAGTGAAGTGTCAACAATGATTGGTTTAAAATCTAGTGTTGTAAAAATATTTCAAGCTTTGGTCTAAGAAGGTTTGATCATCTTTCAATATATTTCATATTAGATTAAGATTGGATTAGAAATTAAATTTTCAAAAAATTACATTTTGTTTTCTTCGTAAAAGTTTATTTTGTATATTTTGTTTTTTTTTTATTTAACTTTACATACTTTTGAATAAGGATTGAAAAACTGGACTGGAGCTCACCTTAGGTCATTTTATTTTATAAATAGATTTAACGATCAAAATTATACCGGAGTAGAAGTCAAATGGAAGTAGATAGAATTTATTTTATAGATAATCTTATGGCTACATACAATATTAACGGCAACGAAAAAACGAAAAGTGAACCTCGCTTATCGCAATTTTGATTTAGGTAATGTCGATGTTCTCAATAGCGCTGAGAATCCCATCAATTATTAGCATAAATTGAGTTAATTGATAATTGTACTCCAGCGTCGGCTCATATAAGCAGAATGTGCACTTGAAGCGCTTTAATCAGATGGCGCCAAAAATACCGCATTGCTTAAAAACTTTACAAAAAAAAAAAAACATCACGGAACAGTTTTTAAAATGTGCTATTACTGTAACCCTACATCAAATAAAACACAAAACATCCCAACGTGCTAAATTCAGAATTTTTCTAAGCATTTTAAAAGAAATATTAATAAAATTCCGAAAAAATTTCGAATTCTTAAACTTTTTCCGAACAATATCTTTGCGAGCAGAATAAGTAAATTTTTACAAAAACGCCAAAAGTGCCGAATATTTCCTCTCAAATCAACGCGAAAACAGTTCATCTATTCTTATGAATTTCTTAATGATTTCCTAAAGAAAATTTTTAAGATTTTCATCTGAATTCCAATTGAAATCCTAAGAAATTCACACAAATTGCTCAAAAATATTTCTTAAGAAATTCCCAAATTTTCGAAAAAAAAATTATCATTCTTATCTGAATTCCGATTGAAATCCTAAAAAGGCACTTTCACATCAAAAACAAGAAACGAAAAAACGTAAACCGAAAAACTCAATTTATTCCACTTTAAAACAAGATTTTTGCTTCAATATTTAATAAAATCCAGGGAAATAGAAAAAAACTAAGAATTTTACTGAGAAAATAATAAAAATATTTATCTCAGATTTTTAAGAAAAACACAACTTTTATATTTTTATCGGCCGAAAAATTAACAAAATTCTTAGTTTTTTTCTATTTCCCTGGATTTTATTAATTATTGAAGGAAAGATCTTGTTTTAAAGTGGAATAAATTGAGTTTTTCGGTTTACATTTTTTCGATTCTTGTGTTTGATGTGGAAGTGCCTTAAAGATAAAACGGTAAATATATTTATATTTTGTATCTTTTTTTTTAATGGAATTTTTTAATGCACTTGTTTTTGGTTAACTAAATCAGCCTTTTACATTATGAAATACTGCTTTCCCTGCCCTCCAAGAGTTGGAAAAAATGCTCTCTGGAAAATTATAATAGTAAAACATTTTTCATTGTTAAGAAAAATTCTATTCGCACCAATGATTCGGCAACTTCTACTACTATTCCACTTATTTTCGAGACTTAGAAGTCATCTTTTTAAATTGTAGGCAACGAAGGAAGCATATCACTTAAGTTGAGTGTGTCTTTTGAGCTTTGTTGAAAGCACTCATGTCCTCCTTCAAATAGAAGACTTCTCGCCCTAACTTTTGTATAGCGAGCAGGACAGAAAGATATTGGGCTCGAAGCACTGGGTTTATTTGAGACTGGTGAAGTATAACAGAGTTTAGATGGCATATAGATCTTGAACAGCTTGTTTCACTCGCCAAAATTTTAGCCGTCTTGACATGCTCTGTATAAACTTATTCACGCATTTAATGAAAGCACTGAAATATTTATTGATAACAATTCAACTATATATTACTCACCTTTTCAACTTTTTAGAAAATCGTCGTCCATTTTAAACTATTGATTAATTTATTGAAAAAGAGGTTTGGGTTCCCAAGGGGTCCCTCGAACGTAGGCCAAATCAATCAGGAGCAATCGCTCATAGGTCCCAACCGGACGCTCTTATAAATTTGCAACTCAAGCTTATGAAATGTTTCGGAAATGCCTTCAAAATTTAGAAAGAAATCAGTAAAAAATCCGAATTCAGATTTCTTGGAAGAATCTTTCTGAATTTTAATAGTTATCTGAATACCATTCGAAAACTTGAAAAAGTCCTGAAGAGTGGGGATTTATTTTACGGTCTGGCTCTTTCGCACACTTTTCCATTTTGTTCTCACCATTCCGAAGTTCCGAATTTGGCACACTGGGATATTTCATCCACAACCAAATACATACACAGATCAACTCAAAAACTTCATATCAATAATCTTAATTAAGTCGGAAGTCACTGAAACTTCGTTCGCATTTCAGAAAGCATTCCGTTTAAAATCAAAGCTTGCTCCTTGTCATGAACGAATTATTAGAATAGGGGCGACAATGCTTTTTACAGGAAGAACATTTTTTGAATTCAAAATAAAAACCTGTTCATATTGCATTGCATATATGTAGCTTTCGGTTACTACTTGAACCATTGTAAAGTTTGAAAGTATATTGAAAGCACAGGATGGTGTTAAATAGAAACACAGGAAAAATTTTGTAATTTTTTATAGTTTTAAAAAAAAATGTTTAATCTGAAGTTTCCAAACGTTGTTATAAAATTGAATAAAATGGAAGCTACTGTAATAAATTAACAATAAAAAGCTGCATTTTAATAGATAAAATTAGATAAAATTATTCAATTTTACATGTGTTGCCATCTAACATATGGTTTTGTAAACATCCTCCAATTTTCACTATATTAAGGACAAAACTTATTTTTTATTGTTGTTGTTATTTGTTTGTGACTATACTTCTCTATATCCAAGACTTGAACTTTGGTAAGCTGCACTGCGAAGAAAAACCACATCATTTGTAATTTCTTCATACTATTCAAAACAAAATCATGCTCATATCAGTGTGTTTCCATGCATTGAAAAATGTAAGGCGCGTTTTCAATTTAGCGACTGCACTTATCTCTTTCATTGTAATTGCGCCTGCGTGGTTCGTGGCAGTCAGATTTATCTTGAAATTCATAAGTCTATCTTATCTCAAAGGTGATGTGGAAGTGGACTAAACGTATTGCTAACCATTTGAATTCAATTTTTTTTTTAATATTGCGAAACTTGTATAGATGGAAATATAAAAACAATACCACAATTTTTTCTGATTAATAAATTTAGAAACACAAATCCTTTGAAAAGATCCGATAGTCTTAACGGGCATGAAACCTGTGTATTATAACGACTACATAATAATATTGTTACGTCTATAATATAACCGCCATTCAAGTTTGGAACGACAAAAAAATAATGGAAAATAAAGCAGTTGAACAGGGTGCCAAAAAAATTAAGGTCGGTACTGATTCCATCTCCATGTTACTCGAAAGTATCGTTTGGAGCAACGCTTAAAAGGAAATGCAAGGGGCTTTCGGAAACATTTCCTTGGAAATGAAAATCTTGCAGATCTTTTGAGTTTTGTCGAATTGAACAAGAAAATTTTTTTTGACAAAATCATCGTTGTGGCTCAGTGGATAATTGTGCCTTTCAATCAAACTGAACTGGATAACTGACCAAAGATATAGTTATTTCATTAGATGACACGTCTCCTTTATCGTGCCTATTAGAAAGAAGCAGCAAGCATACGTGTGTTGAACCACAAGTCCATGAGGAGCGATTTCAATTGAAATACAAAATTTTCAATGATTCTACTAAAATTCTCATATGTTTAAAATAGCGCATGAGTAAGGTGCTAACACATCTTTAATATGCTTCAGAGCAATATTCTAGATAATAAAAGTAATAAAGATGCATCTATCCGTGTTGTTCACCTGAAACTAATTCAGAACATATGCACTATGACATTTTACATTTACATTTAATCTTATACAACTCTAAAACGTGCACCAGAGGATCTCAGAGAAGTTAGAGTAATTGTATTTTTCGACAATTGTCGTGGTTATGTTCGTAAAGAAGGTATCGGTTGAAAATATATAGTATGTATACAGGGCGTAATATCTGAAGGCTACGAATAGGTCATATTTAGGCGAGCAAAAAATTGTATAGGTGGGGAAGTGGAATCCAAACGGTTTCCGAGATAACGGAACTTTAAGATATTTCGGAATGTTTCTATAGATCACGCTGTAACTTTTGAACGTTACACCCTATGATGACGATTTGTTAAATAGATAATCATTAGACCTTTCTAATGGTCTATAAAGTTTTACCCTCGTCCTCTCCGTTTTGAAGTTATGGCTCAACAAATTTAAAATTTCGGAATTTTTACTCGTTTTTTTTTTATTTAACTATTATTTTTAAAATAATTTTTGAAAATACGTCATTCATACCAAATTTTCATATTGAATTTAGAAAGGTCAAAAGCTTAGCTTTAAAATGATTTATCGTACTCTGTACCCAAAATGTAACCGTTTCTGCGTTTTTTAAACTTTTTCTTAAGCATATCTAGCGAAAATTGCTGGAAAAGTCTAATAAGTGCCCGAAAGTAGGCAATTATCTTTTGGAAATCACATTTGTGAGCCATTTATGCTGGGCATGCTTAAAAACAAGTTCAAAAAACGCAGAAAAGGTTACATTTTGGGTCGATACTGTTGTAGGTCCTTTTAAAGCTAAACGTTTGGGCTTTTTAAATTCCATACGAAAAATTGGTATTGACTATGCGTTTTTTGATAAAAAAAGTATTAAAAAAAAAATCGAGTAAAAATTCCGAAATTTTAAATTTGTTGAGTCATAACTTCAAAATGGAGAGGAAGAGGGAAAAAACTTATAGACCATTGGAAAGGTCGACCGATTATCTATCTACCAAAGTTTAGATCGCTCAGATCTTATCATCGAGCAACCTTTGTGCCAACCTTTGTGGTAGAGGCCGAATCTGCATAGTTAACGCGAGACCACTAACATATATCAATAATGACCCAATCGATTTATTTTCACTAATACCATTTGATTTCCTGCTTGGAAACATCACAGAATTATCAACGCAATTGGATTTATTAGTTTTGATACAGATATTCTATCGAAATGGAAAGCAAGGTTATAATCACATCACCTATTCAAAGTCTCGCACTTTTTCTCAAGCGATAGTCCAATGCCAAAGCTAAGACCAAATCAGTTAATTTATCGGCTCTAATTAAAAATTGGAAATTCTTAACTAGCCGCCAGATAATGTATCTCTCAACAACACACAAAATCTGGGCTTTATGCTTTTAGGTAAGTAGGTACAGGTATACAAAATTTTTCTATGGATTTTTATTCCATATTATCTCACTCTCAGTCTTGCTAAGCCAACTAAGTGCAAATTTACATATTTGAAGAACTGACTTTGCCACATCCGAGGAAAATATTGTTAGCTACATAAGTATTCCATACCAAAAGATTGGCTGTACAAAAAAAATATAACCCCTTCACTGCTTGTTTTAAAACTTTCGTTTCTAAGGACAACTTCCCGGATATTTTTTTATACTGATATTTATCCTGCTAATTCCATTCTACGGGAATTTTTATTGAAATCACAATCCGATCTTGCAGCTTCAAAAAATCATCAGCCAATGTAAATGGTTTTCGTTTAGAGACAACACTTCTTTTTGCTGCTTCTAGTAATGCTAACTTGGATGTGATGTGCCTAACCAGAACTTTGCTGTGTGTTGATATTTTTTCCCTGTATTCCAGATTATCTGTCTTTTTGAAGTGGTGCACGTGTGTGGTAGACGTAGCGGATAGAAAAGATTTGGAAGAACTATCTGTTATTTTAAGGCTTCCGCATAAAAATTTGTTCATCGTTACTATCTTCCTGCCTCTCAACTTTTCCTCTAGAATCTATGAATTCATGTTAATTGATGGTCTCCTTAAATTCTCTAACCTTAACCGGCCTTAATTTACCGGGTGTTAGCTGGGAGATTTCTCGTGACATTGGTGGATTTCTGGCTTCTAGTTTTCTACGCCTCAGCATATTTTATCCTTTATCAACATAGCTACCTCTACAGGTTCAATGAAATGCAATGAAATAAATAACAATTCAGGTAGACTTTTTAACCTGGTGTTCTCGATTGACTTGAATATTACATTTTTGTTAGATTTTTGAAATTAACAATTCACGGGTTTGCCTATTTCGATTCCATTACCACCGATTCTTAGAATTTAAGCAATTATTTTTTGAGTGGAGTTATTCCAACGAAATCTTCAATAAGTTGAACATTATCAAGAAATATTGCCCCAGAAGTCGATACAGTGCCTAGCTTCATATCAGCAGTTCTTCCTTTGGAGTGAATTTCGGGGAATAGCTTTAATTGTCTGCAACTTTTACTTTTTTTCTAGTGAAGCTCGGTTTAACTTGTTAGACACTCCGGAAATCTGGTCGGGATCCCGCAGAATAGTATGCGCTTTAAAGTCATAGAAAATATAGATTCTCTATAGTTCCGGTATGCTCTATTGATGTTTAATCTGACGCTGAGCTTAATCGTGTGGATGTCTACTTGAAAAATAGTATTGGTTGGGTCGAGACTGGCATATATGTTAACTTTGGACGGGTGTTCTTAATCAGCAGGACATCATTGATAGAGCTGTTGATTCCATTCGTAACATATTTTATAAGAGGTCTTTTTTACAAGAGGTCTTCCAGTAATCGTCTTCTTTTCTTAAATGCCTAACTCCGACTATTGCAAGTAAAAGACTCGTCAAAACCAATAACTTGGGAGGATCAATACTTATTACATCATCAGTAGGCCTATTTGGATTTTATATTTTGCTTTGTTAGGTCGATATTGAAGTAGGTATGCCATTGATCTTGTCTACTCTTCTTACTACCAGGTGCATATTAATCGTAATGAATCTGTTTAACGCAAATACCGTAGATTTGCACCTCGCAGTCGTCTTTGAATTAATCCTTCTGTCATTTTCCATCCCTATATGGATCGATTAGATATCTTGTCAAACGATAAAAACATGACGTAGGATTTCAAGAATTACCTACTTTTTGATATTTTAAAGGATGCGAATAATTCCCCTGAGTTCCGAAGCTTCGCTCAGACTCAGACTATTTCACTTATTTTTGGGAACTGTGTAGTAATTAACTTTGATAAATCTTCAATAAATAAATTTATATCCTGGAACGGCTAACATAAAAGGTGCAGCAGATTTTTGAAAATTATTATAAGATGACTTTAAGTTGTTGATATAAATCCAAAACTCATAATATAGTATGATTTATGTGTGTGTGTGTATATATGTTGTCTTTGGAAATGGTCTTTTATATCACAGCAATATACCTCTGAAAAATCATCAGCAGCATTAAGGTGATATATCAATCAACAAAATATATATGTTTCCCTCCGGAACATTAAAGGTTAACAAGCAGTTAATCTTTGCATCTAATATCAAAGGCCAAAGTCAAATTTGCTCTACTGCTTTCAGAAAAGGATTTAAATAGCTAGAGTTAGCTAAGGCTGTTCAGTATCCATATATAAGTACATAAATATAGCAAATAGGAGTATATATGTATATCATGGTCGGACGACTAATTCCAGACCTACACACGCATACAAATACACAAATAGTAATCCTTCGATAAGACTTATAGTATAAGCTCTCTTTTTAACTCAGAGGTAGGCATACAGGTTTTGTATAGAATTGAACAAAGCCCAGTTGGACCAAGCTCTTACGCAGTATAGCTCAGAACGTTAGAATCCTTTTCCTTGCACAATTTTTTTTTTCCCAGATGTTGGTCGGATTTTTCCATTTCAACTTTGTTTTTTTTTTCTTTCCTCTTCTGAAATTTTCGCTCTCCTCGTCCAATTTTCCTTTATTTATTTTTTTTTCTTCTTTCTTTCAATTATTGATTTTTAACTTTTACTTATTTGCCAGATGTCTGCGTAAACGCACATACATACGAGACTTCGTCTACCTCATACATGCCTACACAAAAAAAAAAAAAACCTTGTGGATATCAATCCATGCATAGCTAACAATATAAGATGAAGGCAGTGCAAATCTGCCAGAGTTTTTAGCACTAATAAAAAAATTATTCAGGGCAGAATTCGTTTTATTCATGCATGATACACACACACAATCAACCAAACGGGTAAAATCATGCACGCATACAGAGAAAATATCGTAGTCCTGTGATGATGCCTTATTCTACAGGATACACAAAAATTTTTGAATTGACTTACAAAAGCGGATGAGAAGCGTATTCATGCCGAGAATTCTGAGACTGTCTTTCCCTAAGACAATGACTTGAAAAAATCGGGGGTGTTGGTCTTGGTCTTGTTCGTTTTAAGCACCACCGCATCAAAAGTAACTTCATCCTGTGCACCGGGAATTGCAGGAGCGACAAAAACAAAAAAAAAACATACAGAGAGCTCCCCAGATGCATAAGATCCAAAATTACATGCACGCAAGATTATAAGTCGTCGTCTGGAGGGAAACTGAACTGACTGAATGGGTAAGTGAGTGGTGGATAGATGGGGTGGGTATGCATCTTGCCAAAAGAACTCTTGCATCACCACTTCACGATCTGTTGATGCATATGAGCACCCCCTTTCTGAAAGACGCACAAGGTCCATACCATAGGAAGACCGAAAGGGTTCTTTCCTTGCAAATCATCATTATCGCATCTCCCACAAAATTGTAGGTCGCAGTACTAGTCCTTGCCGCATTCAGTCTCATAGCCAACATCGTGTTGCCCGCATTTTCCTTCACTTCCAGTTTTGTCCCATAGCCGTACGGCAGTCTTCTTCTTTTTCTCATCCTTGCACTTTTCTTCACCAACCTTCTCCTCCTCAGTCGTAATTAAGTTCCGCAATAATCGCTTCCAGCTCACAAGGCTCTGACTGACTCCTCTTCGCAATTTTTTTTTTTCTTCTATCCTGTTCGAAAAGTATGAAAGGCATCATGTGTACACCGCCCCGCCAAGATTAGAAAGAACACGCTGAGACTTTTTCTGTTTTCAACCCTTTGGGTAAATATCCAAATAAGGACAGGACGGGCTTGATATACTTAAAAATGCAGATCTTGCATTATACGCCATCCTATAAGATGTCTGGTTGCGTTTTTTTTTTTTTAACCGGAATCTGATGTGCTTTACTCCTGCTGCTGGTGTGCTGTTGGAGAGGGAGGAGAGAAGGTAGATTGTGGCTATGGGCATACTTTCAACTACCCTCTTAATGGTGTCGAGAATTGGGGTAGATGTCGGGCGTTTATTTTTGTTTTTTTTTTTTCAAGGGTATTGTGAAGAATTTATGGAAAAACAAAGAGCTCCTTGCGATTTCTTATATACTTCTACATAGGAAAAAATATCCTTTCCAAGTAAAAATAAAATAAAATTCAATTTTTCATTCGGAAAATTATCTAAGACTCAACGCTTTTTATTTGCTTCTATCCAACCGGCGAACTCTGAGCTTCTCGAAATAAATTCTTCCTTCCTCGTAATCCTTGATCCTACTTACTGGCCATTTAATAGGATGTTTTTCATTTAGCTTTCCTTTCAGTTTTCAATCTCTTTATACGGCTGTCGTCTTTAATGTTTTTTTAACAATAAATTCAAGGAAGAAACCAAAGGCCACAGCAACTACGACCAGGAGATAATGACGATATCAGAAGAAAGATATCCTAAAAGAAATTGCAACTTAAGATTAATTAAAGGAATACCAACTGCCGCGCGCCGCCGCCTCCTCGGACAGCTTCGTTTACTGTCATGAATGCGAGAATACTATACCCTTACAGGTACAGATGTGATTTTTATATACCTGCAATAAGCTACGGTAGATATCACCTCACAATTCTGTTTCACAAGATTTCTATGGGTTGTTGTAATGAGCTAAAGTTAAAATAAAGACGTTCAGCATTCACCTACCCTTTCATCTCTGCACTCACCTTCCTTTTATTCAAACAGAATTTTAATGTTGGAGGCTTGGTGTCTTCCGGAAAATGGAGGAACTATTCACATTTAAATTTGGTCCAAAGAAGGTGTATTTTCGTTCGGAATTGAAAAGTGTTTAGTTAAAATTAAAATTGAATTGGGAGGAAATATGATTGTTGCCTCCTTTATTAAAAACAATTCGTTTAGTTTATGAATAAAATTAATTCAATTTAGAGTGATCAAATTCCAATGGGTCACAAAGGGTCAATTCGTCTGTTAAACAGATCCATGTAAGTTAGATGAATTTCTGTGTGTAGATACTGGGAAAGAATTGATGGACTTTGATAGGAAGTAGTAGAGGTACTTTCGGTCGACCAATAAAAGATCTCAAATTTGTCGAGAGAGGAGTTCGTAAATAATGTACGCTAAACCTTAACTACTCTTAACTAGGCCTTAATTAGCAATAACCCGATGAAATATAGGAAATTTGAATAGCAATCCATATGTGTACTGTCGCCGTATAGAGATAAGAAGTAAACTCCAACCAAATACTGGAGAACCTTTATTATTTGTTATCAAGGTGAGAGACCATTGAACTGGTAACCAATTGAAGTTAGAGGTAGCTTACGTAGCCCTTTAATACTATAATCCTTTGTATGTTTTCACACATTTGAGGATATCGTATTGAGAGTATACATTTGGATCGAGTTCTGAGAACTGACCAAATTATGGTAGTAGATGGATGAAATGAGCAAGATTCCATTTTAAAATTCATTTCAGACTCACACATCACCGTTGCGGATAAGGTAGTTAAAGTCTGTATTGAGGCGTTCTAACCCATTGAAGTTGGTCTTGTCAAGCTTTGCCTGATTTTTCAAAATCTTTAATAAGTATAGAGTAAGATTTACCCTAGGTAGACTTCTACAAGAATCTTTGCAATATCACAAACAAATAAGTCTACATAAACGCACTGATTCAGGAGCTCAATGAGCCTGCCTCAATAATGCGGAGTGAACAGAAAAGGATCTTGATCCACTTAATTAGGACACATTTTTCAGGTTATATTGGAATAAAGGCAGAAATTTAATTGGCCGCTATACTATCATACCCAAGGAAGTCTATATTGAAGAAGTGAAATGGGTGATAATAAAGTTTTCAACTGTTAAAACCTCATGTGTGAACAAGTTTGAGCACCCTGTGATTAATTACTGGAAGCAAAGATAGATGATGGTAAATCGTACGACATTCGCGGTATTCTATATATTAAAGATTTATGTAATTTCACAGTACGGCTAGAGATTAAATAAGATGCGGTTCACTCTGCTGCAGGCTAACATTGAAACTTGTTTGTTGAACTTAGACCAAAAATCCTCATCTATAGTGTCCCTGTGAGATTCCATTATAGAGTAGGTACACGAAATTAATGATGATATTGTCTGCAAAACTGCAAAAAGGATTGAAAGTAAGGCCTAAAAAAAACATAATAAAAAGGATAAAGGTAGTATAGGAGAGAGATCTAAGTCTTGTGATACCTCGGGGTTAAATGTATAATGGTCCTCCAATATCATTTGATAACGGTTCAGTTCTGGAAAACGTTCAACCCATTAAATAGTTCAAAATTCAGACCCAATTTAAGTTTAACTAGAATTGCAGGTCCTTGGGATTACGTTAATCTAACGAAAGGAATTATATTGTAGTCATCATAAGAAGACAAAAGTTTACTTGTCCTTCCGACATTTGTGTCCTCTACTCACAATAAACATCTAAGTAAACATAGACACGAAGCAAGCGTGTCGAAAAGGAAAAAAACTGTTCGAGTCTATTGAAGACTTTTCTCGGTATAAGAAAAAATCTTTCGCTGCATATAGGATATGAAATCAACAATGATAGTCAACAGTGGCTAGCTTGTATGGATATTACGAAATCCATGCATTGTACCGACATGTCTTGCGTTGACATATTGTTTGTATCTGGGATGGAATAAATGTGCCCAGAGAGCATTTGGTACTTAGCCTGGAAGAGTATAATTCTTTGATCAGCATGGTGTATAATGCTAATGTAATGGAGTTGATATGCGATCGATATTGAACGCATAATGGTGGCACTATTGCAATCTCTGACTAAAAATTCATTATTGCGAATGAAAGAGCAACCTTCTATCTCGATCCTGCTAAAGTAATTACTTTGCCTAGACGATGTGTCTTCGATTTTTGGGTTGCTCATTAAAGCGGATCATCACCATATGGCTAGCACAATCTAATCGCATATATGTTGATTCACCAAAGTCTTCCTAGTAAAGTGCATATTGGCCATAAGTGGATATGCTCCGTTACTACAACGCTAGTTAAATAAGGTATCCGCATATGAAAATATCTCCAACAATATTGATCATTTACTTTCTATCTCTCCCTATTACGAAATCGTCATGGCAGGCAGGCTCAGACATTCTTCTTCTTCTTCTTCTGTGAACCTTTTAATTTGGAACAGCTAGTGGATTCAACCGCAGGAATTCTTGATGCAAAGGTTGGTCTCTCCCCTATTATTCTCTATAAACTAAAATTTTTTATCTGATCGCCTAATACGGGTTGTACTAGACGGTGTTTCATCAGAACCTCACCATATAAATGCCGGTGTGCCCAAGAGAGCTCTGTTATTTCTCCAACTCTCTTCTTAATTGTTATTAATGATCTGCTTTCGCTTACTTTCAATCCCATTCATAGTTTTTCCGATGACAATACCCTTGACTTAGCTTCCTCCTTTGACACTCTCTCAGGAATCCAGAGGGAGTATCACTTCTGTAAAACGAGATTGAATGGCTAGATCATTGATCATGCCAATATCTTCGCTTAGAGCAATGCGAATCTTGTTGAATTCAATGCATCAATGCAAAATAATATCATAATTTTTCCGACGCACTGACTTACGAGACACCATCTGCATTTTTGGTATTAATATTTGTAGTAAGTTAATTAATTAATTAGATCACACCTTCTCTGTTGCCAAAGAAGTATCGAAATGTTTTGGATATTTGAAAAAGTATAAGAAATATTTCTTCAGCCCATTAAATCTAGCGCTCCTCTAAAAGTCCTTCATCAGACCTAGAATGAAATAGAATTCCCATATATAGGCCGGGGCTGGTTGCACAATCTTAGCTTTATTGGACATTATCCAAAACAAAATCTTCAAGGTCATTAGCGATGTGAAACGAACTTGTTGTACGATTCAATCTAGCACCGTCGGAATATTTCATGCCTTTCGCTCCTTTATCGCTACATGTATGGTCAATGTTCTAATGAATGTCTACATTTTTTTATCCATCAGAATTACTTTCGGCCATACAGTAAAATTCCATGATGCTTTTTTATAACGAGCTGTGTGAATGTGGAACAGTCTACCATCTTCTATCTTTCCTGCGGCACACAATCTGCGAAAGTTTAAGGGTGACATATATCAGAATTTCTGACACTTTCCTCACGTTCCCTAATTCCTTACCTATTCCCTTCCTACCATGCTGTGCTATACATCATAGGGTATCTGAGGTACTGCACTTCATCAAGACGACACTATATTTCCTATATATTCCTATAGGAATAAGGGTTCATTATGGATTATACCTTTTAGCCTTAGTACTTGGTACTCTATTTCTGTATATGAAAAAAAGCCCAGAAGAGGTGTCTTTAACAAGGAACTAAAAGGAATCAAATATGCAAATATTCAAGGAATGGTGCAAGTATACAAGTGTTGTCAGCGACATCTCATTACAGCTCTGGAGCGTGGATAAAAGAGGATTTTACGAAAGTATAGAAAAGCCTATGGATATTAACCTCGACGCTTCAAAAATAGGAAGTATGTTTTTGTTTTTATAGGCCGCAGCACATGATTAACCCCAGTGCTTTGATTATGATTATTTCAGATGTGGGTAGAGTAAAAGATGTCCTGGTCAGAATCAAAAAGATCAGGTCTACACAATATGTTACATGTAACACTCAAATAAATGCAAAGCTCATATAAAATTGGAGACAATTTAATAGATTCAATTCAATTCTACCACGATAGCTAGAGCAACAACTCACAAGTTTTTCTTATAGAAATCCCAAAAACCACAACCTCTTAACTAAGCCACCCAACAGACATAGTATCCATTGTACAAAAATGCAAATCGTTGCCAGGAAATAACTCTGCGTCCAATTCTCGACAATATAATTTGATTGTGTAAATTTCAATGCGAACGCAGAAACATCTTCGCGTTGATACCTTAAACATGGAAGCGCACTCATGATAATCATTGCGAGAATTTCAATCCCGCTGAGCTGGAATCCCTTCGGGTCACATCTTCAGTGTTGGCCGCTTGCTGATAATTTTGAGTCATGATAGCGTCAGCTAGCGCAGAGCAGTTAAAATTCATTTAAAGTCGTCGTCGCCACGATCATCATCGTGTTATTGTCCACATTTGCTTAAGTATGAAGAGCGCAAATTTATAACAATTCCCAGGGTGTAGTATTACATGACGTGTTTAAAGCGCATGCCTACGACGACTCACCGCCTCTTATTTACAATAGATTGCCGTCTCAAGTTTTTAAGAGCCTTAGCTTTATATGTGTGTATATGCGATGCGTGCATAATTCCATCCTATCTCATTATATCTCATAGTTTTTATGAGAAATTTAAATTGAAACGAAGTGTGTTATCAAATTATCACTTCAGTATAAGTGAAGCGCCGAACTATTTGAATGAGATCTATGAAGATCCGGAAATCAGAAGGCTTAAGAAAAAAGGGATAGCGCTCCAGAAATTACCGGATATTCTAATCAAATGCAAACTTATTCTAACACTGAGAACTCACCCAACTTAGCAGTCCCAGAGGGCGGACGAGAAGGAAATAAAACTTGAATGCGAAAAGAGCGCTTGAAGTGGACCAGAAGTGTTGAGATCGTGTTAATTAGTCTGACCTAAGTCACAAAGGAGGAAGTCGGTCTCGAATTAATAAGTAAAGCATTGGAATCGTGGGAGAAATGCCCGGGATGGTGTTAGCCGCATTTTATGAAGTCCGTATAAATCTCAAAAGAATTTTTTCGATTACCTTGAGCGATGTGCGGTATCCCTCTAACATAATTTTATGTACATAGTTGGCAAGAGCTCTTAATTTATACCTACATAGAGTGTCCAAATCACCTTAATTAAGCTCGTTAAGCTCTTAAGTTGAAAGGCAAAAGAATAGTAGCCTGAGTTGATGGTTTGGTTTTGTGGTGCTTTAAAGTCGTAAGGTGCTATATATAAGTACAGTTCTCGTGAATTTCAACCAGTACTACTCAGCCCAGTACAGTATAGTCCCCTTCTCTAGCATGCTTACAAAAGTGCTTCCTCATTATTTCGCGTTTCCTTCTTCCACTTCGTTCTCCCGATGTAGAATTGTTCATATTTTGCCAACGAAATATTACTGCTGCTGCTGCTGCTGCTACTACCGGGGCTGCTGTTAATGGGGCCTCTGAAGTCGCTGCCTAGTGCTGCTTATTTTGTCATCAAAAGTCGGAAGTTATGGCCGAGGCAATAAACTTATTGCGGTGGAGAAACTGACCAAAGGGGTCGGATGACACAACTATACCGTACACTCCTATATAGTTAAGATAACCCTTTAACATGGAATTGCGCGAGAATCAGTTCGATTGAGTCCCGCTAATTGAATCATCTGAAGATTTACTCACAGTGTCTGGATCTGGAGGAGTGCATCGAGGAGATTTGGATAAGTGAAGTACTTCATACAAACAGATCTACTTGAGTCGCACCATCTACCATGGGTGAAAGGGGACAGATAGGCTGTCGTGTGCGCCTCAAGTGGAACTTGTTTTTTGTGGTCAATAAAAGTATAACCAGCATCGTCATAACGTCTATGGTCTCATGTCCTGCGATTATTATTTAATACAGCACCAGCTTTAACGATATTTTCTCACACATTTTGGCCGTAACAACTGCAAGACTGCATAACGTCGAGGAACTTGCCATTGCTGGCCGAGAAATGCATTGGACTTAAAATGTTAGCGTCTTGATCTTACATTGGAAGAGAGACCCTGCAGGATTTAAAATTTTTAATAGGCATTTCCGGATATGTTGAATGATTGAGTTAGTTAGACACAGACCTCTAGTTATTACCCCTTGTTGTTTAAATAATAAAAATTTCCCTTGTCTTTCCTTTAACAATTTCTATGTCTTCGGAGACGAATTACATTTAGAAAAGAAAAAAAAAATCTTATAACTGAGCCTGATGCACACAGAAAATCAATGATCCACTATAGAACCAAACAAAAAGTCATCAGTCAAAAGGAAGTGGATCAACCGCCGTGACGATTGCTGACTTTTTGTTTACCTACCCGGGTTCATTAAAGAAAACCGATACCTGCTCATTTAGATGTTTTAAAGGAACCCCCTCATATACGTATACATAATGCATCTGAGGCTTTAAAAGACTGTCAATAAAGAAAATTTAAAAAAAAAAAAAAGTAGGGACTACATCTTGAGGAGGACACTTAATATCTTTCTCTTTAGTGTCTTGATTGCCATAGCGTTGTTATAATGTAAGCAGTCTTTCCGCTCAAGAAATTTAAATCGGTAAAGGTGTAATGGCTTTTCGTAACGTCTTTTCCGCTTTATTGTTTTTACTTGTTATACTTGGACAGACTCATTGTCACCCTGCGTGTGAGAAATTTCTTGAGAGCTTGAGAGAAAACTAATGGGAAACGAATTTCTTGGGAATTTATTTATTTCTTTAATTTTTTGTCATTAGTTACTTTGAGATTTTTTCAGAAGTAAGCTTTAGTTCACATGCATTTATAAAAACTTTTCTTGGATTTGTTGCTTATAAGGGGAATAAAAATCGAAACTGATAATGTTTGGCAGTCTAGCCGGTAATTTTTATCATTGTAATTAAAACATATCTAGAGGTCACTGTCAGATCTTAAAATTTAAGCGCTCTTTTGATAGTAGGTATGTGTAGTCGTAGCAGGGAAATTATCGTCTTAATGTCCCTCGTGACAACTTCTATGTATGCTAAATGCCGAAGTGGATGGATTTCTTATAGAATGGATTGAGATGACATTCTGCTCTGAAAACTAGTTTTGGGGTTACAAACCGAGGATATGAATCAGATAGCAAAATGAGTGGCCAACAACTAAGATTGGAATATTATTGGGTTTGGCTTATTTATTCATTATAATTAGTTGATCATCAGTTATGTAGAAGATTCTACACCGTTCTTCCGTACCATGGTGAATAATTTGACAATGGTGGCATATTTGACTCCAACTGAAGAAGCAAAAGCAGATAAATACCAACGTGTTTTTCATTGTACTTAACAAGATGTTGAAATTTATTCTTAGAGAAGTATGTAATCGTTATTGCCCAAGCACTTGAGCGAATCATATCCGCTTCATAAAATTTTACAGCAGTCACCTGTAAATTGTAGGCCGTAGGTACTTGCTTTAATTATAACAAGAGAACTGCATATTATCAGATCAAAATATATTAAGTAGATAAGAATGGGGGAAAAATGATACCACTACTCAATGATCGCCAATAAAAGGAATATGAGGCTCAATAAGAATAAACTTTATTTCGGCAATGTACACAAGATTGAAATCTTATAGAGTACAACTTTAGTAGTGGTGCTAGAATCACAATCATCAAAATTCAAAATAATAGGAAAACAAAAAACAAAATTTAGATAAGAATTACAACTCAGAAGAAAGAAAAAGCAACAAAAAACAAAAATATGAAAATATAAAATTCACTATGTATATACCTACTATAAAAACAACTAACTAGCGTTCCTTTGCGGAGGAGAAGAAAAGAATGGATATAGAAGAGCTAGATTTTGTGCGTGTTAACGAGTTTTTTAAATGCATAAATGGTACCAGCCGCCTGTATACTGACAGGGAGATCATTCCACAGACGGATTCTTTGGACAAGGTAAGAGCTTTCCATTACAGTCTTATGAAAACGAGGCAATACCAGATTTCTATTTCGTTGGGAGGTAGTGAAGTGAATCTCTAAGGTACTCTGGCTTATTAACTTTTAACAAATTAAACAAAGAAACCAAATTTCTTCGTTTAAGGTAAGAGGCAAAAGAACAACCAAACAAACAAGACCGGATATGTGAGACATGGTCAAATCTGCGCAACCCGTAAATGAACCTCATACAGTCGTTTAGGGCAACTTCCATCTTCCGGGTGCAGATACTGTCCAGTTTTTGAAAGACCAAACATCCAAATGAGAAATTAGACAAGATTAGTGTTTTTACCAGCTTTAGACGGGAGCAACTAGATAATATATTCGCTGAAAGCCACAGTCTGCGTAAGCCCCCATAAATTTTCCCGATCGTATTGTTAATGTTATCACAGCACTTCATATTTGGGTTCAAAATGATCCCAAGGTTAGTGACCTTATTTAACATGGGCAGTGTAACTCCGTTCAAAAGTATAGGTGCGATATCAACTTCATTGGGTGAGGTATAATAGAATGTAGTGCAATGTGACTTCCCGGGATTTAGCAGCAAACGATTATAATTGGTCCAGGCACAGATTCGGTCCAAATCAGAGTTAATTCGTGCAATTCAATCTTCGAGGAGACCAATAGGTTCACTTAGATATAGCTGTACATCGTCAGCATATAGATGAATTCTCACATCACGCACAGCTTTCGGCAGATCGTTGATAAATAAGCAGAAGAGCAGAGGACCCAGAATAGATTCTTGAGGAACCCTTCGAATAAGCGGCCGCTCAGGGGAGAGAGAATCGTTCACTTTGACTTGTTGACGACGGTGAGATAGAAAGCTCCTGATCAGGGAAACTGCTGGGGAACTGAAATTAAAGGAAGATGATAGCTTCTGAACAAGAATGCGGTGGTCCACGCAATCAAAGGCTTTCGAAAAATCCAACAGAACCAAGACTGTGAACTTGTCACGGTCCAAAGCCAGTCTTATGTCTGAAGATACTTTTAACAATGCAGTTTCACAGCTATGGGAAGAGCGGAAGCCCGATTGCCAGCATGTGAATAGGTTGCTGGATTCCACATATTGCAGTATTTGTCTGTACATGAGCTTTTCTAGTACTTTCGATAAAAAACACAACAAACTTATTCGGCTATAGTCAGCGTATGATTGTGGAGAGGACTTCCTGGGCAGCGGCAGAACAGTTGTAACTTTCCACTCATAAGGGAACGTAGATGACATTAAGCAAGTGTTAATGATATGTAGAACATATTTACCAATGTACGGTAATAGCATTTTGATGAACCTGGGTGATATGCTGTTTGGACCGATTGCGTCAGACTTAATGGTACTGATGGCCACGATAAGTTCATTTAAGTCAGTCCCACGGAAAGAGAATGCGTTAGAGGTATCAAGGGTAACATATTTTTCTAATATATCGTCAAGAGAGTTGGGTTGACTAGTTATCGCAGGTATGTTACCAGCAGCAATGAAAGATTCATTTAATTCATCGGGATTTAGACCACAGTCATCCCTCAAGTCTTTACCATATACACCCGCCAGTTTTAAATTGCGCCATAATGTTCGGGGAGGAAGACTCGGATTGAACTTAAGAGATATAATATTGACGTTTAGCACGTGTAATAGCGAGGTTAGAATTATTGCGAGCAATCTTGTATAGCCGGTGCGCTTCAACGGTCCTAAGGCGCCTATAACGATGATACAAATACTCACGTTTAGAGATAAGAGATCTAATTCGTTCGGAAAACCACGGGCAGCGTTTGGCTGTTACGCATTTCGTTTTGACAGGAACATACTTTTCGAACAAATTGGAAACTAGTAAGTTAAATGTAGACACTTGGTGGTTTACTGAGACAGAGTCAAATATCGTGTCCCAACACAAGGATGTACATTCATCAATTAGAGCATTAGCGTCAATATTATTATAATCGCGGTAGGAATAAGAGCTATGCTGGATACTCGGATCTAAAGAGAATTCCTAGCTCATAAATAGTATCTAAATTAAGTGTTTTGCAAGGAGAGTAGATACCAAAAGATTTATACTTACAGAGAAGTTCTACCAAAATGTAGAACAGCGTCATATCGCCGAAGATACGGGTACAGATCAAGCCTTGAATGTGGTTAGAGAGAGATATGAGGAGGATCAACTCATCAAATGGAAGGAGTAACGTTTAAAAGACGATCTATCTGTAATTTACAGAAACATTAATAACTATAACATATTAGCTGGCGACATTCTTCCAGTTCTTTAAAGAACATTACTAATTTTAAACCACAGACATGAATCAAGACATTGAATCAGATATGTATGTCAAAGAGTCATTTTCAATCATGCTCAGATCAACGTTATTTTTAGCTTACCTTATTATTTCTTGGATCAAATTATCTAAGGGCTACAGTGAAATTGAGTCAAGGGCTATTTGCTGTTCGTAAAGGAAATAATGCCAAATGACATTGTTTTTTTTTGTTCATAAATTAAGCGAAATACCCAATGAAATTTATATCCACTGAATTTATTTCCTTTTCGAAATAAAATTAAAGTCAATTGACACTATTTCCCTTTGGACATTGATTTGTTCGATGATATCCTACGTCTGTTTACTTGTTTTTTGCTTGTGGTATGCATGCTTCGCTGTGAAAGACATATATACCAAAAAAGGATTACTAAACATAACATACCAAAGGCTATTGACATAGAAAAGACTATTTCCACTAGTATGGTACATGGTATATGATGAAACCGCCAGTTAGTTAAACTAAACAACCAAGGAATTAATTATAGACCTGTAAAGTACTTAAGTACATTAGTACTTAAGTACTAGTAACAGTACCGTACCAGTACCTGGACTTGTACTTGAAATATATTAAAGTACCAGTACCGGGACTTGTAGTTGAAATTTTTTAAGTACCAGTACCGGGACTTGTAATTAAAACATTTCAAGTCCAGGTACTGGTACTGTACTGGTTCTTGTACTTGGAATTTTCCAGGTCTGGAATTGAATAACGAGGTTAATCTGATATGACCGCTTCTTTTCTAAAAAATTTCACGAAGTTCTAAATTTTATTCAAAACTGGTAGTGCGTTCTATGTACACAAGCTAATTATACCTTTCACAACAAGAAGAAAAATGGGGAATATAACTAGCCCTATACCCTCTTTATCGAGGAGGTCTCAATGTTAAATATCTCGAGATAATTTTCGATGAGAACTTAAATTAGGATCAGTATATTGATAAAACAGCCCAGAAAGGTACACTAGCAGCTCTAAAACCGAGAAGAGAATAGGGGCAGGAATATATGGTATAACACCCAAAGCTTACATTTATGAAAGGGCATGAAAAATATGTTTATATTCTAGGCAGAAGTAAGATGTGCCATCCCTAGATATGTAAAAGAAAACTTCCGCCAAGAGGCACTGAAAGTCATTTTGTAGAATTTGTTATAACTCTGCGTAATTGATCCTAGAGAACTGGATTCATAACCATATGGGTCAAATATGTACTCCTGGACTCCAGATTCGCAAAACTATTCATTGATCTACTTTCATAAAACACAAGCTTGGATCTTTTGGGATTGTCTTGGAATTACTGTAGGAGTCTTAACTGAACTGGACACTGTTAACTTAATATGCACACCTGTATCACACAGGCATATTACCCATAGGTGTGTGTCGACTATGTCTCGAAGAGTATAAAACATCGGAACATGTCTTGTATGAATGCGTAGTAATTGCACAATCTATGTGCCAGGAATTTGACTTACAACTTCTAAAGCTTGCCCTCTTCGAGGAAATTTTAAAGGATACTGTTCTTCTGAGAGAAAGAGAAATAGATTTGGACTACTAGAGGAACTAGAAAAAAGAAAGCAGTTCACAATAAGCCAATAGATGCCTGCAGTACAAAGGACATTCGTCCTGCTTAATTAATCTAATTTTAAAATCTACGAGTATTTATGAATAAAGAATTGGGTCGTAGTTCAAAAAAACGCTCGAAAGAATCCAACGAAGAACTTTGGAGATTATTTGTGTAAATCAGAAGTGATGAAAAAATAAAAGAAGGAAATTGGATTGAATAGATCGACGGGACAATGACAACATATCATCATTAAGCAAGCCTTTGACTATGAGAAACTCACAGGAGTTGTCCAATGATGTGAAAATCTTTTACACTATGAATACCAGAATTTGTTACTATCAGCTGATGTTTTGACAAGAAAAAATTAGGCTACGAGTTGCAGCTTTATATTTAGACCAGATATAGGGGACGAGTTATGATCACCGCAATCATTTTGAATTTCAACCTTTAGGTCGAACTATTTTATAGTTTAAAAAAAAAATGCAGCTACGTATAATTGCCGTATTCACCAAGCCATTTAATTTCTGTTTTAGTACTCTTGTAGGATAGGGTTAAGATACACTATATTAAAATTATATGTGGGTTATTTTATGTCATAAGGACGTATATGTAATTTTAATTTTAATTCAAGTGGGCCTCTAAACCCTATCTAACAGGAGTACTAAAACCCAAATTAAATTAAATATCAATTAAATGGCTTGATGAATACGGCCCTACATGAATGATGTGTAAAAATATTCCACTATTTTTTATTTGTGAGACAGATGAGCTATTTGTTGCCAACCTAGGAAATATTCTTTAACACTAAAAGGGTCAATTGATACTGTTGCAAGTCATTAAACTAGTTTTTATCATACTATCTGTAGCTAAATTTTCCTGTTCCCCTTTTAGAAGTGAAAACATGTAATTTATATAAATAGACGACGACCGTGACAAATTCGCTAATTTCGAGAACATCTTGCAGGCATAAGCAGCCATGGGTGAAAGGATAAAAACTGCAAGTCATTAAATTTTGAACATCTCAAGATATGTAGAAAAAACCTCATTTCATTTATTCTTCGGTTGTTATTTGTTTTTGTTTTAATAGTAAGCCATTTGCTATCACTCAAATGCAGTTCAAAGTTACGTAAAAACGGATTTCTGTCAATATATAATGTGTCAAATTTTTACCAGCCCATGACTATAAAAAAATTAAGATTTTGATTAAATTAGAAAATTAATGTCCGCAAATATTCGAAATTGTAAGCACATATGGATATAGAAGAGACTGAATTCGAAAACCAGACAGAAAGGAAAACTTCATTGAAAAAAAAGTTCGATTCAGAAGATGTTACTAAACATAAATTTTCAAAACACAAGAAACGTAAATGGTATGAGTATTTGTATGATAAAAAGGAAGGAACTTGTTGCCTAAGGACACCTATTAGCTGGCTACGTATATTTATCTTCTATTTGATTTTCTACTCATGTTTGACGGCGGTGGTATTAATTAGCTGTCAGTTCTTATTTTTACATAATTTTTTGCCATTGGATCCAACTTTAAAGAAGGCCGGTCCTGGAGTCAGTGTTCAGCCATCCTTTGAAGAATCAAAGAGTATTTCTATAAACGTTAAGAGAACTGATAAAACAAAACTAAATGAGATTGTGCAAAAAGTTAGCCGTCTTATAGATGAGTATAAGGAATCAAGTGCAAAAGTTACAAACTCTACAAACAATGACGGTATTATCAGCATCGATAATATGTTTGGTGAGTGCAATAAGGAAAACTTTTTCGGATACAAAGCTGGAAAACCATGTATTTTAGTCAAAGTCAACAAAAAGATTGGTTTCAAACCTGATCCATATGATCCGTCTGAATTGCCAAAAGATATGCCCAAGACACTTGTAAACAACATATTAAGCCTTCCAGAAAATAAGAGAGAATGTGTTTGGGTATCATGCCTTGGCTTAACAATGGATGATACGAAATTTTTAGGAAATGTCGTATATTATCCACCATATCAAGGAATAAAAGTAGATCTCTTTCCTCTCGAAACTCATCCGGTTGCTGTACAATTTCCATCTATAAAACTAAATGAAAAAATTACTGTGGAATGCAGAATTTGGGCGAAAAATATTAAATACAAGAAGATCAGTTTTCGACATGGTTTATATGGTTCCATAATATTCGATATTCAGATCGAGTAAATTTTGGTTAAGGTAAAATGCTGTAACTTGGTGCAGTAAGTTAATAAAAAAAAAACAGTCTTTATTTTTAAAACTCATTATTAAATTTCCAGTTCTGTGGCGGAGATGGCAAATGAAAAATCATATTTATTTGTCACTCCGTTATATGGTTTAGTATTGAAATATTTTTTATTAATTTATTTCTTGTGATGTAAGGTTAATGTAATAAACATATTGCGGATACAGAAGATTATTTTGAATAATATTATGATCGTGGATCTGCAATTTTTCTCTTATTCAAGGAACAGAGAGGAGCAGTTTCAGTTAGAAATGTTATAAGACCAATAGTAATTTATTTGGAAATATGCCTGTCCTTCGGTGCTACAAAGGGGTAAATAGAAAAAATCAGTTTAAAAACTTGGTCAAGAGGTTCACCGGATTAAATGATATTCAAAACAAGGGCGTTATTCCTGAATTTGATTTGAAAACGAAGCTTTCCGTTATCGACAATATTTGAGATTACATAACTCTATATCAAATCGATATCGAATTTGATATTTGACCGATCGAATGTCATACAAACGGTAACACTTTTTTATGCATCCGGTGATCGAGTTCCATAATAACGAAATTAAATCAAATCAAACCGACAAAAGCACTATTGAATCGAACGCAGGATCAAATCGAGTTCGGGAGTCTCAAAAGCGAAGCAAAAAAAAAGTTGCATTTACCCTGAACAGAAAAAAATTACTACAGGATCTATAGCGTGTTGCTCTGAACAAATTCATTGCCTCAGTTTTAAGATCGAAGTCTGTCAAACTTAAGGCAATATCAAAAGCAATCTCCTAGCAGGAACTCTCCGCAGCCAATCGAAATTAAATTAATTTCTGTTTTGGTACTCTCGTAAGAGTGGGTTAGGACACACTTATAATTAAATTATGGAAAACACTTGCAAATAATTTAATTTATAAGCAATATTTTGACAGCAAATGAATCACAATAGCTTGTTAGTTCACAATTCCACAGTGCTGCCATATTAAAAAAAGGTTGAACATTGTGAAACTGATTTTGGTTTAAACTTAGTTTAAACTACGAACTGAGTTTAATTAATCCTGAGTTTAAGCTGGAACTGTGAAATCGTCCCTTAATGTATGACTTGATTGATTGAAAACTGAGGTTGATCTATGGGGTCTCTGGAAGGTAGGCCATAGCAAAGCCCATTGTTCACCCTCTTAACTTATGAGCAATTGTTCATTGGTCCCAAACGGACGCTCCTACGAATTCAAGTTAATGTACGTCTTAAGAAACAGAATTATTTCCGGAGCACAAAAATCCAGTCCCACGACGTTTTACCCCACACAAAGTAATAGTACTGAAATGTTTGAAATATCCAAAAATGTAAACAGGGTGTTTCCGGCTCAGATGTCCATAGGGAAAAAAGTCATAGGAGGTACTTATATAAATAAACAAAAAAACTGTACGGCAAGAGGAGGTATCTCCAATGTTTCGGAGTTACAGTGCGATTAAGAAAATATGCTAGCTTTACAAGAAATAGCCCGTATCTTTCTTGTTAACAACAATATATGAGGGTTAAAAGGCAAAATTAACAGAGAAGTTTATAGCAATATACCTATTTCATTACATAAGCCTAATACGGAGTTCGAGTAAAACACAGTACGGAGTTTGAGAATAACGTGATATTTCCATTTTACATCTGATAAAAATCCAAGCCAAAGTTTTTCTGTTGTCCTTTCTAGTCCAGTACGGTGCGGTGTTTGCTGGTAAAAATTGACATTTTCTCTATTAAAAGATAGATGGCGCTGCGTAAATCTCAGCTCATTTTACTGACAATTTTAATGTGCGTGGCATTAAAATTTTGGCATTTCTATCATTCTTGACAAATCGAGTTTTTTTTAGTTTATTCCATGGATTCCTTTGACGATGATGCATACGTAGACCTGTAGCAGCAATAATGGCGTCGTCGATTTGATAAATTAAATCCGTTATAAATAATAATCACTTACCATTTTTTTAAATATTTCCAATTAATTCGTGTTTTTGATAGCTGTCACTTCATTTTCTCCACAAAAAACTAATGTCAATTTTTTAATTTGACCAATACCCGAGCTTTATATTAGGCTTTACCTACGGTTATTATTTAATCACTGGATAAAGTTTTTCATGATGCGTATTTGACAGAAAATATATTTTTTGAGGCAAGAATCTGTCTGAATCCGATATTTGATTTTTGGTGTTCAACAATTCTTAGAACGGCTTACTATTTACTATAAACAAATATTGAATATTTTAAATTTTTCAGTACATACTATAATTACGTCTGGCAATAGGTTATTCTCGTGTAAAACGTTTGGGACTGGATTTTGGTGCTCAGGGAAATTCTTTCTGTTCTTTAAAACGTGGATTAAGTAGTTAAGTCTAGTATGGAGTTCGGGTATTGGTAAAACGCGGTCTCCAAAAAATAGCATTTTAACGCTGGTATATAGTTGACGTAAGTTTTATGTGGAGAAAACGAGGTGACAGTAATTAAAATTACAATTAATGGGAAATATTTTTAAAAACGGTAAGTGATTATTATTTATGAAGGATATAAATCATCATATCGCCAACGAATTTGTTGCTGCGGCAGATCTAAGTGTATATCGTCGTCAAGGAAATCGACATTAAAATGATCAGTAAAATGAGTGGTGACTTCCAAAACGCCATCTATCAAATAATAGAAAATATGGCACTTTTTACCAGATAACTCCGTACTGCACCTCTGTAAAAATTTTGCTTGGGATTTTACCAGCGGTAAAACTTGTATGAAAATGTCACGTTTTACCTGAACATGTTTTACTCGAACAACGTACTAGGCTTAAAAAGCAAATTTATTGAGAAAAATCTTGAAATTCCTTTGAATTCTTTTAATACATATTTCTTCCACATACCTATACATTATTTGTTAAGCCTAGTATCGAGTTCGGGCAAAGTAAAATATAACGCGTTCTCCAAATTTTTCATATTAAAATCGCTGGTAAAGTTTTGACGTATGTTAATTTGGAGAAAAGAAAGTGACAGATGTTAAAAATCTTATCACAGAAAAACTTAAAATTGTATATAAAGTATAGATAAACGTTTTTACAATTTAGAATTAAGGATGGACTTAATTAATCTGAAAATTGTTAAAAGAAATTAAATCCTTCAATAAATAAACAAAACAATCTAAAAATTTTCAATTAAAATTAAATCCTTCAATAAATTAAAAAAAACAATCGGAAAATTGTCATAGAAACAGAAAATGTCATAATTTTACCAGCATTTTAATGCTCCGCCCATTAAAATGTTCAGTAAAATCAGTACAGACATACAATGCGCCATCTATTTTAAAATAGAGAAACATTCACTTTTTACCAGTGAACTCCGTACTGCAATAGTAAAATCATCAGTAAAATTTTTGCTTGCGATTTTACCAGCGCTAAAATTTATATGGAAATGTCACATTTTACTCGAACTCGATACTAGGCTTTATACTAAATGTTTCAATTTTGAAAAAAAACAACGTGTTTTCGGCATACTATACCTATTACATATATACATATACTTACACCGTGGAGAACTCCACCTCCCAGACGTTTGCTTTTGACATTGTCACCTTTGATTTAATACTTATTCATATATTTTTTAGTTATATTTTACACCCAACATGTACTGTGGGCTCTTGGTGTAAGAATTTTTTACACTGGATTTGGATAGCTAAAGTCTGAACAAAAGTTTTAATTTTTGACTATCAGAACCAGCTTAACATAAACTCGCTGCATGAACACGTTTAATAAATCAACGGTCAAAGTCATATCAACTAAAATCTGCAACACAAGGTTCCAGTCGTCTTAGATACAGCCAAACCTTTACCCAGACCTACTTATAAATAGGAAAAATAATTCTCAATCTGGTCTGTATTCAGATTTTAAATTCGATGGATCGAATTGATATTATCTCGATTCAATTCGAAGAAATTTTAATATTTTTCATGACAAAAATTTCATAAAAGTTATCCTAGAAAATGTTGATTGGATTTTTTTAATTAATTATTCAAGCAAATGGATGGAAGGGCTGTGGGGAATATTCAATTAAAAGGAATTTAAGGATTTAAATTAGAAGTATTTAATAATAACCAGTAGGAGTACCTACTAAACGCTTTTTTTTTTGTTTTATCGTCTTTAGATAATTTGATTCGGTGTGAAACATTCGTTGGAAAATATGGGAGTGATCCCAATAATAAGCATCAGAAATGGTTATGTCATTTAGTCGCCTTAAAAATATTATTTCAATATTAATTGTGCCTAATATCTCCCGATGGCTTGATATCGCACAGTGAGATTTGTTCGCAGGCGTATTCTACCACTCTTTGCAGCTGACCGATAAATAGATATTGGGAAGACTATATAGATTTTCTACAACGCTTGAAAGTTTTTCATAAATGAAAATATTTAGAGGGATTAGATTTATCAACAAAAGTAAGCATTAGCTGAATTAGTTTTGCATGATACAAATGTATACGTTTAGTGTTATTTCATATGCAGTAGTCATCAGGTGCGTGCATTTGTTTAGAGAACTATTATGTTGCGACGAAAAACTTTGTCTAATACGCCCACTTCGGTTATCCTAATATGGCTCATTTCAGTTTTCCTAATATGGCTTACGCACTTCAGTTTTCCTAATATCCCAACATGATTTAAGGCAACCTAATTGAGTTTGAGAAACATGAAATTCATTTTAATTTTTAAGATGCACGTAAGCAATGGAAAAGGCAATCATCGCTGTCCATGGTAAAGAAATAGGCTTGTAATGTGCATCGAAGTTATTCGATGTTCCCAAATAGACCCCCACGGATTAGTAAAATAGCAACGAAGAAGATATTTAGAGGCTAGCTCAGGGTGGGCGGTATTAAGAACACAAATTTTATATTTTAATTTCTCCACATATAATCTAAAATATGTAAAAATTCCAAAGTTTGTTCATAAGTCGGCTTAGATTTTTTGTATTCTCATCAAGCTGTCATATAAGAAAGGAAAGGTATCCTTTATTAACATTTTAACTATGTAGAGCAGTGATTGGTAAATTGATATTCTGAAAACAGGTGCGATATTAGGCACACTTACTTTACTATCCTTTTTGGGCTGAGCTAATTGTATTATATTCTATAGACAGACGGACAAAATCAATGATCATTCGTTCGTAATTGATTTTTTCAAAAATCAAGTTATCCAAGATTTTGTGAATTAAAACGAAAGTCCTGTCAATTTTTGCACGTAATTGACAGCACATTTTTTAAAATTAAAATTATAATTCAAAGGTAAAGCGATTTTTGAAAAATTCAATTACGAATGAATGATCATTGATTTTTCCCGTCTGCCTAGGGTATTGCGTCATAATTCAAGATTTTATCCAGTTGCGTTTGAATTTTTTCATTCACGCAATCTATTAGATTTTTTTGCGGGCTAGAAGCTTCCATGGAATCACTTTTGATATTATGATATTACTTTTCAAATGTTGGCCCTTATCCATTAAAGAACAACGCAAAAATTATAACCTTTAAATATTTCCAAAATTGTGTTCTATGGTACTTATGTAACTGGATATATGTAGTTGTTTGACGTGGCAGAATTTCGACGGGAGTTTCACTCGGAGAAATTTGTATACCAAATTTTCTGATATCAAAATTCAATGTGTATTTTTCATTGTTTACGTTTACGCTGAGTATTCTAGACTTGTAATTATTCTTCACTTGGTTTTTGCAAAAAACATCTTCTCCAAATATGAGATTATGGCGATTGGGAAAGTAAAAAGCATAATATGAAAAATTTGACTGTCGATGAAGTCTGGAACTATTTCTGGAATTGAGGTTCCACATATAATTTGCATACTCAAATTGGAGTAATCTCCTCTTCGTTATTGGTGTGCCATTGCAGGGCAAATCCTGCAGAAGCTGCAGGATTAAGTCTCAATCAAGCTCACCTTGTTCAAGTGATTCAGGTCTAAGAAGAGTTTTGTAATTATTATAAGCTCTATCCTCCTGAAAAAAATTTTCTTGTCTTTTCCGCTAGAAATCTTTGCTGTAAGAATCGGTTATCAGAGATTTTCATATTCACTATACTAAATCGTTTTATTAACACCAAGTCAGGGGTTATACTTTTTATGTCAACTTCCTTTAATTTCAGCTGAATTTTACTACACAAATTTTCTGTGATTTATTATTTATATTTAATACTCATTTTTACCGAAATTTAGAAAATTTTCCGGATTCAGTGATCCCAGAGCACTCAATAAACTCGTCGGACTTAGAGGATTTAAAAAATTTGAGAGAATTAAGCGAACGCAGAAAACTCAATAAATTCAACTTAGAAGACTTAGTGTAGTCTATTGAAATCGGAAATTTTTTAAAGAATTTTGGATTGGATTTTTTAGGTGAAACCACGTCTTCTTTATCTGTATTTTAACATAAGTACCGACATCTTTGTTTTCTCTTACATAGAAAGCTTTTAGTTACTATTTCAATAGTTTTTTATAAATTTTATTTGCTGCTAATAATTTTATTATATATTGCATTGCAGCTTGCAGGAATTAGGAAGATATTGAATTTATGAAAAATAAATTAAATAATATTAGGCATAAAACATTATTCTCTGCTATCACATCAATTAAAACTGGATATAAGGTTTTTGAATTGCTTCTATTTTACACACTCTTGCCTACCTGGAACAACTTTCTCCATCATCGGAAACCGACAGATATTCGAATCAATTTTCAGCAAAACCTTTTTATTAATTTTAATCCAAAAACCATACAGAAAAATGTCGTCGTATATGTATGTACTTAGCCCTAGCCAAATATTAGATCAGGTAAATAAAAATATTTTTTTACGTACTTCTATTGAAAAGTCATTAGATTTATTTAACTAAAAGTTTGGTGGTCAGCATAAGTTCATTTTAGTTTGTATCTAATTTACATAAAAGTCTTCAACACAACACAAAATTCTCATTGTTCCCTGCCAGCCAAATTATCCTTGAAGTAATCTAAATTCTGCTAATGCGGGTTCATAAAATTAGCATAAAACAAAAGTCATTATAGTTGTAGCACAAAAGTAGTAGAAATCTCCGAGATAAAAAGATAGTATTGCAACAGAACTTAGCAAGTACCCTGGATTATGAGGGGTTCTAGGAAGCTGAGAAAATTGCCTTTATCGGAGAGGGAATGCAGCCCGTCATCGCATCATCTTATATATAGTATATTTCCGAGCAAAGTACTTAACTCTGTAATTGTAATATTATTCAAGAACTATGAAACTTTCTAAGGATCCTTGCCAACAACTTTCCGCATTAATAGGAAGAAAAAAAAATGGGAAGATACTTAAAATGAGTGTGTACAGTTGTTTGTTTGCCTCTTGTCTGGTTGGTTAGCGTGCCTCTTGTCTGGTCTTGGTAAGGGGAAGTTCAAAATTAAGAAATTATGGGAATGAATTTTATTGCTTAAAACGTTTCAACTAATGTAGATTTTCTTTGTATGCTTTTAGTTAGATTTAATTTGAGAAAAAACAAAATTTATTTCATATAATCGTAGAGTTGCGTATAGTAATTTGCTATCGAATTCATATCTTTACTTTTATCTTACTATAACAATAACAGTTAGTTATTAATAACAGTAAGGAGCAAGCAATATTAGTTTGACCATTTGAAAGTAGTGTTTGACATATAAAAATTACTTTGCGGATTATAATAATAGCAGAAAGAAGAATGTCCACTTTGCAATTGGTGAGTCGTGGAAAATGACTTCCTGTGAGAGAAATGTTCACAACAGAGCAATAATGGCCATGGAGGAAAGAACTGCAAAAATATATGCGAAATGTAGTAGCTGGGGTGTATATGATTCAAGTGCATAAAAACGGGTTTTCCGGCAGCAAACCGTCCCGAGAAAGTTTTCTTAATTGGGAAAAATATAAATTACCCGATAGGACTCGGCGAGACCTTTAATTCGATATGCAACATGCGGTATTGGAACCACCTTCCACTGCCGGGAGTTCCTACCCCTACCCTAACGGAATGCAGAGAAAAATTTTCTTCTACGAATTGTAGCTGGTAATGAGCTGAGGCGACGAATCAAACCCGTTTTCCGATCGGACATAATCCAACCAAGCTAGAGCCTATCTAATGTGCGAATAATCTAGTAATACAGTTCGAATAAAAAAAAGGGGGAATACTACAAAAGTGAGTATTGGGATGGCTATAAATAGCCATTCAAGCCTCCGAGTATAGGAGTGTGAGTACTTAGAATTCTTCTCAAGACCAAAAGAATTCGGTTTTGTAGTAGATTTTGCAAAATGTGCTAGATCAAATTTTTGACTCCCCCAGCCTTTCCCCGCTAGATTCGCTAGATCGAAATAAACTATGTTAATAAAAAATCTTCAGAGCATCATAATGCATTGTTTAAGATACCTGTCATGTTTGGAGGTGTGGGGCATAAAAAGGACATTCCCCTTTGTAGATAAATTTTAATTTCCTTTGACTTCCACTTCATCGGTTTTGGCAGTTTACTAAATCCACTAGTTCTAAGAATCTGTCCGAATATAAAAGTTTGTTTACGTCTCAGTAAGTAAGGGAAGTGTGAGAGACATGAAAATACGAAAACGACAGACCGTAAAAGCGAAATAAGTTGATTGCGAATCAATTTCTTGCATCCAACTATAAAAACACAAAATTTACACTTTAGAAAACATTAACTACGTACATAAATAAAACTTGTCATTTTTTCATAAAATCTTTTACTACCCTTTCCTCAGTAAAAATAAGGAAAAGTACATAAATTCAAATTTTTAAACAAAACGAAGGTTAGGCGCCATCTAATGTTGTTTTGTAAAATCAAGTGAGCATTCAAAGCAATTAAACTAGCTTAATTTAAGTTTTAAACAATTAAAGTTTATGAGACTGCCACATTCGAAGATGCAGGTAGCCGGACAAAGCAAAATAATTTAAAGTTTTACATAAAAGTTACATTTATAAATGCAGAACTGTTACTAAATGCTGTTCATTACTGTTCTAAACATGACATCGATTAGATATGAGATTCAAATCTTATCTTATCCAGAAGCTTATTTCCTTGAATCTTAGAGTAAATTGCTGTTGCCTGATTCACTATGATTTCAGTTGGTCAGAATTTAACGAAAAAGAGAATTTAACTTGAATAAAGTTAACTAGAATGACTTCAGGCTTCTATTCAACATGAGTTGATAGAATACGAAAATATATGATATGTATGTTAGGACTCCATATTATAGAACTGGAACTCATCCAATTTCAATGACTATTAATACCACAATTAATTTGGGAATATTTTCACTTCTTCCAAAAATTCTAATTTGTAAGTAAAGTGCAATGTTTTCGGCAGCCTAAAAATTTGAGTGAAAAAAAGTTGCTGAAAAAAAAAAACTTAAATTGAGGACTAGCGTTTAACTAATTTCACACCGATATGCACTCAGAGGAATTTTTTAATAATTGGAAATCGCACAAAATCGAAATGCAAGTTGTGTGCAAACAACCAAAACGCTGCACGAGAAAAATATTAAATTCGAAACGAAAAAGGCTCCGTGTGCAATCGTCTGAACATTTTCTAGACAATGCAATGCATCCGGATTGTTTTTGCAAACATACATACCTATATACAATATGCAAAATATACCCAACTTCTAAAAAGCCTATTCCCTCCAAACGGGTATACACTAATAGGGTATCCAATGCATTTCAAAGTCCAGACGCAATATCGTGATTCTTGTGTGTATCCACCTATCCTATATTCATCACCCAAACTACCCTCAACGATTGGTGGAACCACCCCAAAAACAAAAAAAAAAACAAAAAAAACGAAGCTCATTCTATCAAATTTGTTGCGGGTTATGGTCCGGGACCATTTTTTTTTCTATTGAAAACTGCATACATGCGTTTCCTATGCACTCTGAATGTTATTATACCTAGGTACCGCCTGTCATACCTAGTTATATATCAGCAATGGGAGTATCCTCATATCATGGATGGCCGGATCAACCTTATCAGATGCAGCGCGCTGCATCCGCTAAAACTTATGCAAACATGAAACTCATGTACCGGACAAAAAAACAGGATGAAACGCACAACTTTGCCACCACTGACTGTTCACGAGCTCTTTCTCCCCAAAGAAGGCAGAATCCAAATTCCAGCCCGGTACACATATATTGCGTCCCACACAAACCTCTGACTTAACAACTAACTGAGGCTATGTGACCTGGTCGACAGCGTATATAGTAATCATTCCGGAAAAGAACGAAAAGGGCTAAAAAAAAAATACCATCTCGACCCTGGTAACGCTAAAGGGAATTCAAATTCATGTCCAATGCCAATAGGCACCGAAGTTTCGAATACAAGTACTGCCGTCGATCACTTGCACGTCGACCTAAAAGTTTCCAACTTGCAGAGAGGGGCAGCAAAAAAAAAAAAAAAGATGGAAACAGCGAAAAATAGCTAAAAAAGTGATACAAAGCTTTCAGCCTCTGCGAGTTGTGGTACTGTGGCTCTGGCTTCGAGGCACCGGATCACGGGGATACACAGGATATTCTCTATGCTCTCTCTCCACATAACCCAAATTAGCTTTAGGCTCGAACTTTAAACACCCGTTCAGAAGAGGTGCGTGGTGGTTGGCGAACTGCTGTACTCATTGCATACTAAACAGCCCAGTAACGGGTGGCATTAGTGGCTTGGGTGGGATGCTGCCTGTTGTAAAGGCATGGAGGGATGCATCCATCCAGTACCTGAGGACTAGGAAAATGCATTTCGAGTGCATGCAGCCCTGCATAGGGAACAGCGGGTGAAGGAAAGATATATTTCAAAATTTTCTTTTTTTCGTTGGTATTTTTATGAATCGCATTTTTATCTCTATTTCATTTGTGATTAATGTTAACGTTAGAATGCAATGATATTACCTTGTGGAGCCCTCACACCCCTTATTGTGTGGCAGAATTTGTGCTTAGTGTGGCCCCAGCTTTGGACTCCAGTATAGTCGAAGCAGCAGCAGCAACATCAGCCGCAGCAGCAGTTGCAGAAGGTCCTATTTGCTTTGCACAGCCATCTGCAACAAGGTTTAGAGAGAAGCGGCGGCAGCGGTGGCCACGACTACTACGACGACGATGCAATGGTTGGGGTGACGGCGAGGACGAGACGCAGGAACCGTGTTATCAGGGAAGTGCATAATAATGCATTTTGTGTGTAGAATGCGTTCAGTCGGCGGAAGAGACTCAAGTGCATGAATATATACTCACCGAAATAAAAAAAAAAAAAAATTGTATATATACAGAAAGAAGAAGAAAAACCACCAACCAGACTCTCATGACGGAGACGGGGTGGAAATTAATGCCACTGTGAAAAATATGGCGATTATTAGAAGAATCAAGTTGATGAGCTACGTTATGAGTTTTTTAAGCTGATCTTCGAAAGTGATGAATTGCGAAGGGTACCGGGAGGGAGAGAGGAAGTGAAAGAAATACCGTAGTACATATACTGGGAAGTTCAGTCACAGCCCCATTGCCTAATCAAAGAAAATGGAAAATTTTTTTTCCAATACTTATACTATATAAAAAGGCGTCCCACTATTTTCGCCGATGCAAATTCAGCGAAATTGTTTTATGAAATCTGCGCGATAAATCTGCTATTGAAGCTACGGTATTTTTGTGCAGCAAAAAGGAAATCATCCATTAGCTGAAATACAGTTGGAGAGTTTTTTTTTTGTTTTGTTTTTATGAAGTATGCAATCAACAAAACGATTTGTCTTTAACTTGAAAAATTTATTAAATATGGAGTGGTGTGTGTGTAGTTCATAAAATCAAATAATTTGAAAAGGATAAGCGCAACTGCTTTATCTACTTACGTTTACATTGATGGAATGCTACATAAGCATGAATATTTGGAATGAACATTGGGAGATAGTACTTCTGTTGTAATCAAAGCTTGCAGGATAAGGTCCAGGAAATCTTAGCGATTGTAGTTCTTATAGTATAGCAGTAGCTCATAGTAGTGTTAACCCTTTCAGTCTCAAATTAATTGTTTCAACTAAATAAAATACCCCAATTAGTTTTTTTTGCTTAATGTTATTGACAAAATATAAATAGAAAGTTTAAAGATATTTTAAAAAGGATTCTTTTGTATATATACGGAAATTAAACAAGTACCAAATATTGACCATTGGTCACTTCATCACAAAAATAAACAATTTAAATTAACACAAGAAAACTGTTCATGTAAGTAATAAAAATGCAACACAATGGGTTGCTATGGCCTCCATTCTTGGGATAGGGTCTATTGTCCCCCGCCTTTTAAAAAAAAAAGTGTAATAAAAATAATAAATTTCCTTAAGCCTTTATACAAATTGATTTACCTGCAAATAATAGTCCGTTGGAGATCTCCCCCGAAACTCGATTTTGATAAGAGATAAAGCCGCCATACGTTGATAATAGCTATATTAATAAGATGTAAAGCTATTCATAAATAAAACTAAGCAGCATAAATATCCACGCTGTATGACTAACATACTAGTATGCATGTGCAAATCTACACCTCCTATGAATTTATTTTATTCCATAACAATAACTGAAATACTAACTACGATGTACATATTTCTTTTCCTTGGAGGAAGGATCAACGTTTTACCTGTGATAAAAGCTTTACACTGGAAAAAGATGGGAGCTTACTTCCATGCGAAAATCAACTGAACCGCGTTATTTTTTCGATAAACTCGCATGGTTCCAATAGATAAAAATCATTTATCTTTCAAGGCTAGCTTAAACTAAGCCAATTGTCGAAATATAATATTACATTGTGTCCTACATATTGTAAGATTGTAATTTCTGCTGCATGACCACATCACCACTGAAACGTAAGCCATATCTATTTGAAGGAGGTTGATTTATTGTATTCCTACGCCTCAGCTCTGACAAATACCTTGATTGCCTACTTGTGAGGTAATTAAAAAGCACTATCAACTTTGAACGGTATCATTATCTTATCTATGGAGTTGTGCTTTTCTTGTTCGATATTGGCAAAGTTTGCTCGTATGGAATCTATAGAAGACCGAACTTTGGAAAAGTTGTCATTATCAGGACTATCACGTGGTTTTAAATTGCCGTAATCATAAAAAAAAAAAAAAAAACAAAAAAAAAAGGATCCCATTTTCTGGAATCTATTTCCACTCATGGTATCGGTTATTAGCACTAAGCTACTGAGAAGAAGGAGATTTCTATCTGTTCGCACAGCCAAACAGCTATAATGGCCTTGTCAAAATCCTTTACAATCTCCAAACTCGCTCTCTCCGAATAACAGGGTACACATTCTGTGGGCATTCTTTTCTTAGGAGTCAACTTTACAGTATGGGGTTTGTTAATGGTCCTGTATGCATAGGATGCGGAGAGGAGTCCGAAATGATGATCCACTTTCTTTTTCGATGTCCGACCCTCTCAGGAAAGAGATACAGATTTCTTGGCTCATACCTTCTGGACGAGCTCTGTATAAAACCCGCATGGAGCATTGGGGGCCAATATTCAACATCATAAGAGCATCTGACTGGGACCTATGAGTATAATTACTCATAAGTCTGCAGGGTGAATAATGGGTCTTGTTGTGGCCTGCATTCCACGAATCCCACTTGAGTCTCAACCTCTTTTCACCCCATCCATGGGTTGTTAGCGGAAAACCAGATCCATGATTACAACAATTCTTGTAACAAGGCATTCAAACAATGCCGCTCATTATGGGAATGCCCAAGAATTGCTCCATTTCATCCCTTTTTGTTTTGATAGAAGCACCAGTTTACTGAACGCAATATACAGATAAGTTTGACCCGCAAAATTCTGAATAATGTCATTATAAATGAATTTCCAAAAAATATTGTGAAGGAGAAAGCAATTCTGCAAGAACTGATTCTTTCACTGAGCAAATAGTATCAATTGTGTTTATTTGACGTTTTTCGCTAGATTGGCCTATTTCTCCTTCTCCACTGTTTCCTTAGTGCACTTAGTGGAATATCGTCATTGGAGGATATGCAATCATCGGAGAAATTATCGGAGTCATTACCTTGATCCTAGGTTTGGGTTTGGAAATTCGATTTCATTAATAAATTCGTCCATATTTCCATCAACTTACATGTCAACATCGGATACATCTCCTTCTAAAATAATGCAAATTTGATGTTCAAAGAAATATTTCTTTCTCATGGTGGAAATTCTGTCAAAATAATGTCATCAACATTACCATAGCAATTATTATTTGAATTATGGTTTACAATTATAATTGTTTTTTAAAATAAAGTCTCAAGCTCCCAATGGTTCTTTCTTGGCACGTATAATTTTCGATGTATTACACTTAAAAAAAAAACACCTCAGCCCTTTCAACATGAAGTCAACGTTCAATAAGCCGTCAATAATACACGCATCGAATACTAAAGGGGGGAAGAACCGTAAACTATGGATTTACGTAGAGTAGGTACAGTACGAAAAATAAGTATTCTACCATCAGTGTATATATTCAAACCATTTTAAATCAATTTTTGGGCGGTAAAAATAAGTATACCGAAAACATACCATTAGTACTGAGAGGGTTAAGCATGTTTTATATATTACGGACTTTTTTAACGTATTAGACAAGCTCGAAACTCTTTCATCAATCCAACCAGCTATATATAAATTTATTTTCATTTCCATGTGAACTAAGTAACAAAGTATCTTATAATCTTTGAATGCTATTGGAAAGCTTGTAAATTTATACAAAATAACAACAGTCCTAATATTGAACATTGAGGAGCACCACATTAAAAAGTGTAAAAATCCCTATCACCTGCTTTGGCTGAATGAAACTAAAAAATGATAAACTTTTTAGTCAATGTTGAGACAAATCCTAATCTAGACGTCAATCTGGTTCGAAGAACTTGGAAAAATCTAAAGTGCTAGGATGATGTGAAATTTATTTGAGATGTGCCATTGGTTTCTACTTTGCAAGATCCCGATACAAGTTCACTACCAGCGAGTTTAGTATAAATGTTATCAAAGAGTGTTGTAAAATTTTGTTTGAGAAAAAATCTTTTATTCCTGGTCGTTTCATCTCAAAAAGTGGGAGCTACGATCAATTGACCAGATATCCAAATCAACAATTTCTATCTTTGGGGTTATAAATTTGTATATCTCTTCAATGTTAAGAAATTAAAAATTTCTCACAAAATCGATTCCACAATAGAACTGAAAGTTGGATCCGGAATAGTTAATATCCAGTTAGCCGGATGGTTCCCCACGGCAACACAAATTATATTTTTGTAATAATTTTTGCCCAAATACACCGAAATAATATATTTATGTCATCGATACCCGTTTTTGATACGGGAATAAATACATAAGGTGGCCTCTGATCTGTATAAGGCGCTATTTATTAAATCTTGCATTTAAGACTTGCATGGGGTAATGTATCCAATACACACATGAAAAAGTTTCCTTTTAAGAAAAATAAGCAAAGGAATTTCATGCAACGTTTCTAGTGAAGGTAGTCTTAAAGCATTTCAAATCCAACAAAATATCCAAGGTGACATTAATATTGGAGTACTATGATGACAATCGTTTTAAAAAGTCCATCAATCATAAGATGAATACCAGAAGACACTTTCACATCCTCCTCTCCTATTCCCAATACCAAAACAAAAAATAATTTTTTCCAGTTGACATCTCCTATAGCCCCTTGCAATAGTGCAAAGTTGATGCAGATCACTTTATATATTATGTAAGTGGCGCCAATACCGCACTTTTCGATAAAATGATTACGGAGGTAGAAGTTCTCAGTATTGTCTAATGACTACATATATTTCAATACACATTGACAGTTTCTTTTCACTTTCACTTTTAGGGGCCTGCAAGTGTGAGACGGTAATAAGTCTGCCGGCGGACTATATAATTTAATGGATACCTGATTAAGTATTCATATTGCTATGACACTGAATGATGTTATACCACCAAATCTATTTGAATATACACCAGTATAACAGGTAAATCTGTATGCATATACTATATAAAAACTAATTGAGTCTATTCTAAATATATCATCAATTAACTTTAGTTTATGCTATTCAGGGTGTCCCGTGTATGTGATGTTAAACTCGAAGGCCATGGATAGATCAGGTCACGCTTAGATAAGGAGTCCTAACTATTTCCGAAATAACGGAACTCAAAATTATTTTGGTATGTTTTTATAGATCACACTGTACCTACTGAGCATTACACCCCATGATAATGATTTTATTCTTTTTAAACAAATAAAATCGTTGGACCTTTCCAATGCTTTATAAAATTTTTCCATCCTCCTCCTCCGAAGAAAGAGTTATATTTTGGGTCTAGAGTAATAGGTCATTTTAAAGTGAAGCTTTTGAGCGTCTTACATGCAATATGAAAAATAGATGTTGATGACGTGTGTTTTGGAAAAAAAATGATAGTTAAGTAGAAAAAAAAATGAATTACAATCTCGAACTTTTACCTTTGTTCAGTCATAACTTCATAACAGAGAGGAGCAGATGAACAATTTATATACCATTGGAAAGGCCCAATAATCTAACAACAATTTTCAAGTCATCATCATAGGGTATAACGTTCAGAAGCTACAGGGTGAACTATAAATACATACCCAAATATCTGTATGTCCCGTTAGCTCGAAAACCATTAGAATACCCTTGCTCCTTTTCCAGCATACAATTGTTCGTTTGTCTAAACATGACCTATACATAGCCTTCAGTTGTAACACAACATACGGGACACTCTGTATAATTAATTACCTTCTTGTTAGCTAATGCTCAGTTAATTAAATGAATTTGCATAGTTATGATATTACTTTACCACTACTTTTTCTAAGATGAATAGGACGAAGACTTAAATTGCGACAGTTTTATCATTGCCACAATTTGGTGACAGACAGTGTGTGTTATATCGAGTATAACAATTTCATTTTCTTGATGAGTACGACAATTATTGATCTGTGTTTATAGGATAGTTATAGTTGACATATATTGTATAGTATACATACTACCATTTACCATTTATATAAATATGTGATTTAAACATCGTGAAATAATTAATCCCAACAAATTAAATGTTTTGTTGAATTGTTTATCAATTGGAAGATTATCAACTGTTATATTGGTGCAGAGCTTAGCTAGTTGTGATAGATCATCCATGGGGATGGGATCTAAGCTAAGTTCGATACCAGTTTTAATATAATAACACTTGTAGGTATTACTCGTACCATAAAATCATGTGGAGCAAGCATTACCAAGCCGAGCTTGATTAGCAATTAAGCCATAACAATAAAAAAGAACCATACCAAGTTTCTTTTTTTTTTTTCATAATTCTTTCGACAGATTTTCCATTTCAAGGAGCACATGATAACTTGACAATAGAACAAATTTTCTGCTCAAATAAAAACTACTGCTCCACCACCAAGAAGCAATCTTCGCATTTGTGAATACCCCATTCCCCACATAAACTCACTGTGGTATGTTCCTTTGATGCGCGATGTCTCAATTCACTGGGCGAATTCAGGATTCACTTGTTTTCAGGTTGGGCCGCATTCTGATATACAAATGTAGTAGATAAGGTAAGTATAAGTATAGAATTTTTACTTATATATTTCTGTTTCCTGCACGATGCTATATGTATATATATATACATACATACATATATACCAAAGTACTTTCAGTTGCACCAAGAGGGAATCCCGACATTATTCAGCCTCCTTGAAGGGTGGATATGTAAACCTTGAATTGTCTACGAGTTTGAAAATGCATCAAGCGAAAGGAAAACTCATGTTGCACACCTTGTGCTGCACGGGAGGTTCTTCCTTTCTTCCTGGTTCACCTCTGTCAGTAGCAGTTGCATCTAGCTCTCACCCCCCCCCCCCCCCAATCTGATGTACTTGCAAATCCTTTGAGACGTACTGGAGGAAGACTTGAAGACAAATTTACCATTTCTTTTTTTTTTCTCCCTTCCAGTTTTTTCCCTTTTTTAATTCAGTGCACATCGCAGTAACCTGGATTGGGGCTAGAAGATGGAGCGAGGATAGGCAAAGGAGTAAATATAAGAAGCCCTGGGTTGACTGAAAAAATTTCTAAAGATGCATATTTATTCGTCATCGTTATCCTTGTCAACGTCAATGAGGACGACTCCGACTGGGATGACGATGATTTTTTTCTTCTTTCTTTCAACTTACGTCAATTGTGTACTTAACTACATGTTCACCGAGAAAGACTTCTTATATATTTGCCGCGCAAAGCCGCCTTCTCTTCTTCATGCACCTCCTCATCTCTTTCTACATGATAAGGGTAGGTGCTCCGGGTGGGACGGGTGGACCATGTTAAGACTACGCGAATATGAATAAACCGTGCAGAATGAACTTGTGCCGGAGTTTTAATTACTCGCCTTGCAATGCATCTTGGCTCTGTGGATTTCCTTCGAAAACAATTTTCTTCTACATACCGTTCTCTATACGAATAAGGGGGCTGGTAGGTCGCATCCCCGTATTTAATGATGGTGCTGGTGGTCCATATATACAATCCCTGGTACTCTCCCCCTGTCATATTTTCTAAACGAGGCCGATGAAAAAAGAAAACGAAAGTCTCAGACCCCTTTACTATTCTGTTTCTTTTTTTTTTTTGCGAGTATAAGAGGTAGCCCCTCTAACCCCTTCAAACATTGCAGTTCTGTGCCAAGGCAAGTGTTTATAGCAGGAGGAGCCGCAGCGGCAGCATCATCAGCCGTATAATCGAGGTAAGGATTGCGGCAAAAAGTTAAAATCACAGATAACCGTGGATTTTTCTGGATTTTTGATAGATGCTTGGCTCTGGCTATCATGAGAACGATGAAATAAACATCTTAGATCTGATGGCGGTAGAGGTATGCAAATATAACCACGGATGGGAAGTGAATCCGATTGACTCTGAAGGAAAGCCTGCATAAGAACTCCTTTTTGCTGAGCGCTTTTAAGTTATAGCCGTGTCGAGTTTATTGAGAGACTTCCGTTGGTTATTAGAAAGGGTGATGCTTGACTGATGCAGAAAAGCTAGCACTCTGTGAGCCGGGATAACTCTACAGTCCTTCAGCACGGAAGAGTTGGTAGTATCAGTGCAGTAGTATTCGAGTGAACAAAAAAAACATTTTGAATTTGGTCTTCATCTTCTTCTTGTGCGTTGGAGAACTACTTGGATTATTGATGTACAAAATTAATATAGAAAGTCAAGAAGAAGAGGAGCAAAATGATGACTTTTTCAACCCGTATTTTTGGAATACAAATGAATCTATGTAGAAGAAGGACGAAATTCATTCACGCCGTGTTAAAGGATTGAAACATTCAAGGAAGTGGTATTTTATCTGAATACTTTCAAGTAAGTATACTTAGTAAAATTATAAATGATATATTAAACGACACAATATGGGTATTAAAATGTAAAAAATTGTAGTCATCTTCGAAAGATGGATTACAAGTCTAAATTTGTCACATCAAAGATTTAAATCTAAAATTGTTTGATGAAATTCATATCTATAAGCTGAACTCACATGAACTCAAAAAGCCATTGCGACTTAAAGAAGCCATAGTTTGACAGGTAATCGTATATGTGGGGTTTAATGAAGATTATCCATAAGTTAGGATGTCCTTTTATAACATAAACTTTCGATCTAGCCATTGTAACTATATTTATAAAAAGTTGCCATTGGGACGATTCGCGGCTATAGCTCTTTTGAATATTGGAATCATATTAAGGTGTTTTCCAAGTCCATGGAAATATTTAATATCTATTTAAAATTTATTATGGGATGTAGTAGACTCCGCTGAGCCTTAGTTAACTTTAACTCACCCATAGGTAATGATTTCGGTCAGGACGCAATGCCATCCAGCTACCGTATCCGGTCTCTAGAGCGTACTTGGGAATTGTAAATTAGAAATTCTATGCTGTATATCTACCTCAATATCTCGAATAGATTCTGGGACATACATAGCAACGATCCGTCATTAACATTGTCTTAGGTGCTAATTATCGATTATATCCTGTTCACACCCATTAAAAACGTATACAGAGTAATCTTCTATGTATATGTCTTAAATACTGCCACATTGAAGCTTCAAATTGGAAACTGTAGATTTGTGAGAAGCGAACCATCGACTAAGAAACGAACAACTAGGTGTCCCTTCAGTGGGTTCGTGGTCACATGGAGATCATGGGGAATGAAAGGGCTGACCTTTTAGCTAAAGCTACCTCTGATTCTCCATACCTAGGACCGGAACCCGCCGTAGGTGTTGCCACATCGAGTATTGGGTCTCTCATCAAAATGGATCTTCATATGCGCAGCATCAGCAGAGATGGGCGAAGCTGAGTAGTTGCAGGTGCACAAAACTGTTTCTTGACGGGCACAGTAGGAATATATCTGAATTTCTCATGGCGCTCGGAAGGAAATAAAATAGAACTGTGGTTGGCATCATTACCGGCCACAGCTCGCTGTACGCTCATCTAACAAGGATGGGAGTTGTTGACAGCCCGGAGTGCCTGTCTTGTCTGCAAAGAGAGCCTAAGGCAACCGAACGTTGTTTGTGTGTTTGTCCGGTCTTCGCTCGGAGCAGGCTGGATACTATAGGTTCTGCCCTCCTATCCGTACAGGAGTTGAAAAAACTTTCTCACCAAGACCTGATGCGCTTCATTAAGAGGACAGGAAGGTTTTGTTGCCTTTAAAAGGAAAAACTGTCTCTATCTAAACTACAAAAAATAGAAAAGTGTAGATTGGTGAGAAGCGACCAACTAACTATCAACTTTCAGAAATAGATTTTAATTTCAGATCTCATGCATAGATGACTCTTTTCTTATATATATTTTTAGTTTTTCTTTATTTTATGGCAAAAGGAACTATTTGCCTAATTTATTAAGGTGATGAATGTCATTGAAATATAATCCAATTATATTGAAAAACAAGAATAACAGTTTTTACATATTCAGGTTGAAAGGTATTTTGATGTTGTCATACGGATAGAACCAGAAGAACCACATCATTTTTTTCACAGATTGAGCTGAACCAATTTAAATTAGTGAATTTATGCATTTATGCAAGTCATATCGTATGTAGACGTTTGAAAGTTGAAAAAAAAATTGTTGGAGAATTAAACACTATTCTAAGCTAAACACTGTATTTATAGCCTGGATGAAATGTTTTGTAAGCCAGCCAATGAATTATTATATCAATTGTGGTATAATGAGTATACGGGAAAAGGCAGTTCAGGTTAAGGAAATTCTACTCCTTCATATGGGTCACTCTTCTTCAGCAGTCACATATTTATTATGAGGTTAAAACACAACCAATTCAAATCAATTATTTTAAAACAAAAGAAAGTTCTAGGAAAAAAATTGGAGACAGTAATGCATTTTCCTTGAACTGAATGAAGAAGCCAATTCAAGGTTACACTTGCGGGCCGCTACGCATACCGCGGGTAAATAAAAGTTCTAGTACCTACTGAATTGAGTTAACTCAACATCATTTTATTATCAGCTCAGTGCAGTTGTCAAAGTTTTTCATTCATTCCTTCATGACAATTTGAAAGGTTATTACTATATCAAGTCCTACATATGTATGTATGTATATCCACCAAAGCTCTACCAAATGATTTTTATGCGTACTTGATTTCCCGTAGTTATTATATTATCTCCTGCAAATTAGTAATAATTAAAAAAAAAAAACAAGACACACATTTAATTATGATCCAGAGATTGCCACTCAGTAAAATACGACGACAAGTACCTACTCTCAAAAGGAACAAGTCATAATCTAGTTACAAAAATTATGGATCATCACCACTTTCTATTTTACCTTCCATCCGAAAACTCAAAAAGGAAACAGATGCCGATGCTTTTTTTTTTATATATTTTGGAAAATAACCCTTGTGTGTGATCCCAGTTACAGTTTTCAACAAAACTAAAGTGCAACACTTTCTCATTCATGAATGCAAGTAGAAAATGATGCCAGCAATCAATTATCTTTGCATATTGAGTGCAAAATCTTGAGTTTTCTCAGCATCCACAATGTATCCGTTCCACCAATAACTTGTGAAACCCTTACGGTCCTCTTTTTCTCTCATCATTGTCACACTCATTGACAGTGACACAAATAAAAAGGATTTGGAAATTCACTTTCGAAAATTCTACAAAAATTTCATAGGACAACGAATGGTGACAGATGCAAAAATTAAATCCATTTCTCTTCTTATAGATTTGTGGCTTTATGGACATTTTCAATTTCAATTTATTCAGCCGAAAGGGTCAATAATAGATACAGGACATATACATATTTGTAGTAGTAAAAGGAAAAGGATAAGTGAGGAAACGGAGACGATACAAAACAATGTATTAAAGTAGCCCTTTCTTTGGAATGAATATGAATGCTAGGAATATTCCTTGGTAACAAGCGTATGGATTTTCAGGTAAATTTTTCTTTAGGATGATGTGACCGCCACCTTAAAAATGCTATGAGTTTAGCGATATCCTGTTGAGCTATTGTATCCTTTTATTCATGATTATCTTATCCAAATATGTAGAATGTTTTTTTTTTCTTATCTTGAAAGATGCGTATATCTAATATATGTATTTATGTATATGTATATGCATCTGAAAAATCTGTAAGTATCTCAGGTCCTTATGCGATGCATTATGAAAAGTGAATTTTATTAGTAAAATAGAAAAAAAAAACCACAATAAAAGTGATCTGCAGCTGGATGTCTTGGGTGATCGACACTTTCTTTAGGGGGAATCATTTTCGGACACTTGGTTGGACCTTAGCTACAGTACATCTGTTAGCGATGATCGGCCATTTGTTTTGATAAATTACCCAAGCAAATGGTCTTAGACTTTTGACGGTAAACATACATAGCGGGGGATATCGGATGGCGGTTGATTATATCAGGTTTCATTAATCCACTAGAACAAACAACAACAAAAATAAATATCATCATAGAAATTGGGGTTCACCTCATCACATACATATAAAATTGAAGATATTTAGCTTTTGTTAATCGATTCAGTAACTCACTTATAACATACAAGAGACTTTGTATACCACATCCTTATATTGTGGATGTCCTTTAATGTGCCCGCATATATCGATCAAAGATTGCTGTATTTGAGCATCTTGCAGCAATCTGTTCCCTTCCTTGCAACTGATACGGGCTATTTATTACAGTTCACCACTTATTCCGTCCGGATATAATACTTAAAATGAACTCCTCGAAACACAAAAGACGCAAAATATCTCAAGAATGGAAATTATTTCAAATCGGTTGATAAATTTTCAACAAGCTGCGCTGTGGGCTTATCATCACGCTCGCCTTAATATTATTTTTTTGGGGTAAGCAGCTCCCTCTCTTCTCTGCAGTATAGCAGTCTTAACTACTATTCAGGTGAGCATATAATCTTATGGGGGGTTTGGAAAGTACTGAGACCAATATTTTACATGTGCTACTTACTTGTGCTACAACAAAAGGTGTTTGAACTATGTCTGAATAAGTACCCGCGTATTCTTAACCTGACGGTGGCCTACTAAAGCAACCTTCATTCGGTGATGGCTGAAATGATCCCTTTATTTCGCCTAGTCTTGAAGTGACGCTTATGCGACACTTGAACAATTATCATCGCAATTTGTTGCTAATTTATGGGCATAGTGTCCATAGTTAAATATTCACGACTGTTGTAAGATCGTTTTTTTTTCTTTTTTTTTTATTAAGCTGGTGGCGGCATGGTTTCGTAATGCAAAGAAAGTTTCCCGTGGTGATAACATTCAAATTGTAGTGACGGTGTTGCAGAAAACTGATTAGGTTGGAAATGATATTGGTAAGGTATGGGTATGCAAATTTGATGGGAAATTGTTGATGAGGCGCTATTTATATGAATGATCGCAAATAATACATGTTGAAATAATTTTCTTCTTCTTTAATATTATTAAATAAATTGCATTTATTTTTGAATTCATATAGTTGTTTTGAATATGTCATACCATAATAGTCCAGAAAATGGTAGTTGGGTAAAATCAGCTGAGAAATAGTAACCATCGGGGTAGATCACTACAGCAGCTATATTTGGTATATACTAATGGATGTTAAACACAGCAGGAAATATATTCTATTAATTACTCAATAATGAGGGCAAATAAAGCTTTCACTTAATTCTATGTTTACAGGACAAATCTACACTTATTACCTCTATTTCTTGCTGTAGTTTTTCAATTATTATTGAAGTACTATTCTCGTTCCTTGGGCTTATAGTGCGTCTGAATATCTTTTACTCTAAAGAGTCTATAATGTTTTCTTCCATTTATATATGTTGAAATTCAGGTTTTACAATATAGTATATAGCAGGCGGATGGTATGTATAGAGCATAATTTTATTGCTCTGAGAACAAAGTCTTGATTTTAGTATTTTCTAGACTTATTTAATACGTCGTTTGATTTCTGAATTTTTTTCGTTGCTGTTCGTTAGTATGGATCCTATATACCCAAATTATTATGCATGTCTTCATTATCGAAATCTATGATGAACTTAGATCGTGTTTGTTTCATTATTAGGATTTATGTTCAATGTATGTAGTTCAAAGTCCTAAACCAATTCTGTCAACTGTGTACATCATTATAAAGTCATTACCGTAGTTCATCCCATTATGTTTATATCATCCGTATACCATTCAGCAGTCCCGATTTATTGATAAAAGACCTCTAAAATCGAGCTCTATGGTTAATATGCAAAGCATTGTGTCTAGCTCATTCCTTTATTTCATCCCCCTCTCGGTTTGAAGAGATCTGTCAGGTTGTTTTTAATTCCAACCCGCGCAATATTTCCAGGCGTATCTCTACATAGTAAAGTGTTTGTTATTGATCTCAAGACAACTCCTATTGTATTAATAGCTTCGTATAGATACTAAAATCTTCTATATTTTCTTCTTGGATCTCTTTAAGCATGCTGTGTGACTTTGAACAGCTATTGGAGGCTGCAGCCAAAAATAATTTCAATGGTCATATATATCCAGTATAAGACCCATGGTCGCATACGCTTCACTCGTTTTGTGACCAAAACGTAAACAAAAGATAGCTCAACCTACTTTACATAAACCACAGCGACTTGCGTCACCAAGATTAACTGATATCACGGATACCTGTCCAATTCTAGTCTTACACCTGCTTCTACTGAATGTTAAGAAAAAGACCACCATCAGTGCAATAAGACTGCATCTCAAATGTTATGCCGACACGCTATAGCTTCGAAGCACTACTAATCTGGATCTTAAGGGTTGGTTAACAGTGGAATTCTGGTGATTTGCTCTTTGAACGAGGATCTCTTAAATGATACACAGCTGAATCTTAAATGGGAGCTAGAGCAACTGTGGGCGGCATAAATGAGCCGAATCATAGAATCGTTTAGGTCCTGGAAGGCTTACCTAGAATTTGCTTAATTTGGGTGGTAGGACATGACGATCTTAATGGCAATGAATTGTGGACTGACCTGCAAAGAAAGGAACCAGATCTAAGCTCATCAGTCCTGAGATTGTTTTTAGACACCCTAGAGAATTTAATTAGTACAGCGTGCAAACAACACAGGTCAAGGTGAGACAGGTCGAGGTGAGCATTGCTCACTTGGATACCATCTGAAGATGATGGGTAAGATCGAGAGCAAGTTTGACATTTCTGTGTGGAAGGTGATGAAACTGCTGAATACGACCTCTGCGAGTGCAAGGTTCTTGCTCGCATAAGGCTAGACAATCTAGAAATGTCATTCACATTGCCAGAGGATATTATAAGCATAGCCTCCTAGAATATTATAGGTTCTTAAGGGTGCCTTAGCCCACTTAAGAGAAGCGTCGGAAATACCAAAGAGAATCATGTTATGATCTTCACGCAGCCAAAATGTCTCAAAACATTTTTGAATAGTTCCCCACTTGGCATTACTAAGAATATTGAAGATGAAGTGTTAGTTGGTGGGTTATTAATCCGATGGTATTGTTTATGTATGTTTTCCATTTGAGATTTAATTTAGTTTTTGATTTTTTATTTCTATTAAAAATAAAATTTTATTTTGTAATTCTGCTTGCATGTAACTTTACCTATGAAAGTTATTAATATGCGGTCAATTTGCTTTGGGAGGGTAGTCAAAAAAATATTTATTATTGAGGATTTTTGGTCTTGGGAACATTTGGCCTTAGGGACTTTGTGCCTTGGGTATTATTGTGTCCCTTAGGGACTTTAATTTTGAAGAGTTTTTAATAATCTCATTTAAATAACTCCATATTAAAATAAAAATAATCTTTTGGCCGAAGTACATTCCATTTTGTTTTAGGTTTTTAGAATATTATTTTTTCTTTCTTCTAAATAACGCGACTCCTTGACGATTTCAAATGTGATGCTTTTTCGGTTCGAAGGCGGTATATAAGCAGAGGTACAGGGGGAGTTATAATGTAATCAAGTTGCCTCAATTACCTACCAAGCTTTTTTCTTTTCATTTTAGTACATTTCGAAAGAATCGATTTAAATATTTTCTCTCGTGTCTGTTCGCGTACTCCTCGTTCAAAAACTTTCTGGGTAAAAATTTATTCGTGTGGTGACAGAAATATGTAAAAAGTACGCAAACGACTTTCCTGCAACTTCATTTAAAATATGAAGAAAATGTGTGGAATGATATTTCATTTTAGAATTGAGTTTAGTTTATGCATAGTTTCGGTGAAATAGGGAATTTAGGGCGTGATCTGATATACTTAAATATTGGAAAAATAATGTAGCGCATGATGAGTTCACTTCAAATCCTGAAACAGACGACTTACGTGATTCAGTGTAGTTACAAATGAATCAGGGCCAAGAGGCTATTCCAAATCAACATTCATCTAATTTTTGAAAACTAAAGCAAGCCGTAGGTAAGACATTTAGTTTTTAAAACTTTTGTCATTTTCGTGCTTTTTTATAATTTTTTGTAAAATTTTTTAAAGAAATTATAAAATTATTTAAGTTAAGAGAAGTTTTCTTCTGAGAGCTTTTAGTTTTCATTAAAAGTTGATGCAATAGCCAACAACTTTTGGTTATTTCATGCAAGAGGGGAAGCTGTAATGTATGGAAAGTTAATGTAATTGTTTTAAATGGCAAAGTAAAGAAATGGAAAATGTGTATGTTCGTGCAAATTCAATACAACTCATTGTCTCAAAAATTAGTACGCGAGCAGACCTAATATGTTGGAAGACGAATTCTATGACACTTCCCCTAAAGACATTTGGTAAAAGGACGTTTTCCATACAAAAGAAATCTTTCCTTCGCAAGTGCGATCAAAGATAAAAAACTCGTTTACCAAATAGTTCTTTTCCAAAACAACTTTTGTTTAAAATGGATTAGGTATATCAAAATTTAAAAAACAACCGTTTTTCTAATTAATATAAATCATAATAATGTTTTTAAAAGTACAGAGGTAAGAACGTTCTTATAAATTATAGAAATATAATTCAACCAGGTAGATGTGTCATTAATATCTAAGATAGGAACTTTATTTAATCCTCGATTCTGCATAAGAGCCTTTTAAGAGATCTGTTAACCTCTTAAATTTAGCAAGTAAGAGATTTTAGCAGAATTAGTATTCTACATAAATTTTTCTGGAGAAATATTAACTTTTAACAGGTTAAGGGGTAACGCCACTGTAAATTTTTTGAAAAATCGATTTCGTTTTATTGGCTTAAAAAATAGTTTAAACCCTCTAGAATAAGTAAAAAAAGGTCACATGCCAGAAAAAAAAAATTTTCCTTTGAAAATGGAGGTCGCCACTAAGCGCGTCAAACTTGCTCAGAAACCACTACCTGAAGCCTGAAACACAATTGGAGCTTTTCAGCCAGCTTTATCGCCAGCTTTCTTCTAAGGCTGACTGAAAAAGCCGAATTGAATACAACTGACCTTTTTGACATTTGCAACTTTAACTTGTTTATCGGAAAACTTTTATTTTTTACCTTCATTTTTTATTTTTTCCAATAAAAAACTATTCTCAAAACTTTTTCTCGAAACACGGGTTTTCAAAATGGCACGCAGCATAACTCGAACAATTTTCATATTTTCGACTTGAAATTTTGACCAGATGTGAACATTAACATTATCAAGAGAATACCGTATGGGATTTTCAATAACTTTACTTGTTGATTTTTTATTGACAAAAAACCTGCCGTTTTTTTCGTTAAAAATCAATCGTTTTTTTCAAATGCGCGCCAAATCTACAAAAATTAATATTTTTAAAAGTCCGTACGGCATTCTCTAGCTATAAGCCACTAGATTAATACTTTTTTTGTTGTTTTGGTATAGATTCAAATATGCACCAGTGGTGCTGCGTGCCGTGGAGCCCTGCAAGCAAAACATGTCCCGGGAAGATGGCTGTGGAGCCGCCATTTTGTTTTTTTTTTCGCTGTCAAAATATTAATCAATAATGCCCGATAATACCCTTAAAAGGTTTTTTTCTAACACCTTTAATTTCGCGAGAAAAAAATTCGTGAAAAAACCTTTTGTTTTTAGCCGTTACAGTGACGTTACCCCTTAAGAGGGTTGGTGAATCTTTCAGTCAGCCCAGCTATTAAAGACGTTTACTTTTCAAAAAGGAAGAAGAAGAATTAATGTTTTGGCGAGGCGATGATTGCAATATGACCAACCCACACATAGCTATAATTGTGTGCGTCTTTATTCAAGTTAAAATTATCGATATAAAAAAATAGTTCTATGATAAATTCACAGGACGTTATGATAATTTAATTATTTTTTCAATACCTAAATCGCAGGTAAAGAGCTCCACCGCCGTCGTTACGTCCAACAGGATTTTCGTATAAACCTTTATTATCCAACATTTCGGTATTTTCAAACAAAACAATTTCTGCAACTATCACGATAAGAGATTTAAGCGTACCTTGGTGAGGAGCTTTTATTTTAAGAGATATTTGACAGATATTTTCGTTTGGTAGAATACCAAATCGCTTTAAAAAAATCTCCACAAAAGTTAAGAGATCAGCGGACCTCTGACATTTCTTAACTCTTTACGTAGAATACCAATGTCTCCTAAGAGGCTTTGAAAGCCCAGTTAAGAGGATAAGAGCTCTTATCTCTTATGTAGAATCGGGGGTAAGTTTAAATTTTTAGCTATAATAAATAAGAAATCAGTTAGATCTTATGTTTAGGCATAAGACTCTGTGTGTGTATGTGTGTGTACCGTAGGTTCAAATTATTTTCACCCATCTATAATAATATCTCAATGAAAGCGACAATAATTTTTGCAGCGACAACTCTTTGCAATTTCCCTTCTCTTTCCTTCTGTTTTTATTTTCAAGTCAAAGGATGCACAAGCAAAGATTCTCCATCCTTTTGTGCTTGGCATATAAGCAAAACAGTTTTATTTACGTTTTCAAAAACGTAGAAAGAACTTAAAAGACAAAAACGAATGGGCGGAAGCCGTGTCCACAATTCGCTTTTTTTTCCACAACCTCCTCCACATTTTTCTGGGTAAATTGTCATATCCTTTGGCATAAGATTACACTATGATAAGAAAAGTAAACAAAAAAATAGATGTTTTTTTTCATTTCCTTTATCATTAAGAAGAAACATTTCAAGTTTTCATTCCTTTCCAGTTTTATTCCAATTTTTTATTTTCTTTTATTTTTTCTATCTCTCCCTTGCTCATCATTTAGGAGGCTGCAGTACTGCTTTCATTTCTATACTGGACTTATGTGTGATATGATAAGGCGTATGAAAAATAAATAAATAAAGAAATCTGAGAAAAGTAGGAAAGTCGCTCATCTTTCTTGCTGCATTATCAGATATTAAATCAAAACTGAATTTCTAATAAACTGATGGCAAAGGACTTCGTATACAGGTGAAGGCTTAATTTCCATAAAGCATACATATGAGATTGAGATAAGCATACTGTAAATTCTATGAAGTTCTAGTTTTAATTTTTGTCTTCTCTTTATTTTATAATAAATACAGAGGGAAAACCGACGTGAAGATAAGGAAATTTTACCGAAATTACCCAACCACGGACATCAGTATTGAAACACGAATTGTGGAAAAAAAACAGAGGCTATTAACGTTGAAGTTAGATGAGCAGAATGCGATAAAACGCTAATTATCATCTATAACATGACATAAAGCTATATAAAATGTAATGACATCAAGTAGACATCGTAGTCTGTGTTCGTGGTCTAAGAAAACTGTCCATATGTACAATAATCTATTTAGGAGGCATATAGTCACCATTGTCGCACGGTCATCGGAAATAGCAACTCTGATCCATTGCTTGCAGTGGATATTAATATGCAAAGCTTTCTCATTTGTATATAATATCAGAGCCAACAGGTTTTAGTTTCGCTACCGCACATGAATGAAGCAATCATTCGATTTTTGTGGCAGTGTCATTTGTGTATAGAATATAATGAATCCATCCCCAGCGTACCAACTAATACCTATCCGCTCTGAAGTCCTGGCTGCGTGTTTCATATCTCGATCAATAAATAAAATATGATCACATACAAATATGACTAGAACGACGCGTCGCGACGTATGCATTAAGTGCACACAGCCTAGCTATCAAGGTTTTTCATAGCCTAATTGCTCCTCCTGCCTCCAGGGGTTATACTGCATACATATTTCGCCTACCGCACGCCAACGACTCGTAATTTCTAAAATACTTTTGCTTCGTAAATGTTGCACTATATATATTAAATATATATGCTCCAATCCAATACAGGCTCAAGATAAAAGGCTTAAGGTGGTATAGCTCAGATATCACTGGTTATAATCTTTTCGGACACTTTTTCAATATTTCACAATAGCTGGGGACATAGGCATTTCCGCTGGCGTGATGGCTCTTTAATATCATCGCCACCCATTTAATATTTAATGGATAATTAAAAAGGAAAAAATGGAAACAGAAAACAAAAAAAAAACACATACATAACGAAATGAATTTTTCTATCACACGATATTTAACAGAAACATTTTTTCATGTTCTATTTCTATATAAGTAAACCAATCATGCAATGGACTTATCTGGTCAAAAACATTCATACATGCATATATTGTCACCACAACTGACCAACACCAAGCGTCTCAGGTGGAGTATTCAAGAATATTTGAAAATTAATTTCTCGGAAAGTTTTAAATGCCACCTCCTATATTCACCACATTCGAACTCTAGAATTTTGAGGAAACATTTTCAGAACTTGGAAAAGTTTCCTTTCTCTTAATATTTAATTACAAACTGTTAACGAATATATTGGTGTCGCTACCACTAGTCTCTGGACGTAACATAATATTGAGTTTGTGCTGTTGAAATTCACGATCTATCGAGCCTGCAACCTACATATACGTTGAAGGCTTTGAACGTTTTATTTTCTACATAATTCAGTTGAATCCTGACACATTTGGCGTTTTCATGTGTAAAAGTTTATGGTAAATAACACCTTTGGAAAGGCTTTCGTAATTTCCCAACTCCTGAAGTAGTTATTTCTTGAAATGAATATTTTATTTATTTGAATGATTATAGACTGAAAAAAAAAAAAAAGTTACGGATTGTGTTGGTAAATTGCCTTAATAGATACTTAATTCAAGTACCACCAATCAAGCATCTAAGTCGTTTCCTGCCAATAGTATATATAAGGGATGCGTACCTTACTACAATGCTCGATTTTGTCATCTAACATCAACAGGAAAACAATTTTGTACACAAGAAATAATGTCGAAATAAGATCGTTGCACAACCATCAAACGTGTGCAAGGATCAAAACACGTATATGACGGGACGAATGCAAGCGGCTATACAAGTACAAAATAAGTTTAGAATTTATCATATTGTGTAGAAAAAATAATGCTCTAATATATTGAATTTCTATAAGCAGAATCACCGATAGTGAAGTCATAAATTCTAACAAATGGTAGGTACGCAATTATTAGAAGCTACATTTACTTCACGACTACACACAAAATCAAGCTGAAAATAAATTGTACTACAGAAAATCAAATTAGAAAATAGCAATATTGTAATAAGCTTTAGCTTTTAACTCAATTTGAACCACACTATTCAACAGCCGAAACAGTCAAAGGCTGTCATAAATTTTTGATAATGATGAATTTAAATCGTCTCAAAACACTCCATTTTACTGTTGAAATATACTCCACGATTCTTAATCTTGTTGGCATATGGTAAAAGTACGCCATCAGAGATGTATAGAATCTCTCCTGTAAAAAACTACATGAGAAAATTAATTTCTGAGGATTTAGCGTGAGTTGCTAATTGGTGGCCCAATAAGAGATATTTATCAAATCTCTGTTGACTCAGAGAATGTAGTCCTGATTTAATCCAATGGGACGAAATAAATATACCTGAAAACCATCAATATACATATAGAAGATCACGTTTTCAATAACATCAGCAAGATCATTTATGAGTAATCAAAAAAAAAAAGAGCGGCCCAAGAATTGATCCTTGTAGAATACCATAATTGTTTCTAATCTACTTAGACTTTGCATTCCAAGTAGTTGGAATCATGTCTGATATTATTCCAGAGAACGCATGTAAATCTTTGCAATTTTCATAAAAGTATACTGTGATTCTATCACAAAAGGCACCTTTGACCTTGTGATCTTTATCCCCTTGCCTAAAAAAATATTGACGGAAGTCGAAGAGTACCAAAGTTATTAACATCTATATCATGTGAACAGAACGAGAACCGAACTGATCTTATATTATCCGAAACATCCTGCAGAATCTGCGAACTCACTATTGACTTATTGAGTTTATTGACCAATAATTACATCCTGCAGTTGGTACAAAGAATTTAATCAAAAGTATAACCACTACATATTTTCAGATTTGAAAGATCTTAGAATTACTTTAAGGTCCTATATTAGACCTACAATGGAAAACACCGGGCCGAAGGTGGTCTTATAGCACTACATAGCTTCATTAGATAGATGTAAAAAAATAGAGACTTCAAGCTAATTGGCTATGTGGCAATATCGACTCGGTTGAGCACAGTCGCAATGTCGGATGCCCTTCGCTTCTTTATCGCTACATTGAATATTGACCATGCATATTCCGATGACATATCTAGTCTCGATTGTAGATTATTTCCTGCTAACTCTACTCGTACTGTAGGTCGCGCTATATAAACTAAACTATCAAAATTTACTGATACACAACTGATATGAGTAACGGACGGTATTAAGAGGAGGGTACAGGATGTAGTAAAATAACTATTCATAATTATCAGTATTCCAGTAAGATCTTGGAATATCCTTTCCGTATACGCTAAATCGCTTCAGATTAGACCGCAGTTTCTTAGAGGGCTAAATAAATTTAATATATTGTTGAAATAGTTCGTCTGTGTCCATTTATAGGTAATTACGGTATTCACTTTATTTGTAATTGCTTTGTACTTGTAAAAAAACATTACTCCAACTCGCATCTCTTGTACTTACGAAAAATGTGTTCTCTTTCATTAATTAGATATTAAAGCTCTCGAGAGTACTATGGAATAAGATTGGGTGTAATCCGTTTTTATAAGCAGAGATGCATATATATCATCCAGGCGTGAGATGAAATCATAAATAAGAATACGAGTACTAGTATTCATGCGTTTGCGGGCTAAATAAAAATACTCAGCCCGAAAGTACAGTTTTAGCCCTAAATATTGTTTTCGAATACTCTTGGAAATTTATATTTTTTTGCCTTCGAAATTCGAGATAAATAAAAGTAAAAGGGTGCATTTTGATGATCTTGATGATTCTTTCGTACTTAGTGAAAAAATAGAATAATAGTGGCCCCAAGATTGAACCCTGTGGTACTCCTGTGGGTAAAATAAGAGATTTAAGAAATCATTCGTCATTACTTTTTTTTTTGTACAGCTGACCTGAAAGATAACTACCCATCAGTCTAACCGCAGATAATGTAAACTCATTGTACTAGAACAGATTAGGTAAAAGAATATCTTGTTCAAAGGAACGGTAAACCTTAAAGAAAAAAGGCAAACCCAAGATAACTAGAGAGTCAGATTCCAATGATTCTTATATAAATCTTTAATAGTGCATTAACAATTTATCTAAAACCACATAAAGACAAATTTAAATTCTGTTTAAATACATATGCAAGGAATTTTGAGTGTTACAAGTCTGTGATGATCTAAATATCTCGTTTAGATGGAAGGAGTCAGCATAATCATCAATATGTAGTTTGTAGCTCCCACATATGCTAGCGAATTTCTTACAAAAGGTTTTCGATGAAAGTTGAACACTAAGCTTATTCCAGTAATATTCACATTTAATAATTTCATATCCTTGCAATGGTAAAAGATTCTGCGTTCTACCTGACACGTGGATATTTCGATTCCCCGCTGCCGTACCTACACTATTGGGCCAACGTTCCTACTTTGTTCATATACCTCGACAGTAAAATATTTTTATAATTGTTGCCACAAAGCTTAAGTATTTTTCCTTAAAATTTAGGGGAATATTCCCTACATTTTAGGGAAAAGTACCTAAGCTTTGTGGCTATAATTTCTGCATTTTTTTACAGTGTACCCTTCAAGTGGAATTCTCTTCTTGAGAACATTCAAGATTTTTAGTTTTGAATTTTTTATTATTTCTGAATATTATCGTTATCATTTAATATAATTTTTTTTAAATTATTTTTTCTTGTGCTTTATTTTACTCTTATGTTTTATTTAGTAGCATTCCCCGATATTTCTATTACATACTGAAAAGATTATATGTAACTTGTTATGCATTATCCTTCGAATAAATTGAATTGAATATTTCGTAGATATAGGTTCACAATCGGGTTCTGGATTGATTCGAGAACAAAGAGGAGTCAAATTTAGGAACAATATCAACATTGCAATAACTTATCATATCGGGTCATACAGGCATTAACACACAAAAACCGAGGGTACATAAATATTTTCAGGATAAGACGGAAGAGATGTGTTACAATCAACACGGCTATAACCAGATTAGAATTATTTGGGAATCATAGGGAAGAAAATATAGATCATAGTCGAAGAGTCCAGAGATAGATATACCTAATTATAGTTATTATTACATAGGAGGTCAAAGAGAGTGCAGTAGAAAAAGGACAAGCGACATCTACATAATTCGCGTGGAATGAGTAATTAACATAAAAAACTTTCAGAGAAACGTATCATTAGAAAGGACAAGCGATATCTCCAGGCTCGGAGTACCGAAGTTTCGAGAACAGAATACCTATTCGGAACGGTTCTACGAATATTTATAGAGTATAAATACGGCACGTCTCACCGCCAGGAGGCGAGTCTTATTTCAGACAGTGAAGTGAACACATTAACTATTTGAATTGCAATAATTAGAAGTACAGTACTTGCGATAACTTAATAATTGTATGTTTAGTATATTTCTCATTAAATCGTATTCCTTAGTGTTATAGTTGAATTAAAGAAAATAGTACGAAAATCTCGAAGAAACTTCGTCCGCATTAAGAGGAAGAATGTTAACGAAGAGCTTTGAATTAGGCTCCTGATGCTAATAATATAAGTACATGATGCTAAACCCTAAAGCATCTGCTTGCTTAAACAAACCCTATTATATAATTACTCATCTGCCTTAAAAAACATAAAATATTCCCTTTATAGAACTAAAGATTATAAATAAAACATTTTCCTACTTCTAAAAAAAAAATAAATACAAAACTCTTTCTCCACCCCCACATGATGTCCAGATTTGTTTGCCTTTGTGTTCTTTTGTTTCCTTCCCAACATCTCCAACATTATAGGGACACAGGATTCTTTTCTTCTAATCAAGACATAAAACAAAAGATGACAGCGGCTAAGCAAGCATCCTATATGTATGTATATATGTAAATGGATAGCTGGGCATTATTATTTAGTTCTTCCTTTAATAATGGCCCAGAAAATATACTCCTTTTACACGAGGCCATATTATGTGTAGAAAAAAAAAGCCCACATGAGAGCCTAGAAATTATCAAAAGCAACTAGCCATCTACCTACCTACTTTACTCTCTAATGAAAAGTGCATGTGAACATAAAAGTATCGAGGAGGCGAGTGCAGGCTGAGGATGGAAGTCACATACTATAGAATGTAAAAAAAAAAAAAAACTGAAGCTATAAGCATCCTTCTAGTACAACTTAATACTCAAAAACCCACAAGAAGGCTCTGGAGGCATTCCACGTGCAGGTAGAGAGACAAGTGAAAAAATAAAAACAAAACAAACAAGATGAGTAAAAAAAAAACAAGAAATTATTAGTCATAAACGCTTTTAATGTAGCTACGTATGACTGGAAGGAAAGAAGGAGCATATAACAAAAGCAGCAAAAGAAGTCGAAGAAGTAGTGTCCATTGCCTAGTGGAGGCATCCAAGGATCATATCCTTCTATTACACATATGTATATTATTCCGAGGATATTGCTTACTATACGTAGAAGTGCATCCATCGTTTCGTTTCTCGTGTGCTAGAAGACCAGCAAAGATAATAATAATGGGTGAAAGGATGAGAGATGGGTTAGATGGAGAAAAGGGTTGACTGGTGCATTCCTCCCTGACGGCCTTCTGTTGCAACTGTGATGCCTTACCTACTTATGTGTAGAGCGATATTACATCAGGATTTCAGCCAGCAGGATATGCATGCATGCACGCCTGCATCTAAATGCTCACCGATAGCTTGTTGTGAGAGGGGTTTTCAGGTGCGGAGCAAAATGAAGAAATCGGTTGGGTATAGGTGGCTAGATCTAGGAGCACTATTGTGAGTACATATCAGAAAAGTGAAATGCGTTTTGCTGTCCACTATATAGCCTAGAGTTTGTTTTGCCAATTTATACAGAGTCCAATGTGCAAAGAACCAAAGCAAATTCTGACCAATATGAAGTTGGTGCACCGGTCACCCAACCGCCTATCTTTTTGAAGAGATTTGGACAACGCGTGGGAGGTATGAGGAGGAGGCAGCTCTTATCGATATGTGGAAGCCTAAAAGCCAAGTGCATTACTTTTAAATGTGTACTCCATGTATGTGCTACTATACGCAAAATTTCTCTCTAGCCGATTTTGTATTAAAACCAAACTCCCCATCACTATCCTTACCCTTTGACCGAATCTATACCACACCATTGCCACCCACTTAATGTATTTCTATAGTACGCCTAGACTTTAGCAATGTATGCAGTTCTATGTACGTGCATTGTGCAATCATGTATGTATGTAGGTTCGATAGCTAAAATATGCATACTAAAATTTTCCTCTTATAGCTTTTCCGTAAGAGTGGAAGTTGCAATGATTTGACTAGTTGGCAGGGAGGGAGGGAGGCCAACTTTGGCATGGGCTTGAAGTCGATGACCAGGAGGATGTCGATGTTTTGAGTCCTGTCAAGTGTAGTAAGCGATGATGATCAATGTAGGCCATATAATGGTGAAATAATTCTCGCGTTTCATGCAAAATAGGTAAATGAAGGGGTTTTGAAAACAAAACTCCAACGCAACACGAATACAACTACACCATGATGCAAATATTCGAATGAATCTCATCCATAAAATACATACTTAATAGCTTACAACAAAATGCTCTCAAAGGCTAACGCATTCTCACCGTTTAATACTCATACGAAAAGGGTAAAAATCATAAGCTGATGGGCCTAGTGAAATGCATACCTCTCCTCTTCTATGGCTCTTTTTATGTGACTTCCATGGCTGTGAGATTAGCCTTCGAAGGGTAAGAAGGAATCGCATTTAATCTTCACTAATTAAAATATTAGCGATAAGAGGGCAGGACAAGAAATATAAATGACAGGGGGCTGCTATCCTATGCTGTATATATGTATTATTTGTACATATACATATATAGCCTGGCCAATGCCTATTCTATTATATAAGCTTAAAAGACAAGCAGAAAGTTTTCTAATAAAAAGAAAGTTTTTTATTTTCAGATCAGACTCTGTTTACTGCACAGGGAAGGAAAGTCCCTAACATCCTATTTCAGCTCATTGGTCTTCATCCAGTAGTAAAGTTCATTTTTGTGCCTAAACAGGAATCGGACATTTTCATGATTGAAATGCACATTTCCATGTCTCGGGGTTCGGCGTAGAAAATTCAGTGTATAAAAGATACTTGCTTGGTTGAAGATATCATCCAGACCAATCAGTCAGGGATCAATCAACGTCCATCTCTATATATAGTTCAAGGCATGAACATGGTAAAACACAAATCGTGCAAGATGAAGAAGAAGCCGAGTAAAGGGTTAGTTCGAGTCGGGTCCGGTTGGGTCGGTCAAATAGAACAAAATTACTTTTAAAGGTCGGCACTAATTATCTCAGAGTACACGTTCCCCCGTAACCTTTGCATCATACAGACCTCGAACTGTATATACGTAGGTATATATGTATATATATATACATATTGAATGCAGTACCAACGTCAAAAATTTTCGACTAATTACATCCTTTGTAGTCGCCACGTTGAATTCTTCTACAATGGTACAGTAATGGTCAAAAGGAGAAACTGTAGAAATAACAACAAAAAAGAGGAAAAATTTCGTTGCAGGTTTGACGAAATGCATTCCGGCTGCATTCACCCACCTCGGACACGTCTTTTATACACACAGGCAAACGCTATAGGCATATGCAAAGATGAGATTCTGTATACAAAAATCATTGATCGGTGTAAGAGTAAACGAAATGAATCTATTTCGTTTGGTGTTTTATCCAGATACATCCCCAATAGCAGCCTATACACGAACGCCATCCTTTACCATCCTCCCTTAGGCTTAAATCTCAACAGAAGTTCTATCCAAATCAAAAGTCCACCCAATGGCCACCCCTTGATCTATATAAAAGCGAACTACGTACCGCAGCAATAACAGCAGCAGCGGCTTTGGCAGAAGCTCAGGGGGTAGTCCACCATATTTCAATGTTGGAGTGGGAAGGGTTGTTGCTTGGGTTGTGTATTTCCACCTATAACTTTGCAAACGAACGGGTGAAATGGATGGGTAACGGTGTTGGCGAAATATACATATATACGCCACAGAATCATGGATACATCCATCCTCATTCACATCGCCCTGATATGCCTACCTAGAAATGTCTATAAAATAGGCAGGAAGTCATACGCCGCGTCACCCGCCTGCTCACCTTTGCACCACCACGAGACAGGCAGGCGGGAAAGCAAGAGAGCCTGTTACAGTTCACCTCTCTCCCAGCAGCATACTTATTTATGCACTCACTAAAATATTCGCTTACAACATTCTGGATTCTGGATTCAACCACCCACTTGTCCTAACTACTCAGTCAATCCTCCCACTCCAACTCCAACCACCGACTCACTAGTAAAAACCGAAGTTGTTGTTTTTTGCTTCTCTCATTTTTTTTTAATTTTTTTATTTTTTGTTTCCATAGTAGAAATTGTTGTAAAGGATCCTGTCGATGTGATGTCATGGTGCAGGCCAGCTATAGACTGGGATCTTGGGAGGCGGGTAGCCACCCCAAGCTTGAACCGGACCCTATCCTTATGGGAGGTCCATCATCGTCGTCATCATCATCATCATTGAGCTTTGGTAGCCTAGCATGGCCGGAAGTTGACGTGGTGTGTATCGCGTTACCGGTGCAACAAAAAAAAAATAAATAAAAAAAAATCTCGAAAAGTTTACAGCTTTGCGCTGAAGTTTTTCTATTTTTTTTTGTTTTGTTTTTGCCTATGATTTGGAATTTTACAGTCCCTCCGCGCTGCTGAGAAATATTGTTAGGTAGGGAGGGGGTGATTTTAGTCCAGAACTATAAGAGAGAAAGAAGCTTGGATACTTTTCCTCCGGTAGGAAGGACCAAATAGGGGTTTGAGTAAATAAATTGATTTTTGTTGCTGTTTTCGAATTTATTTTTTAATCGTTCACCAAGAGGAATCTGCTCATTCTAAAGGAAGAAAAAAAGGAAAAAAACTGTTTAATGCATGAAGATGACCGGACGAAAGGGGATTTTGTACGACGCGGTATGAACGGCAGTACAGTAGGATGTTTGTATCGGTTCATCACCATCGCTATCATCATCAACTTTTGCCATCATCATCATCATCATCATCAGCATCCTGGTGCAGTCAGTCAGTCAGTTGTGGCTCAAGACAGGTCAACTTTAGCTCTTGAAGATAGAGATCTGATTAAAAATCAGAGTAGAATGCCAGAGTGCTGAATGAGAAATATATTCCAAGGGAGGTGAATGAAGTGAAAGAATAAAAAAAATAAAATGGGAAAAAAATAAGAAGAAAATAGATGCATTTTTAGCATTAAAAACCTGAGAGGATGGATGTATTTGTTGTTGCTGTTGTTGATAAAGGGTGAGGGTGAGGGTAAGTATATTTCATCCCGCAGTTTTATTTTATTTCACCTATAGGCAGATATAGCTAGTTCTTGATCAGGTACAAAAATTATTTTCTTTTTAAAATATTTGCTTACTTACGGAAATGAGATATTTTCATCGTTTTGCATTTTTGTTGATGCGTTGAATAAATTTCTCGTATAGAAGTCTTCAATTCTTCAAGTTTTTTTTTGCATAAATTAATACAAGGATGAAATCACTGATCCTAATGCAATAATGCTTGTATAGTTTTCTTTTTTAAAGTATAGTAAATGAACTCTAAATTTTATTTATTCTTAGTCTACAGATTACAAATCAACAGATCATGCATATACTAAAACTGAAATAAAATCAACCTAAATACAAGAGCTTGACTCACTACATAATAAATATGGTTAGAAAAAGTAAATTTACTATTTAGAATAACACCAAGGTCCGAAACTATACTACATTTGGGAATAATAATTCTATCGATAAACAGTTCAAAATTAATTGGTGAAACTTTTTTAAGTAGCCATTAAGTATTTACATTTCGAAGAATTTATCGATAAATGCTTAAGATGACACCAATTCGAAAATTTATCAACTTCTGATTTAAATTTGTATACTTGAGACATATTAACAATTTCCATGAACATTTTTAGATCATCAAAAAATTCAAAGATCTTAAAGACATCGATGATAAATATAATAAAAAGAAGAGGCCCTACATGCCTCCCCTGAGGCACACCGGAATGTACCAAAATCGTCCGAGAGTACACCTAATTAATTTTGAATAATTTGTAAGCGATTGGTCAAGTAGGAAGAGAGCCATGCAAGTAGATCAGAATTTTGCAAGTTTCATGTCAATTTTTGATGTTTACCTCAATGAAAATGAATACGAACTATTCGTACATTAAAATTATATATTTCGGAGAGTTGTCCTAAGCTAATGCGACAAGGTACTTACAACAACAAGAGAGAGTCTTATCAAAGGTCAACGACTAGAGGGAAGACTCACCTCAAAACTATTCGTATATGGTCAAAGACACATTTAGTGTCGACACTCAACGATGAAGATAACATTTAACTGAATACTGCAGATCTATATAGGAAAATCAGACGAAAGCCGCAATCCCAGGTGAAATCGATCGAAGCTATGCGATAAATGTTACTGCGTTAGTGTACCTTGTAACGATAAACTTGCGATACCAATAGATTTGCGGTTTCATTTCAGTCTTTTCCTGGCAAATCGACTTTATCAAGAATTAATACCTCTTCCGGGCATGTACTCGTGCAGCAACATTTTAATACCATTGTAAAACTTCCGAGGATGATACACCACTAGAGTCATTTCAATGCAGATGAGGTGATGAAACGTAATTACCGGGATGATGAACATCTCCTAAACTCACCGCGGCCTCTCCAATCCGACATCAAGCATGTTGAAGCTCCTATGTCAAAAGACACCAGGACAAGACTTTCTAGCGCACAAAAAAAAAAAGAAAAAAAAGATTCAAGGTAGTAACTCACCAAAGTCAAATAAAAGGGAAAGTCCATCGGATTACGGAATGGAAGAGGAGAGAAATCTGAAAAGACCGACTTAATTCTACGACTCGCCTTCTAACGTGCTACTAGTGCTACTAATCGGAATAAATTAATAATAAAGAAATTCGTAAAAGCACGATTTGCAGGCCATACCTCAACCTACTATCTAGCAAGAATCCGAAAGCGCACGTCTAGGGGTACTCTCTACAAGTTATATTGAAAGTGCTTTTAACGCGGATTATATCATGTCAATACAAAGAGCTATCTAAAAGAAAATTGATGTATGCAAGTAACCCCTTTCAAAACCTAGATTTTTGCGATCTACCCTCAAACAAGAGTTGCTGATTATGTAGTCCTCCAATAGGTTATGGTAACGTTATTGAATGGCATAGGCTGAACATCCAAAATTTGCTTTTCGAAGCCTATGGAGGCTCTCAGCCTTAAACATAGGCGGTGAAAACGGATGATTATTAACCAAAATCTCCAGGCAAAATAATCACTACAGACATGGTTTGTGGTTCCATACAAAGACCCCGGTTCCTCTCATGGATACTACCCGAAAGCCCAAAGATAAAAGAAGCCACGCGGAAGACTGAAACAGGTTCCAACTGGCCATGGTTAGAGTCAGAAAAGATTAGCCTCCATTTTATCAAAATTTACATCTAGTTACTTAGTAGGATAATTATCTGGATATCGCTTAGAATAGTGCTCATTCGAGAATCCTGGGTGCACCAAAAGCGAATAAGACGACTACGTATGAATTTATATAAGTTAGTTTACTGCTGCTCAATTTTAAATAGAAACAGGTCGTGAGATATTGCAAACGAAGCAGAAAATAGCTCAGCTGCATACCAATTGATATGTGGTAGCATAGATAGCACCGTCAAAGGAGATCACCTATTCGGGGATTTATAATATCAGGTAACTTACATAGAAATACCAAAGGTTATCAAGGCTCTTAAACTTGAACGAACTAATTTCGTAAAACAGAGGTGCTGCCTTGATTATACGATCTTGCTAAAACTGATTTCGGATCAACTGTAACTGGTTCCTTTTTCTATTTATTATTTCTCTCATTCCCTATTAATATAAAAGTAGTACTTTTAGATCGCACAATTTAAGTTAGTCTGCCGAAATCGCTCAGTAAGCTAAAAATCCATTAAAACAAAAAACAAAATTTTTATTTTAATGAAATGATAAGTTTTATCATTGAATTTTTAAAATTAGATTTTTTTCTTATGATGATTGACTTATGTCTTACAGAAGTAAAGAAATTACATTAGTAATTTCTTCAAATTATTTACGAAACTAGTTTCAACTCTCGAGAACTTGGGACGAGTTCATGCACCGAATTCCCTTTCACGAGATTAATGCAATATCAAAACAATTTTCTGCCAAGTTTAGCTATGACACGATTGAACGGAGAATGCTACCAATAGACTTATCATGAGCATCTATACAATATAGTTTTGTAGAAAACCCTTACTATACTTGGGATCAAGGCTATTTGCAGAAGGCCAAACAGACATGGACTTCGAATTTTACATTTTAGTACATTTTCTTTAAATAAAAGCTTTTCTTAAAAAATACATTTTTTATATAGAAAAGACTGGTTTTCTTTGCAAATAATTGCACAGGTTTAATTCGTGTTGTAAGGAGTTTCATGATTTTTCTCAAAACTAATCATTTGGAAACAAAACGTGCATTTATTTATTTACTTCGCTAACTGTAATGATTTTGTTTAAAGATGCATACAGTTCTGGGTACAAATGCATATAAAGCAAGGCGATTACATTTGAACATCCATTTGCGGATATATAACCGCAGCGTGATAAACTGACTCGTGTTCGGGTAGACGTCAACCTACAAGCTCAAATGGCGAAAAAAAAACAAAGAAAAAAGATAGAATTGGTCTAAGACCAATTCGTATGTAATTTTAGTGCAAGTTTGATTGTTAAAATGATTTTTCGCATCTATTTCAGTTTTTCAGTTTAATAAAAATGAATAGGACTGATCGGTTTCACAAAATACGTAAAAAAATATCAATTTTTATATGGCAACACCGTCAACGGATTGCCCGATTTAGTCCATTTTTTGATTTTTTCTTTTTTACTATTTATATGCAAACTCTGTGTACAAAATTCTAGCTCTATACGTCGACACGTTCTCAGACATTATTCAAATATAGTATAGTGAAAAACAAAATTTTTGTATGACAACCCAAACGGAATTTGTTCTATTTTGAAACTTGAATCCACAAATTTGTTTAAAAGGGCCCTGTGCAAAATTTCAGCTATCTAAGTAAATGCGTTCTCAAATTATTCAGAGGACAGATGGACAGACGGATAGACGGTTCGACCATTATTGTTTCTATGCCAAATAATACAATATAGGTACCCTATGATTTCTTCATCTAGTAGGGGATAAAAATAAAATAAATGCCCAGAAACAGTGTAATCCATACAGGAATATTGAGTTAATTCAGTATTGGCTACGTTTACAGAAAGCGATTCTTAATGCGCAACTATCTTCCATTTTCAGTTCTCTCCAAGATTCCAGGCACCTACTATCAAACTGTCTTATTTGTTCCCTATTAGACCTTTTGCACTTTTTGGAAATAAAAATAATTTTTTTGATTGCAGATGATCCTCAGAAAATGTTTTGCAAAATATCTGATTTTTCTGGCTTACTCAAAATTGGACATACAGGTGAGATAATCCGAAAAGCATTTTCGCTTTTGTTCTGTTGAAATTTTGAAATAATCAAATATTCCCAGAAGATATTTCTTGATAAAAGCAATATCAAAATTTAAATGGAAAAGGTGCCGTTAACCTAAAAAAACTCCTTAAACTATGTGTAAATTATAATTATAATTGAAATTAATGACATTCTTGTTTTTTGCCTATGCCAAATGTAATCTTTGCAATCTTAACCCTTGTGTGCCATTAAAAAAAAAAAAAAAAAAAATACACTCTGAACACCGGCTACTCGGGTAGTCAGATATAATTTGTATGAAAAATATCACAATACATAGGAAAAGAGTAAGAATATGTACTAGTATTGCCGTTATGTGGATTATCCAAGTAAGCTAATCCTCCGTAATAAAATTTAATTAAGATTAAATAAGCAAAATCTAGTGCAAAATTATCGTAAGGCTAAGTCTGGTGTGCTAAAGGATGAAGATAGCCCTCAAGAAGATAGTGAAGACAAAGCAGCGCCGAAGAAGTGAGTTGACTCTTTTACGGCTACAGATAGAAAATTAAAGGGTCTACAGTTTACAGTTTTATAAAAAAGTTATGTTAACCACCGTTTTGTAAAATAAAACAAGGTAAGAAAATCCGAAAATTTTAGTTTAGTACACCGTAATTCCTGAGAGGAGAAGAGCATGGGGCTGGTTGAAAGGCCATGCAGTTTTAGATACAATCAGCTTAAGACGGTGCGTGACCGTACATTCTGTACTTTTTAAGATACAGGGTGTTCTGCGAAAAACTAATCTTTTTCTTAATCACTCTGTAACTCCGAAACGTTTAATATGGACCTCTCCCCCTTCGCCATTCAATTTTATGTTTGCTAAGTGAGCACAATCACCTCTATCTCTATGGACCACCTATGTGGAAACACCCTGTATGTTGTTCAAATCTTTCCATCATCCGACCTTTAAGCCAAAACATAACTTGACACACCTCCTTTTTGCTTTTAACATATCCAAATGTATTTTCAACAACATTATGTACAGCCAACATCATTATAAAGGTGACGAACAAACAGCGTTTATCAACAATATTCAACATGCAGGCACATAAAAAAATTGGAAAATGTAACCTACTTAGAAATTCTTATACTTATTGCGGATGTACGTTATTCCAATAACGAGCATATAAGGGAACTATGGAAGACAACAGCCTATGCCTTATGTCGCGGCGCCAGTATGGGACTAAATCGTTTTTATTCCTGCTACCCGCTAGCTTCATCTGGAAAGTGAACATATTACGTGCCATCAGAATTTGTCGTTGTTTATGAGCAATTGTTTTCTAATAGAAGCAGAGCACACATAACACATATGTCATACCATTACAAGTTTTGTGGGCTTACGATACCTGTTATTCTTATCCTATTACTGACCAAATATATACCTGCAGGGAAGCAGGTATCAAGCAGAAAAGTCAATCAAGGAGAACGCCATGGTAAAAGAATTGTGTATGCGATTGAAAAGAAACGGATGGGATATCCTAGCCGACAACTTTTTTTAAATCGCTTAGTAAAATGTAAAATAAATTTTTACATTATTATTTTCTTATTTTAAACAAATTTTTCCAACTTAAGTTTAGATTTACGTAATAACAGTATCTCATATAAAATTACTGGGGCTACCCGGTAGCCTGGGTGTGTATATAGAGGATAAAAAAAAGTAGTTCAAAAAGTCTACCTATTATCAATTTTTTACAATGTTTTTGTGCATAGATCGACATAACATACCTCGAGTAAGTCTAGGATAGCATAGAACCAGTATATTATTACTTAAAGTTTTAACAGGCTTTCAAAGTTAAAATAGTTACCTGGGTATGCATACAAATACCTACCGCATGTAGGTGTATTAAATAAAAAAAAATTCAGTAAATTCCTGCATTTTAAAATTTTCTCGTTTCTCTGATGTCGCCTGTAGTTTCTTGAAAATTATTTTAAAATCTGATATGATAACATCATAAAACTCCATCCTTAAGCTCTCACAAACAGTTTCCCTTCGTTTGAAAACTTTTTATATTAAATAAACAAACAAACTCAGTTCTAGGTCAAGTCACTCAACCTGAAAAAAAAACTTTTTTGTATTTGCCTATCCTTGAATTGAACAATTTCTTAGTTCATTCCTATCCTACCGTTATGTTTACTTTGTATCCATATGGGCACTCACCAAAGACAGGCATCAAGGGCTCATACCATAAACTTAGGAAATTCGAAAATAAAAATTCTTTCCACCTTCAAAAATATTAAGCCTCTACTTACCTGCTGTTGGATTTTCTTAAAGAATCCACCAGAAACCAATTAAAACCTCAATTAAGACTCATCGTGGGGGAAAAACAATTTTTTTTCAAGAAGGAAGCGCAGCACGCTTCTTCTTCATTTTCAATAGCGCGGATAAAGATTCACCAGATGTTTAAGATGCACGCGCACATTACCACGGTTTGCTGCGCGCATTTAACAACAATCGATCAAAGGTGAATCCTCCCGAGTCATTCAAACTAATAAAAAAAAAAAAAAAAATTGTTCAGCTGATTTTCATGAATTTAAAAGAAAGATCAAATGGCACGGGCTATGGCTAGACCGCTTAAACGACACAGCAGCGGCTTTTCTGATAAATTCCCATACGTTTTGTGTACATATACAACTTATTGGGCAGATGACTACTATAAAGTCTTTGAATGAAATGCGCATACAGGGTTGAAAAAAAAAAAAAAAGTGCAACAACATGCGGGTGCCTACCGCGAACTTGATAAAAGCAAAAAATTCGTGCGAGTGAAACGTTATGAGGGATTTCCTTGCATTTCTTTTGCTCCTAGTTCCTTTCTTCCTGTGATTGAAAGTTTTTATCCTTGTTGTGTTTTATTGCTAAACACTAGTGGCATATGTCTCTAGAATGTTTCCGTCATTCATAAATAGATCAGCGGGTGCATTTTAACAATTTGGGATGCTCCTATAGTATATCAGTTTTAAGACTGAATGGAACACGGATATCAATTGACTTATGTTCAAAGGTAAATGTCACAGCGGTTGCACGACAGTTTTCTATGTATGAAAACGAAGTCAGTTTGCCTCATTAGATAAGGCACTGAAAGATTCCTGCCGAGATGGATTGTGCCGATTTGTGTAGATTTATGAGGGTGCTAAATAAGAAGGTTACTTTTTGTTTGACTTGTAATTTGCCTCTGAAAATATTTAATATACCAAAAGGTGTTTTACAAACAAAGCGACTTGGCACATTACATTAATAGGTGCTTCCTTGAGAAGCATGGGTTCAAGGCGAAACAGCTTATGCTTTTATATTTCATTTTTACTGTGCAGTTTACTGTTAGAGTAATTTAAGTAATCTTAAGTAGAATATTTCTAAAATCGAAATAAAGTACCTGGAAATACTAACAAATATAATTAACTAATAAAACGAAGGAGCCAGGTGGAAAATATTGTTAATTAAACTCAAAATCTTATGCATATTGGAATTATAAAAATAACTGAAAGAATACTAGTCAAACACAGTTATATCATTTTATACATTTCTGTTGAGTATATCTTCAATTCAGTCTGCACTCTCCGTTGCATTCTATAGCAAAAATATTTAATTGGCGTGTGTCCATCTGTTGACCTATAGTTGTAGGTTGCTCCGAATAACCGAGTGAAATATTACTCGGATAGCACCCTAAGCCACTTATAATTGAGCGTTAACTTGAGAGCTCAGCTACAAATAATTGGTACTATTGACCATTTGGCTCTTTGACCAAGTTACATACAGACGTGTGCATGAAAATAGCAGCGATTTATGTAAAAATGAAAATTCATAAAAATCTTCAAAATGTAATAAGATATTTTTTGTTTGTTTAAATCTTATAAATATTTATTAAGTTTTTGACTATATAAAACAAAACAAAATTTCTTTGGTAGCTCATAATAAAAAGAAAAATATATTTTGGTTAAGCTTAGCAACAAAATCTGTTCATTGAAATATTATAGGAAATCTGTAGAAAAGTGTAAAAAATATTTAACTTTTGTGATAAAAGTTGTTAGATTTAATTACTACTTTGTGCCATGACCTTCCGGGTATCAGCGAGACATTCAGTCGAGCGATTGTTGACAACCTTATATGGTAATAGATTGTAAAGCTAATTGGACAAATTCCAATGATTGTCGAACATTTATAGGGTTTTTATTAAATAAAGATTATTTTTTGGAATATCTATCCACAAATGTTCAATTGGATTATGGTCTGGTGATTGTGATGGCCACAACATTAGATCCACCTTATGCTCTGGAAACCTAGCCATCACTAATGAGGGAGCTGGGAGTTGGTGTCTACTTTCCTGAACCTGATATTGGGATAGAGTACTCACTTGGAAGACACCTCAATGGCAGTGAAGATAACTCTTGATATGCAAATCAAGGGAAAGGACATTGCTATCCTTTCGGATAATTCGGGAACCTTGATAGATCTGAGTGGCCCTCGGATAACATCTAAGTTACTGGAAGATTGCAGTTCGTCTGTGGATAAATTCTGTATGCGCAACAACAGAAGGGACACCTTCTTTTAGCTAGGGCTGGCTCTAATTCTCAGTTCCTCGGAACGGAAGCTGCCGTATGTGCCCGCCACCTCGAGTATCGGGTCTCTCATCAAAGCGGATGTTCGTAGGAAGCATCAGCAGAGATTGGCGAACATGAGTTTCTTGATCGGTCCAATAGGAATATGTTTGAATTTCTCATGGGGACTCGGAAGGAAACAGTATAGAATTGTGGTTGGCATCATCACCGGCACAGCTCACTTCACGCTCATCTAACAAGGACGGGAGTTGTTGACAGCTCTGAGTATCTATCCGGCCTGGAAGGAGAGACTGAGACAACCGAATACTGTTTGTGTGCTAGTCCGGCCTTCGCCCGGAGCAGACTGAATTGTCTAGAGTCTACCCTTCTATGTGTGCTGAGCTGAAAAATCTTCTTCAACAAGATGCGCTGATACGCTTCATTAAGGGGAGGACAGGAAGGTTTTGATGAATGGCTTTCTAGCAGGACAGCACAATGGGCCGCTATGGCCTCCGTGCTTTGGATGGGATCACCTGTCCGCTGCCTCAAAAATATAATAAAAAAAAAGCCATCAATTTTCCGGGAAGTGTGTTGCTGGTCTTTATCATGCATAGATAGATCCATCTAAGCGGCATCTCATCTTCTGCAAATGGGAGCTTATATTTTCCAGTATACTAACATATCCTTGGGCATTCAATGTTTCTTTTATCCAGAATATTGGAACAACGCCAGTCCGGAAAATTAGGTTCAGACCGTAATGCTATATCCTTCCTTTTTTACAGTCTTTGTGGTTTTGTAGTGTGCCTGGGACTGAATTCTGGAATTCTGCACCAGTAGGTCTTCGGATATATTACTGGGATCCACTTGAACCAAAAAGGCTCATCACCCCATGAAATTTGCGCCATTTTGTTCTGATAGGAAAATTAAAATTTCGTAGACGTTTTCTTATTGTAGGTACTAATACTTATTTTTGCAGGTTTAAATCTTGTTTGTCTTTGTAAAACTAACAAAAAAATTTCTCTTCGCAAAGACAAGGAGATCGCTATCATGTAAAGCTGTTATTTTTCTTTTACCGCCTTATCTTTTAACCAATTTTTTCCAGTTAAGACCATTACTAATCATTTTAGCAGAGCATGCAAGATTATTTTGTAAATTTTTCTTGCTCCAATCAACTTTTTAATTAAAACTCTTTTCTCCTCTGACCAATGTTTACTTATCAGCTCAGCTACAGAAAGTACCAACTATTTGCCACTTGGTCCTTTGACCAATTTACGTATGTGTATATATCAGAAACGCACCCTGGATTTGGCTTTGGGGGGGGGGGGCATATTTGTCCCAAGTCTTAACGAGTCGGAAAAATAGGGCTCTAAAGTCGCGTCCTGCACCCATCTGAGCACTTAAGGCCTGCTATTGTATATTAAAAGGTTTTATTTTATTTTATCGGATATACAGACCACATTTTATACATAATTTGTAAATTATGTTCAGAAAACTGACATTCTGGAGGGGGGCCGGTCCCGTTCGTCGCCCCCCCCCTCTCGGTGCGCCCCTGGTATATATCGATAATAAATATACTCATGGATTTTTGAAGGCTAGTGAAAATTTGTGCTCATTTAAGAAATACTAAACGTCGTTTTTTAACATCTTATTATTATAAGTAGGTACTACCACAAAGTATATTGCTTCAAAACTGTATTTCCCATAGTCAAGGAAATTAATATTCGGAGAATCCTATTGAAAAACTGCTATAGATATTTGCATATTTTGAACTCAAGGTCGAAAAGTGAAGACAGAATTAATATAAGATTATCAAAGAAACAATTATTATACCCTTGATAAATTGAATTTATTATATTGATTATATATGGCACTTTCAGCGCAGGAAGGATTAGATTAATTTGATCAAAGCAGAAACAGGCGAATAATCGTGAGTGAGAAGAAGGAGGTGTTTGTGTGTATTTTTCTATATGTAACTCCATCTTACTTGCATATATTGGAATCGTTCTTGGCGTATACGGCCCAGATGCTATATATCAAAGGACCTGGGCTCTACTCTTACAGTATTCTAAGCTGAGATATTAACCATAGAAGAATGCGCCAGTAACTGTATTAAAAGAGCCATCAATGTCTTAGCCATTAATATCCTCTCGGATAGTCAAGCTGTTCTCCAGGCTTTCAAGTCTTTCATTATTAAGAAGTCAGAGTCATTTAGTGGGCCTTTGGAGTAAAACTACCCTAAATAACTAGGAGAATAAAGAAAAAGTGCAGGCTATAAGGACTTCGTCAGGTAAAAAATATTATCAAGACCTCTCTCGGAAAAACAAAAAAAGAACAGAGCTTAAAATAATCAGAGAGCCCTTCTCAGACCACTGCTCCTTGCGGTATCATCTAAATAAGATGGGCTTAGCTGCGACTTCGTCCTGCCGCTTCTGCCAGGATGCGCATGAAACTTCAGAGCAATTACTCTGTAATTGCGATGCATTGGCGAGGCGGAAATTGCTCCAAATCGAACATACTTATTCTCCACCAAGCTACGTATGGAACCTCAATCCCAGAATGATTCCAGACATTATTAACATTATTAACATTAACATTATTAACCTAGAAATGGAATAATTTAGAACAGGAGCTCACAATAGATCTTTCAGGTCGTAATGAATGTAGGCTAGCACTTGCACACCTCTCCTCGAATCTAAATCTAAATTTACTTGTGCTCATTATTGGGGGTGGTATTTTTTTGTTTCCTTTTTAAAAAAGTTTCCTGCAATCGTCGTCTCAAAGAGGGAATGCTGGCTTGAGGTGATTAAGTATTCCTTAGAATGCTAAATTTTGCCATCTACGGACTGAACCGAAAAGTGTTGTCATTTATAAACAAAGTTTCCATTAAATATCCAATGAATTTTCTTATCCGTATTCGTACAGTGTCGGTCGATTGAAAGTGTGAAGTATTGCGTTTCATAATTTCAGATGGAATCTCCACAAGAAAAATTGAGAAAACAAATTGTGCATATTTTCAAAGAAAACTCGACGATTAACGATGAAACTTATGTTAAAATGAATTTTTCCTTGTTTCCAGCTCCAGTAGTACAATGCTAAACGTGGTGCAGTAATGCCTGATGGGGGGCAACAAAGTTAACCATTTTTCCACAAGCGCATAATGCACTTTATATCATGGAGAGTTTCAAATAGAAGTTATTACTATTTTTGAAGAAAAATGAAAGTCCTATATAATTTTGGCCGAAATCAACCATTTAGTGGGACACCGCCAATAATGTCACCTTTGTGCCCAACGAGTTGCATTCCGGAACTGCACCTTATAAAAAGATTCTGAGTCAAGGGCAAGTAAAATTTTTAACGGAATTCAGATCTAAGTGGACTAAATATTCAAAGCAAATGTCTGATGAAACAATTATAAACCTAATGGCAAGTATTCCCCAAAAAGTCGAGAGCTTTGCAAAGAAGAAGACAAATATTAAGAGACATGAGAGATATCTTAAACCATGCATTATGATACCCTGAACATATTTTATTAACAATTAAACGGGGGAAGCGTTGGCGTTTGTCAAAGTTTCATTTAGTACATTTTGGAAAATCTAGTATCGAATCGAATTTCTTAGGTCCTGAGAAGATGTTCGAGTACCCAAACTCCTATACTCGGAGACTTAAGTAGCCATCCAAATATTCACTTTTTTAGTATTTCCCTTTATTTTATTCGAACTGAGGTACTAGATTTTTCTCACCTTAGATCGGCTCTAACTCGGTAGGTTTATGTCGAACCGAAAATCGGGTTTGACTGTTTGCCTCCACTCATTACAAGCTACAATTCGTAGTAGAATTTTTTTCTCTAAATACTTTTAGGGTGGGGGGTAGGAAACCCTGGCGGGAGGGGGTGATGATTCCAATATCGCATGTTGCATATCAAATCAAAGGTCTTGCGAAGTACTATCGGGGGATGTACTTTTCTCTCGAATTAGAAAACTATCTCGGGACGGTTTTGCCGCCGGAAACCCCTTTTTCATACGCTTGGGTCAGATACACCGCAGCAACTACATTTCGCATATATTTTTGCAGTTTTTCTTTTCTTCTATGGCAAATAGTGCTCTGTTGTGAGCATTTTTCTTATAGGAAGTCATTTTTCACGATATACCAATTTCGCGCAATCAAAATAGAAAAGTCCACTTTTTACCCAAGAGAGCCACCCAAGCTACAACCAACGCCAAATCTTTCCCCCGCAAAAACATTATTAGTAAAATATGTTTAGAGGGCCTAAAGTTTATGAAAAGTGGCATTCCCCTTTCTGTTTACATGGTATCCCATTCGTAATGGTGATAATTTAAGGAACAATTATAGACCCAAGATGCAATCCAAAAACTAAAACTATATTATAAACTTTTTCAATTTTGGTTTTTATTAACGAGATGTCCAATTTTTGGCAAACTCGGTACCCTCCCCTGATTCAATTGTTCTGGATCATTTTCTTCCATATCTACTATGGAAGACCTGCATTCATTTTGTACAGAAAATATACCATGGTGTCAGCTTTTCAAAGTAAATCTATTTCATACTATGTCGTTAAGAACTGGGTATTGACTACCTGCAACCTAATGGGAGCACGAACTTTTTTCCCTGTATACCCAAGAAGAACAGCATGTAAAATTGCTGCAGAAATAAGAACTTTCTTAATGAAGCACAAATTTTATTACTGTAATGTTTTAAGTATTTTCAACTAAAATCGTAAATTTTTACCAATTTTTTTTTTAATTCTATCGCCGATTAAATATTGAGAAAAAAAAACTATTCAAAACTAACACCAACATTATCTAAATCTCTGAGAACTGAACGAAAGTAATTCGTCTTATCCACCTCATTCAGAGACTCACTCCTAAATAAAAAAAATCCTTTTATGTAAAAACTCAAAAGGAAATCCCCTTTTCTTATAAGAAAGTCAGAATCACATTGGATAATTTTCTATGGGATACACTTGCCTTGCCTTAAAAAAAGTTACAAGTGGCTCTTCAGTGAATAAGAAAAAAGGGCGATTCCTTAATTCTACCCTATAAGAATCTCTGAAGACGATGACGACAATGGCAACAGGAAAACGACCTTGACGACCTAGCATACTATAGAAAAGATAAACCTATCAACGTAAGTATTGGTAGGTATATATGCTATACCTACATACAAGAGTTAGACTAAAGAAAACTTCTCTTCCTCCTTCCAACTGACGTCATATTCTTATCCTTCTTATACTCTGAAAAGTCCTGAAAGGAAACTTATATTCGCTGCACACAAACCCAAGAAAATCTAAGAAATTGAGTACAAATACAACCTTAAGGATAACAAAAAGAAGAAGAATTTCGAAGGAGAAACTGTAGAAAGGGAAGCAAATAAGTGTTCACACTTAAAGGAGTGGCTGAGGAAAGAAAGGAATCAAGTTCCGGACATGTGAAGTTATTGTTGTGGGAGGTATCAACTCCTAAGGAGGCAGTCTTGAGATTTGAGATGAGACAGGCGTACAAGAATCTTATAAGGAAGTTAAAGCCTTGCTGACTACTACTACATACATTCAGTAGAAGTATACTTCTAAAGTGGAAGGCTATAAAAAATAATTTTTCATAAAGTTTTTAACAAATATAAAAACGAAATATTCGACCGAAAAATACTGTTGATAGATCTGCATGAATACTCACCCCAATTATTGGGTTGTTGGTATGTGATGAGCCAAGAGGCAGCTGCACCCAAAAGTGACGTAAAGGTAAGGGGACGAAAGAAAATGCTCAAGCTTGTGCCGACTATTGTTATACCTCGGTAAAAAGGAAAAAACTTACCAAAACGCAGGCTGTAATCGTCATCCACATACGTGTAGTAGGTATAAGCATGTTGCACATCTGCTCCTTAGAGACACCACAATAAGAATCTAGCCGACCCTCTTGATCGTCGTCACACACAAGCCAAATATCACCATCGTAATCGTACCGGTGTTAAAATCGGAGGGTTACAACTTATTATTGTGGACGCTACGACGCTACACTAGAATATATATCCATCCCTATAATGTAGGAAGGAGCATATGTGTGATGATGATGTACATAGCTCTCTTCCACTTTACTTAAAGCCTCTCGATCAAATTCCCCAGGAAAATTCGATGACGTCTCCCTTTTAATATTTTTGCAGAAAATTTTCGTATACGGATGAATGGGTGACGCTAGAAGCTGGTTTCGAAACTTAAGTAAGGGGACCGGGGTCCTGTTCATGGTTCTAAGGGTTAACGCAGAAATTATGTGTACGCAGCCGGCTTTCAATACTGTGCATTGCTCAAACTCGTTTTCTTCTTTTACGATTGCCATAATGCCGTAGAGTAAACAAAAGAAAGACGACACAGGGGTCGCGTGCTTGGCACATGCCTAATTCACTTAGATTCAGATTGTTGCCGAGATTTTTTTCTTGTATAAGGGGCTCTTTCCCACCTATTAAGGGTGGCGGGCAGGAAATGTTTTGGATATTTAAATTAGAAAAGTGTTGTGGTTGGATCTTTATTTTTTTGTTTGTTTTATCTCTGAAATACATTTATCTTATTTTATTTTTATTTATTGTATTATTTAAGTATATAAAAAAATATCCGAATAGTTAAAATTTTTGGCATTATCCCTAACAGAAAAGATTGGATGATGCTGAAAAGACTGGTAGTAATATCACGTTAGGCAAAAGGAAGTAGGTAATTACATTAATATCGAAAAAATTGTGTGCATAGATTTCCATCTAAAAAATGTCTCAAAAGTTAATTATAGTCTCATACCAATCCATCTTCATATAACAAAAAGTTTTTAAAGAAAAAAGAGTCCGATTTTTTTTTAATCATTATCTAATGTAAAATAAGCATTGCGTTGATTGAATTGTTGCAAAATATCATATTTGATAAAGTTTTGATGTAAAAAATCCATCGATAGAACAAGTCGAACTTCAAAAGTTACAGCCGCTTACAAGCTCCAGTAAAAATTATTCGATGCAAAATATACACGTTAAGTAACACTTTTTGTCAACACTTTTATCAAAAACAGTAACAATTCGACTGCGATAGCGGCGCTGTATCTAATATATAATTACTATGAACATTAAATTGTTATCTCGATACTATAACATATCCACACAGTTTTATTGTGTCATATAATAACTACCAAATCGTCCTTAATATAATATTAGAATATTTTTATATATACAGGGTGTCCCACGTAACGTGTTCCCTGGCCATTTTTCTCGAAAATGTGCGGAGATATCGAAAAAGGCCTAATAATAAAAGTTACGCAACTTTAGTGAAGGTATCCTCTGACTAAAGATGCCTAACTTTTATTATTAGGACTTTTTCGATATCTCCGCACATTTTCGAGAAAAATGCCCAGGGAACACGTTACGTGGGACACCCTTGTATGTATACATGGTGATGGAAGAATTTCTTGAACAAATATACGAAATAAATTTATGTAACTCGTATGTCTGGGCATATTTATTTTATCTTGCCAGAAATCTTGACAACAAAAGTGGCATTCCAATTTAAATAAATCTAAATAAAATAAAATAAATATGTAGAAGATTAACTCTGTTACCATACAATACAATTTAGCCACAATGTTTCGGAGTTCTACACATACATAGTTTTCATCCCGCATTACAACGATCTAAGTTAACATGAAGTTTTCGCATTCCCATGAATCCCGTAAGTTTTTAATTAAATAAACTCGAGTGCTACGAAAATGACGACTGATTCAAGTTTTGCGAATTTTTGTCATATCAAATCATACCGGAACATCTTTTCAGAATTATTTCACCCAAACTAAATATCAAGTTGAGTCAATCTGATGCGGTTTCTGAAATATGGGAATATTTAAAATCTTTACTGTTCCCAATCCAAGTCAAATTTTGTTGGGAATTATTGATAAAAAAAAATGGTAACTGATCAGACTCCGAGGAAATCTACATCTACACTACCAAGCAAAAAGTTAGCGCACCATTAAAATTTAGCAATTTGAAACAATTAAAAAACCAAATGTTACCTTCTCATGACCCGTTAAAACAGACATGCTCTTGCCATGAATTTTGTTGCAAATTATTTTGTCGATTAACCACGTTATTATTATCTGAGGTATGCAACAAGCACAAGAGATTAAAAAGGATTCTTAAATATAAGAGAAGAACTTGTGGGTACTACTTCTAGTATTCTATTAGGTATGTATAAAAAAATTCGAATGCAAGTAATAGAAATAACTGTATAAAGTCAAACTAAGTGGTAGTCTATCCCTCTCAAGCTTAAAATCTTAACTGCGAACAGGAGCGTACCTGAGTATAGTGTGGGTCTCTGGATACAAAGTAAAAATTTCGGAGTTCCATGAACACCGAAACGGTGTTCAACAAGGTCCGTACATTTTCCGTTTAAAGCGGTTTATTATATATATATTATATTGTTATTATTCAAAAATATAATTTTACCAATCTCCGGCATAGGATAATTATTACTGTCTACGATGAATATTTAGAATTTCTTAAGAAGTACCTACGACATATATCCCAATCGGAAATGTATTCGAAACCCTATTTTCGTGTAATTTTACACCAAATCTCGTACAAATGTTTTTGATGATTTTTGTAATATCCAGAACTGGAAATAGTTATGGATGTGATCTAAAATTAAAATATTTTTAGTCTACTATTAAAGAAGAGATGCGTCTGTACTTTTATGCAACTCCACTTCAAAGACATTCTTAAAGATGCTTTACGTGTTGAAAAAAAAAATATTAAAACTAAATACTATATTGAGACAGTTACAACGAATAGAATTATCGAGATGATTTCATGGTTATTTATCAATTCTTATCAAGGGGCGAGTCTGGGTTCAACTCTGCGATGGGATGAAGCAATTGTTAAATTTTGTGTTATTAAGATCCAAAAGAAGTAAACGAATAATATCTATATCACATAATTTCATTCATTAAGAAAATTAAAGCTAATTTAACCGCTTACAAGCAACGAATTTTTTTATGTTATAAGATAGAGAAAATTTAAATAAAATCTATTAAAAAAATTGAAGACTAATCCAAAAATTCTAGGAAACTTACGGTATTATTTTCACTATCCATCATCATCATTATTTGCTTATACATTTATAAAATATTTTTTTCTTAGCATGATAGAACATGTGGCATTTTACACCGAATGTAGCTCAGTTACAATTCTGTTACTACAATTAAATTACACCGTGTGGAGTTTTAAAATAAATATTTTCGAAGTTTTCCGCTAGATAGAGCTCCGCTCGGTGTTTTTGTTATCCAGATGTATAGTATTTTTGAGTTTTTTAGTACAAAACAATTTTGTACATGGTGTTTTCATAGTAATAGTAAATAAAATTTCAAAGATGGACTAAATCGGACAACCCCTTCTTGGTTTTGCCATTTACAAATTTTGTGTTTTTTTTTTGTTTATTACGTATTCCGTGAAATCGATCACTCTTAGACGTATTTATTGTACTGAGAATACTGGGAAGTTCTTCAGAATATGAAGTCCTATGAAATTTGTTATAATCATTTTTGCTGTCCAACGAACCGCTCTAGAGATATAAGCGAAAAACCACTTCAAAGATCAAACTTCCACAGGTGGATCACTATACGGAATTAATACGGGCATTCATCTAGAGGGTATCATAACATTTGGTTCCTTGACCAATTTCAGATTTTTTACTTGTATAACAGTTAGCAGCCATGTGCACATTTCACTTCAAAAATTAAAAAAAATATATAACAGAACTCCGGGCTTAGATGTTCTTGTGATGGCACAAATATTAACAACGAATAACAGTATCTTCTTAGAAAAAATTGGAAATCTAATAGTTATAATAACAATCAATAACAAAAGAGAAACCAGGGACCGAAAATAACTAGTATTTTGAAAATTTTAAACAAAAACAGCTGAAATAATTTATGATCGTGGAATTTAAGAGAATATGCCAAAAAATTCTTGTGGGACCCGTTTCTATTCTTGTAAAGCTTTTGAAAACTTAACTTTAAAGAAAAAAAAACGAAAAAGTTTTATAAAACTGTTATTTCCATCATAAAAGAATTTAAAGCAAAAAAAAACAAAGTTGAAAAGGTTTACTACTTTTCCTGGCAAAAATAAAAAACTAGCTTGGCTTTTTAGTTTTTTGACCTGGAAGTAACAGATTTTGAAGAATGTTATGTTTTCATGAAAGTATAAAAAACCAAGCTGGCTTTTTATTTTTTAAGCCGAGTTGTCTTTTTGGCTAGAAAAAAAAACTTTTCCATTAAAAATAATTCGCATATTGAAACCCTATTCGCTTTTCAAACATTTTGTCGGCACTACGACGCTGCAAGCACATAAGGTGAGTAATTAGATGTTCAAATGATCTCATTGTTTCTCTGTAGATCTACATTGATATTGCGTATGTTAACTACAATGCCGATCTTCTTAAGTACTAGGAGTCCCAGGAGCATTTCCTGTTCTGCGAAATTTTGCCAATATTATCCATGTCATTCCCCCAGCACAAGTCAGCATTAAAAGGGCTTTTTTAGCCCTCAAATGATTGATCTCTGTTACAAATTGTCGGAAGAAAACTTGCGAAATATATTATTTGTTATTTGGTAATTTCTTTATCAAAAAATAAATAATACATTATTTTTCGAACAGTTTTTTATGACACTTCTCAATTGGCTAAAAAATTTAAAAGAGTTCTTTCACATAGTTACTAACCACTTCATAAAGTCTAAAAAGCCAAATTGACTTTTCAAATTTGGTCGAAAAAAAAAACCAGCTTTAAAACCTGTTACTGGCTTAATATTTTTGTCAGTTTAGTTTTTTTAAGCTTCAAAACTATTATCGGTGAGGAATAATAAGTAAAGTAAGCTTTTTCGTAAAAAGTCAAAGCTGGTTCGGTTCCTGAAAAAAAAAACACAACACAAAGGACCAACGCACAAAAACAGCGTTTCTTTCTTATTTAAAAGAAGTGACAGGAAAAATTAAAAAAAATATAAGATCAAACCGATCTTTAAAGTCCCAAGAAAGTTAGGATAGAAAGATAGATAACTATAGCTGTGTTCTTTTGTGTACCTTGTTCTAGAAGTCCCATATACTGGAGAGAACAAATTGTTCTGTCGATTCAAGCGAACAATTTGTACTGTTCGCTTCATTTATAAATCTTCTATGAAAATGTATGAGGCGTTCTTTTGTGTATCTTTAATTCTGCCCTGTTCTGCTGACACAAAAGAACACAGCAAATATAGTTTAATTTAGGGTAGTACTCCATCTAAGTGATCGTCTTTGTATTGATATAGTACTTAGTGATATCACAGTAGAGTATAACTGCTAAATAAATTTACTACCTTTGATTGGACATACTGTTATATTATATTATACTATTTACTATATTAAAATAACGAGAACTTTGAAGAATTATGTTATAACTATCCTTATTTATAAGCAAAAATACATATGTATTTAACTACAACAAAATTCAGCACGCATATGCCGTGAAATTACAAAAATGTGTTAGGCATACATGCCTCGAATGAAGTACCTACCATCTCTTATTTTTAAACCGTATTCTGTACCTGGGGGTCTATCTGGAACCGTTTTAGATGAAATAATTGCGTTTTATCACACATTTCTTAAAATATTGGTCTGCCTCTTTCAGGAAATCCACAAGCAAGATAAAATATACCTATCAGGTAAAATATTGGGTGTGTCGAAGGTAAGAAAAGGCACCTGTGTACTCAACCTTCAACCGTATATATGAAAATAGTTCGGTATGAATATTATTTTATTATTTCATTTGGAAAATATATTCAAAATCATTTGAATTTGGTGAGAGGTAATAACGGGTATATCTATGCACATGAATTTGAAATTAGTAGGTAAAAAAAAAAATAACTCCGGCTCTTGATATTGGTATTAGTTTTAAACATTGCTACTGAGGGTTTCATTTCAAGAGTGCATTTCAAAGAATATATACGTGTAATTTGTTTTTTGGTGTCGAATCGTGAATATTTGTGAAATGTGTTGTGTAAATAATATTTTTAGTCTAAAGTCTTGTTGTTAATTTTGTTATTGTAGTAATGGCGTGATGTTGAAATAGCTAACGAAATATTCAGTATGGATGAAGATGATGTCGATTTTGATGATATTGATGAAGACAGCGATCTCATACCGGATAATACTGATGATTTGGAGAGATTAGATGTAGACGAACAATACAGTGAATACAATACGAATGATACAAGTAGTCATCAAAGTGATGATAATTTCGCTCTTAGATCTGGTAAATCAATCTTTTTCGCTCAACATAGAAAGACTTGGGCTAGCAAATGGATTCCAGTAGATGAATCACCGATAAAGGCATTTTATGGCCTCTTCGTTTTAGCCGGTAAGATTTCTTCTACCATATGGTACATATGGATGTCTAATGTATACGAATTATTTCTAAAGGTGTTTATCGCTCGACAAATGAGTCATGGGAGCAATTATGCGATGATTACCGTGGTCGAGCTGTTTCTAAGACAACTATGCCATTATGACGTTTCCAAAACATTTGCAGAGCAATTAGATTTGATGACCGATCTGATTGCGCAAAACATCGACAAAGCGATTAGACTTGCACTTATTCGACAGCTTTTTGAAATGTTGGTCGACAATTTGCATTTACCATTCTACCCAAGTGAATCTTTAACAATAGATGAGCAGTTGCTTGATTTTAGTGGAAAATGTCCCTTTAAGTAAAATATGACTTCAAAGCCAGCTAAATATAGGGTAATATTGTGGTTGCTATGTGTCAGGAAGCTACCTGGCTTACAACCAGAAGGAAACCATGGAGAACGAGTTGTTATGGACTTAACTTCTAACATGCAGCTTAAAGGGGTAATATAACATGGGAAAAAAATTTTACATAAACAATCCTGGATAATTGTAAAGAAGCAAATGACTATTATTGAGACAGTTTAAAATAATAAAACTTTCTTGCCAGCAAATTTTCCCACCCGTAAAAGAAAACCCGTCTACTCATCAGAATTTTTATTATCTGAAAATAGTACGCTGATATCATAACCAAAAAAGCATATGGTCAGTCGTGCTTGGAAGTACTTTACATTAGAATAAAAAAAGGTGGGCACTACGGTTAAGAAGCTTCCACAAAGAAGTTCCCATTGTAACACAACGAAAATTGTATTAGATTATTTCTATCAACTTTTGTACACTGTTTTTTCAACCTCTTATCACACGAAATGCTTATATTTTGCAGAAAATCTATTGAATCTAGATTATCAGCGTCGATGTAGAATTTTTTAAATAAAGAGCTTGGCAAAAAATTGGACCATCAAGTGGTTTTGACTCGACCTCGCCTAACGCAAGACGAAAGAAGTGTTGCTTACGTGAGATTGTGCCGCTAGTTGTAAATTGTTTTGTAAGCAGTATTAATGTCAACACTATCATTACGCCCTTTGAAACCTGTAAAATTTTCATCATCAACACAGCATACAGCATCAGTGACAGCGGAACATCAACAGCACGCAAAACGAGGAAGAGTTTCGAGTATCAAAGTTGTCTGTCTGAAGCAGTTACATTGATTACATTCAAAATTATTTGACATGTCAATAAATTGAATTGTTATACTACAATGACTTAGCTAGTTAAGCTAGAGGTTTACATGCTAATCAAGACCATAGATAAGTGTTATGCTGCACTGTTGTTTAATTAATTAAACAGCAATCCATAAGCATTTAAGTTAACTTAATTTTCGTTATACGGTATTATGATGTTAATAACTACTAAACCTACAACGGTATTTATCTTAGTTAATTAAACTTATCGATGCTTTTGTTACAAAGATAAGATATGTACTAGTTATGTATTACTGCTTGCTGATTATCAAGAAAATAGAAAAATAAAAGTGTTATACTGAACTGTAGTATCATTAGACGAATCAACAATGTAGTTTATATTAATTATGTTAATAATATAAAAGCTTAACTGTTATACTATAGTTTTATGATATCCAAATATAACACTTGAATAATAATATCAAACCTGTGTGCTATTGTACTTTAGGTAATATTATGTTGCAGATCCCCATTATATTTCAAGGATACTTCCGAAATTTTGAGAGGCTCTCTCAGTTCCTCTATGTCTTCTTTTTTTACTCTTGTTTTTTTTAATAAATTAATTTTCCCTCTCTTAAGTAGTCGCAGCCAGCTAGAGAAATACCGTATATAAATACATACATAAAAATCATAACAGAACTCTTATATTGAGTACTTGAAGTTTTCTAATTTCGTTTATATCAGCTTATCATTGTCATTTTCTTTTTTTTTTTGTTTTGTTTTGCTTTTTGTATGTTTTGTTTTTTCTTTCCTTTTTACAAACAAGGCCAGTGCATTATCAGCTGGAATATTCCAACAACTGCAGTTGCAGTCTAATGTTTTCTGTCTCTATATATGTATAAAACCCCCAACAAGTAGAGTATCAGCGTAGATGCACTCACTCATGATTGTGAGGAGTTTGCATTTCTTCATATCCTTTTGGTTTTGGATATAGAATCATCGCATCATCGTAGAGACATATAGACCTATCATCGTCGACGTCGTCGTTGCTAAATGTGTGGTGGCGCCTATTTATATGCGATACTACTTCATGAGTAAACCTCGACCGAACCCTTAACCATGCCATTTATAATACTCTCTGCTAAACAAACAACATAATATCAAGAAGGAACTTGCTGGAAACTGAGAATGGCGGTATGAGACGAAGCTATGCCGAGTATTTGGTTGGAAGGAGAAGAAGGAGGTAAAGGATGCATCTGCAAGAATTCCTTTTCTGCTGTTGCGCCATTGTTGTTGTATATTCGTCAGTTCAAAGCCATATAATGCACAAAGCACTGCAATTAGTTGAGGCTTAATGTTGTCGAGAGACAGAGAAAAAAAAAAACTACGGAGAATGTTTATTCAGGGGGATGGAGGTCGCAAAGCACCACCAAATAATGGAATGACAAAAAGTTGTAAATATTATTGCCTAACAATGAAGGTGGTGCGCGTGATATGTAAGGATGGGAAGGATACTGGGTAGTAAATTTACTTCAATACCCAAAAAAAAAACCCCTTCCTTTTACGCCATCTATGTCACTCTTCTTCCTGGTTAAATATTCTGGCGTTTTAGAAATTAAAAAATTGCAAAATAGAAAACAATTCCAGCGTAGGGACCTGAAATATTTCATCCTGTGCCAGGATTCTTTCAGATATATACATAGTTATCCTGAGTTATTTTACATTATTTCCTCATAAGATCATTTCACCGAAAAGCGTATAGGTATAGTATTTACATATATGGTATAGGATGATACACATCAGATACAGATTATACTACATCTCCATATACATATATGATGACTTGTATAGAGTTCCCGCATCATATCCTGAGAGACAAATCTCAAAATTTCGTTTGCATAGAGTTTTTAGGACTTGATAATCTGTCGTAGGTTGATCCTTGCCATTCACTCAATTTTTTTTCCTGTGCGATTTTTCCACTTTTTGCCGCGTTCACCAATGTCGAAAGTTGGCAGGTCGACAATTTTTTTTCTCGTTTTTCATCATTTTTGAAACATTTTACAGGAGTAGTTAACGGGAAGATGGGCAGGAAAATGTTTATTTGAACGTTTTAAATCGGCGCTCATTCAACAGAGGATATGAGCGGATGATGTTATCTTTCATCCTGCTGTTTTCGTTCTTGCCCTTCACTTGGCTTGACTTTACAGGTAGGGTAGGGGGGAAAATGATAAAAAGGTAAAAAGGAAGTCCGTATATAGTCATATTGCCACAATTGTTGGACATTTTAAAAAAGTATAATATACAAAAATTCTCATAAAATAGAGATATTAAGAAAAATCCTTCGTAAACAAGTGTATAAAAAACAAAAAAAAAATAAAAAATAAGCAAACAAAAACCAAAAATCCTACGTTTTCCTCAAGAATGAAAATTAAAATATTTGTTTTTTTTTTTACTTATTCAGCTAATCTTTTTCTTCCATTATGAGGTGGATTTCAATCTTAAAATCATCTTCATGACTGCCCATGATGCAAAATATAGACAACAATAATAATCTTAAGAAACTTCAGGGAAAGAGTTAAGTCCTTTCCTCTTGGCTAGCACGGCGGTAGACAGACCTCATACCGAGATATTCTGAGTCTGTTGTTTTTCTTTTTGCTTTCAGAGTCGGAGTATTTAAAGTGAATTGACTTTTGTCTGTGGTAATCACCCTTAAGTTTTCCCCAGTGGAAAAAGAAATTGGTTGTTTACAGTCCGTCGACGACGGTGATGAGACATGAACCGAATGAAACTGAATAGAACCGGAAGAAGGTAAATTTTTTTACATGGATGTATAAGTATATACCATTTTTTTTTTTAGTTTTAATTTTCTCTTCAGTGAAGTAGTTCTCCCTAATTTTAGACATCAATGCCTCGTGCCTTAAAAAATCACATCTAATGTGGCATGCGCGACTACGTATCACCTGAAAGATTAATTATCCCGTACGGTTTCTATCCCTTTTGAAATAATTAGTGCGTATATATTCCAAAGTGTGTGTAGGAGCATACAAATACTCGGAGATGTGCAACCTCAGAGTTTCAATTTTATTTTCTACATAGACAAGTAGATAGACATGAGGTTGAGGATACATTGGAACCAATGATATTGAAATTTTGAAGAAATTGACGCGACCTATTCGCGTGCCTGGCAGGTGTGTACTGTTGCGTTACCTACATAGCAAAGCCAACAATTTAATACTAAAATACAGTTTTTTTCATGGACAGTAAATAGCATAAAAGAGGGGGTATTGTGATGTATAAATATGACACAAGTTTTAAATTGAGGTGACTAACAATATGCACGATACGGAAGGGAGTTTGAAATCTCTTCACTTTACGAATGCATATGTACCGCAAAATACAGCCTCTGGGGTTAATCGATGGACTATGATATGCTTTGAAATATTTTAACTAAGACGAAACGATGGAGTTTAAAGCCTTCATATTTCAGAACTATTGAGATTAGATGTCTTGGTGTTCTTTCCTTTAGTTATCTAATCTTGGTACGCCGTCTTTTGGAGGGTCTCTTTATTGTGCATCTTTATTTGATATAACTCTTCTACTGGTAAATAGACAGTTCAACATCCACCATTGTGATCGCATCAAGTAAAAAGAGCACATCAGTATCTTTGTCTACAATGTGTGTTTGTTAGCTTAATCTAAGAAAACACGGTATATGATGGTATGTTACCTCAACATTGGCTGGCCTGATATATCCACATATTACGTATTAGAATAGGTACCTAGCTATATTATCAAATAGAGGCAAAATGCCTGAGATTTCAACGACCTAAGAGGTTATTTCTCTAGCCAATGTGATATGTTCAAAAAGCTTTACCGTGGAAGGAAGGAAAGCAACAGGAGAAAATGTGGAAATTCAAGATAACGTTATCGGAATAACCCTTTTCGTTAGTGTGTTACTAGAAAATTGGAAGGAGAAAGACATTACTTCAAAACGCTTTCATCTGACTCAGGGGCGGATCTAGCATTAAAATTAACGGGGGGGGGTTCATCTTACTGCAATTAAATTTAGCAAACCAAAAAAAAAAAAAAACAAAAAAAGATCAAATAGGGCACCACTTGTCCAGCGCCGTAAGTCACTTAGTTTAGCCAGCGCAGTACTGTAGGTACTGTAGTGAGATACTCAGTAGCGGATCCAGGGGGGTCATGACCCGTATGAAATAGCATATCGAGCATTTCTGCAGTGTATTTCTATGGAAGTAGTCACTCCATATTATACATGTCAGTGGTTTTACATAAGAACGCTGAAAATATTTTAGATTGTTAGGAGTTAGGACTAAGTTAGGGCTCTGATGTGGTAGTGAGGGAGTATGTTTCATGACTTGGGAAGTGTTTCTCGAGGTATTTGGATCACGCAAAGTTGGGGTCCCAAACTCAAATTCTGAGAAAAGCCTATATACATACATCACATGCATACAATAATAATCATTGAAATAAATTTTGATTTTTTTAAGTTTTGGAATAAAAATATTTTGTATAATTTTTGAAGATGAATTATATAAATAAATAAAAAAAAAAAAAATTTTAATAACTCAATTAATTAAATATTGTATACTTTCATTTGAGGGACGGGGGTGGTCCACTAAACACCGATATCAATGCACAATATATGTGAGATCGAGATTTCTCCATGATTTAAAAATGAACTTAATTGGGTAGTGGAAAAAAAAACTAATGGTGCTATATGTAAGTACAAATCAGATGAATGAAGACTACCCAAGTATCCAAACATTTTTTCCCAATTCCCTGAGACTCTGAACTCTGATAACCGATGCAGATTCTGGTCATATAATATTTTTAAGTGATATTGTGGAAGAATATCTAAAAAAAACTCTGAACCTTTATCTACCGAAACCCGGAAAAACTCGGCAGCAAATGCATAATGTTTAAGGTATCATCTGAATCAATCGCGCGATTCCGTACTCTAGGCTACTTTCACTGTGTGGCTGGATCTGCGTGTGTGTATGCATATGTGCGTGTATTTCGGTGCGAGCATTCGTTCATACTGTGTACAGCTCCATGCCGACGCATTCTCAGACAATGTCCATATATATATAGTGTAAAACGAAATTTTTGTATGGCAACCCTACGAAGGTCCGTTTTCGAACTTTAATTTTTTTTTTTTATAAGGATCGTGTACACAATTTCACCTCTCTACGTTGACGCGTGAGGAATTGTCTAAATATAGAGAGAAAAATTAAAGTTTTGTATGACAACACCATGAAACGGTTGCCCGAATTCTTCCACTTCAGGTCATGTATTTCCAATTTTCATGACAATGCCGTGTACAAAATATGAGCTCTCCACCTCGACGCCTTATCAGGCAGCTTCCACGTATATACTAAAAAACTAAGGTTTTGTGTGGCAATACCAAGAAGGGGTAACCCAATTTAGTCCATTTTAAACTCTTATTTACTATTGCTATAAAAACACCTAGCACCAAATTTTAGCACTCTACGTTTAGGGGCTCTCAGGCAGTTTCCAAATATAAATATATAGTGAAAACCCACAGTTTTGTATAGCAACACAAAGAGGGGGTTGACGATTCCAATTTTTCTTTCCTTAAAAACCTTGTCCTAACAATTACGAAGACAACAAGAAAAAAATATGAGGCAAATCCTTCGAGCCGTTCTCAGGTAATGATGTAACATACATGCGGAAATTGATTTCTATTTGTATGGATGTCTTTAAAAATGAAATGATTAAGTTGCATCTCATTATGAATAGTAGGTATCCTGTTTACATCAAATTAACGATAATACCACTACAGGCCCGCATGTTTTTAACAAGTTAAAGGCAACCATGTAAAAATACAGAAGGAAAGATTATGCTTAACCTTAACATAATTTTCGTTCATGAAACCAGCATGAAAAAGATTAGAGAAAAAGTAAGGTACCTCAGCGAAGACTATATTAAGTGCGTAGTTAGAGTTTCTTGGCAAACCTTCATCTCCGGGAAATATCCACTCTACTAGAGTAAAAACTATCCAACCAGACCTCGAAAATTATCGTAGCCTTAATGCCGAATATGTCCATACTTCCTTTGATATTGTACCTTTGAAAATCCGTCCTAGACATTAGAAAAACACCTCCTCGTTAATATTAAATAATACAGTTTGGAAGCTCTTCTGATCCACGTTAGCATTTGGGACTCAAGGGAATATGTTCCCATAATACACCCCACAAATATAGACTGCTGATACATATGAAGCTAGCCTTTTTATAATTTAAGACCCGAGCTTTGGTTGTCAAGAACATTAAGTTTGGGAAAAAAGTTATCATCAGAAACCTGAAAGCCTGTCCTCTTGACTGATTCTTCTATGGTATGAAAAGATATACTCCAAAAATGTGTTTTCAAAATCGATGAAGAACATTCCAGAAGTCCGGAAAAGCCTAATACACTGTAGTTATTTATAGCATCGAAGACAATATAGATAGCAAATTTCAAACACATCAGCTACCGTTGTTTCCTCTGCCATCCAGTGATTTTGTGGTATTAACATACGGTCTATAGCGCTTGTTTAAAGTTGAGTTCCATTCGAAGTCTCTGCAGTCCGTACCCTTGGAATGGGAATATATGGAGATTAGTTCAATATTAAAAGCCAACTGATATCTTAAAAATGACAAAACTGTAACAAGTTATGAAATATATAGTATGTACATAATATATTTAAATAATTGGTCATTTAAAACCCATTTATGAAACCCATCACGTTCATAATCATTGCAACTTTCGTACACAAACATTTTACCTATGGCATATCAAACGAGATGTTTAAGGAAGTTCAAGAAGAAGAAAAACACCTCTTATCTCGGCTGTAGATATGTATATACATATACAATACATAGATATTAAATGCTAGATAAATAATTAACGCCCCGACTATCATTTTAATAGACTTATTCGATTCCTTCTTTCAGGCTAATGTAGCATAATCATTATCAGGATCTTTATATGTCCTTCAACTTATTTCCCTCCCTGAACATAATTCTCCTTCATACGATATTGTTCTTGCCTATTTTCTTCTGACAACTGACAACCAACGAAATTACATTCTCATGGATTTTATTTTTAAAATCTCACAAAATCCATAAACGAGCAAAAAACTTGTCTAGCTGTGGTGTCGTGTTGTAATTTTGCCTTGAGACATTTTTCCCACATTTTAAATAAGAAAACTCGAAAACGACATAAAAAATATTCAAAACTCATCCAAAAAGCTTCAAAAAGGAAACCCGAAGTGCATTTCAAATCCCATTCTCTCATTCTGGATAGGTCTTTATATTGCCGTCCTCCTTAGAGCGGTGGGCGCATGATAAATCTGTCATCATCTTAAAACTGAAGTGGTTACACTTTGGTAGTATCCCCTTGAGGCTCTAACAAAAAAAAAAAAAACAAAAAACCTCCGACAGAATGGAAAATAAACTCGAAGACGTTGTCGAAGGACACAGAGCACCGTGGACTGTCAGTTTACTGCTATCCAATCCGGGGAATCCCCTAGGTCTGAAGCACTTTCTTTTCTGAGATTTTTTCGCACAAATTTTCGTTGTTCTTTTTTTTTTTTTTTTTTGGTAAAGAAAAATGCCTCGAAGCATTTGTCATAAAACCACCCATACTTCCCTCGCCTTCTATCGTGATTTGGAACATTTTATCCCTAAATACTCTCAAACTCACTGTGATTATGGGGTGACGAAAATAGTCACCATTAGCAATATTCAAGGGAGTCTTCAAGAAATTTAGGCGCAACAGGTATCTCCTCAGGGGGCTCTGGCGGCAATCAACGTCTTAGTAGCATTTCCGTCTTGTCTTCTGCTATTCAAGGGATTCCTCTAGAGCCTGTTTACTCTCTGCCCTCTTTCACAGCTATTCCGTCTATCGTTGGTGTCGGCGATGACAGAGGTGATGGACGGTGTCATGTCGCAATAAATGTTTATAGACGATTTACCCGACTTTGTTGTGGGGTTGAAATCTTAAGGGTAAGTGCTTAAGAGGTTAACCAGCCGTTGAGCAAATTCTCGGGGTAATCTTAAGAAAACAATGGTAGGGTGCCGTTTTTCGTTGTATCTTAGGATCGTAAAATGCGAGAGAAATATTGTAGAGGCAGGTTTTTTTTTTATGTAGAAGGATATTTATTATTTGCTCATCTCTTTAATGAAATTAAAAAAAAAAAAACAAAAAGTTTCAGGAAGTTAATTATAAATGGAAATTTCTTAACTTTTCTCATAATTTGTCTCTGATTTATATATTTGTTGTGTAAATACATATCTACATGAACGTAGACATCGAAGTGGGGGTACAAGGTGAGGGCAAGAAATAATACCCAAGGACAATGACATGAATCTAGACAAGTTTAATTGGAAAGATGCTTCGGTGACCACAAAAACGGTTTCTTAAGACAATAAATCTTCCGGCAGAGTCTATGGTTTAGCCAACCATCTTGTTTCACGGTTGATTTAATGCTTTAATAGTTTCGGAATAGTTGTGCATACAATACGAGCAGAATATTCCATTGATTGCTTTTTGAGGAGTTTAGGATAAAGGGATAAGGATAACGTTTTTGAGATATTTCCAATATCTTACGTTGGCATTTTGTTAGTCACTTTGTGCTTACATAGGCAGAATATGATTACTTTAATGTACATACGTATCTACATGCTGAAACTGGCAGTTGAGCTGTAATTAACTTGACTTATAAATATCACATTCCAATCATTTGTTCTAATTAACACCTTTTCTTTTATAATTTCTTTTAGACATAAAAAAATATATAAATACAGGTCGAACTACACATAACGCCATAATCACTATCACGAAATCAAAACTTCTTGTCTTTAACAATACTATCAATTTTCCGTCTTAGGCTAAATGTCCTCTATCTCGCCCACTTATTAGATAGATTGGTATACCTTTGTAAAACTAAATTTCCAACACTAATTTGTAATCAGTTGGGTGTTTTCCTTTCTAATTACCTTCAATTCGATCTCGTTTGTAAGGAAAAAGGCGGAGTACCTAATCGAGAATATTTCCGGATTCATGTCGCAAGCAAAAGAGAAGGGGAGAAATTACGATGTGTATACCGTCTACAATTGCCTACATATATATATATATATATATATATATATATATATGTACGTACATATATGCATACATAGCTAACATCGGAAACGAACAAGAAAGTGAACACAATATACTTAACCACTTTCCGGTGTTGAAAGTAACTTGAATGGAGATAAAATCGCGTGTTCTGCCTCACTTTAGTTCCTTTTTTTTATGCTGATTTCGCATTTTTCTTGCTCCCGCGGTTTTCTACAACATTAAACTTTACCTATAAAGTATAGAGGAAAAACTGCACAGGTTGATTGAAAGTGGTTGAATTGACTTGATAGCTTAAATATAATATATTCAAGGACGTAGTTAGAATAATGTGCGAAATAACTTATTTATAGCGGAAATATGTATGTTAAATGGTTAAGTGATAAAAATTATGTATATTAAGGAAGTGAAAAGGAAATGGGAAATGAAATGGTGAAATGCCATCTACAAATCATTTAACGATGTTTGGATATGAATCAATAAGAAATATTTGTATTGAAATCTCTGCACTCATACATAATAAAATATTCGCTGTATACAATATCAGAATGAGACAGTTATATCATTAAATAATTGTGTACCACCCCCCTTGACGATTTGAGAGTTACTTAGGGATTGCATAATGCTATCATCCACCTACTAAAATAACCGATATAATTCAAATTATACCAGAAATCATATCTACAATGGTCTGGAAATGGTATGGAAAATTTGTTGTAGAAAAATTACATTTTCTGTGTAAAAATAATATAAATTATATAAAAACTTTGTAATTTTGCAAGAAAAATATGTTACTTTACAATACAATATAAAAATATTGAAGAAAAACAAATATTTTGCATACCACTTAATTTACAATCAGAAATATTAATTTTACTAGGAAGGATGATATGCTTTCACTTCTTTTGTATAATTTTATTCGCTATCGGTTTACACTTCATCATTTTTATTGTTGTCATTTTACACCATAATATATTGATGTAAAATAACATTGAAAATGAGACTGAACGGAAATGGTTCGTAGTTTACCAGTCATGAAATATGTTTTATTTAAAAAAGCTGATAACAATAAACAATGGAAATAAAAGATTTTACAATAATTTCATCTGGTACAGTATAAAAAGTAAGAAGGTAGTAGATACATATATTCTTTTTTCATTACGTCAACATTTGATAAATTTTTGACAGGTGTGAAACAATCGTAAGTAAATAAATCGAATTGAGTTTTTAAATGTATATTCAAAAGAAATTAAACATAGGAAATATTTTAAAATTGTTATTTGTGCAGAAAACTATAATAAATTCAGTGCTGATATTCAGCCGGTTCGTCCAAACCGGTTGTTAAAAAAATCAGAATTTTGCGAACCGGTGTTAATTAACTCAATGCTGATATACAGCCGGTTCGAACCGGTTCGTCCGAACCGGTTGTTAAAAAAATCAGAGTTTTGCGAACCGGTTCTCAAATAACTCAAAATACTAAGATGAAACTTTTAAAATATTGTAAATTATATATTTCTAAGAAGTTTATAAAAAAGAGAATGAGAGACATTAATAAAAAAAATTTTTTTTGTGTATTTCTGTTTGCCAGATGAATTGCTTAAAATTTTCAAAACAAAAGCTTATCGAGCTATGTAAATAAATAAAGCTCTGGAATAAGGAAAAAAAACTATAACTAATCTTACGATACCCTAGAAGATGAATGCCCGTATGTAATTTCGTCAGTTTCTGTGCAAGTTTGATTGTTAAAATAGTTTTCGCATCTATTTCTGGAACGATTCGTCGGACAGTAAATATGATTACAATCAATTTCATTTGATTTTATATGCTAAAAAGCTTTTCAGTACAGTAAAAACATCTAGGAATGATCGTTTTAACACTATACGTAAAAAGGATACATTTTTGTCTGGCAACACAATTTTTGAAATTATATTTACTATTTTTGTGGAAACGCCTTCTATAAAATTGCAGTTCTCTAATTAGTCTCACATTAGATAGAAAATTATGCAGTTCATATTATACATGGCAGTGAATGTGACTATATTTTGTCTCTTAACTGCTTTCACAAACACACGAGTCAATTTTTATTACAGAGGTTGCTATCTAAATTGAAGTGGGAGGAAGAAATCTTCTTATCGCATGCATATACTTCTGCTAAGCTCCCACCAGCAAAGAAAAGAGGTTGGGGATCGTCAGTACTTTAGATATTAATAGCTCTGTTTAATGAACTCGAAAAAAGTTCGGAGCAGAGTAGAGCAGGACAGCTCAACTTAGGTTAACTGTCAAATTAAAAGTAGAGCAAAAAAGTGCAGAAAGGAGCAGAAAGCTCATTAAACACACTTTTCTGAAATTTTCTGATATCTGTCAACAAAAACCTCAATTATTTGAACTTTTACCAGAACTGTCAACACAATTTACAGTTTTCAAATGCCTGCTCTATGTTGCTCCTTCGAAAAAGGTAGAGAAGAAAATCTTGTTTTAGGTCACTACTGCTCACTTTAGAGCAGACTCATTAAACAGATTTTAATGCACGTTAGATCGTTTTAGAGCAGTGTTCTAAATTCATTAATAATTTTCTGCTCTATTCTGCTCTAGAGTAACCTGATCTTTAGAGTAACCTATAGCACATGTCATTAAACATACCTATATTGTATGCAAATTTGTCCAGCTATAATTCTTGCGATAACTTCTTTATCTTTTAATAACTTTTTTTCTTGTATTATGTATTTTGAATGATGCCTATGAAATGTCTGTTATGAAACTACTCATAAAGAATAAAGCTGTCACAACATTAATTGATTTTTGTGCGGTCATTTTTTTTCAAGCTTCACATAAAAAACCATTGAGAAGTCATATGTTTGCTGAACGAGCATGTCCAATGAATGCTAGGAAAATGTCCAACGTCTTGCAAAAAATACTCTAATATTGCTCTAAAGGGCCGCTTGCGCACTGTCACAAATCGTATATGACAGAAAATAAAATCCCAGATCTGATAACGGTATGACGACGTCTTTATTACTAAAGTTATGACGTCAACTTAAAAATGGATTCTAATTTTTGCATTATTGTAAATTCGAATGCAGTTTTTACCCCACTAAATACTCAATTATATTTAAAACTAGCTAAAGTTGCCCATTCTGGGAATTGGATTCTCGCCTAAGTTTGTAAATTTTTCTTTTAATTTAATTTTTTTTATTGTATTTAATTTTTTTATTTTTTTATTTATTAGGATTCGAACCAGTCTGGACTTTTCATAAGATTTAAAAAATTTGTTGTCATTGAAAAAAAGCCTTATAAAAGATCTGGCGTTAATGATAGACATTCTAGAAGAACTGACACAAGTTATCATTAGGATTACATGGTCGAGAAGTGACCGTAAACAAAGCACATAGACTAATTCAAAGGTGAATAAGAGCACTGGAGCTAATGAAAGTAAATAAGGGAAGTTATGAATGTTTGTAACATAATCCAATCAGACGCTTATAAACATTATTATTGTTCATTGAGATTAAATGTGTTCGTTTGCCAAGAGGTTTGTTAATTCAAGCTGTTATAGACAACATGAAAAAAAAGTGAAAGTAAATTTTTGGTATCCATTTTTAATGTATTAAATCCTACTATATGGCCAGGAAATCTTTCACTTTCGCCCTGGGCTAGAAGACGAGAATTTGTCAACGTTACTGAAATTTTCTATCTCTAAAAATGATTTTCGAGAGTTGGTTGATTACCAAAACCCACATATTCCTGAAATAATTCAAGGAGGCAGGATGTTTTAAAAGTTGTTTCAGTTAGTTTGGACGAAGTTGAATGAGCGTTCAGTGTGATGAACAATATGACAACTGAAAATAAAAATTCCTTGTTGATTGAAAATATTTCACATTTTATGACAACAAATTGGGATGAAACACGATTTGTAAAGTCGTAGTTAGAACGTGGCCATCAGAAAGCTGAAGATAGATGAGCATAAAAGAAATGTGATAAAACTATTTTGAAAGACAATAAGCTATCTGGTGGTTATTGTAATACTAGTAATCTAATTCTCATCCTTACAATTGTTGGTCTTAATTATTAATGCCTCAATGAGCTCGATCATTGAATTTTGTTAGCTTTTCTAAGCCTTTTGATATATTTTCGTTAACTGTTAAATTTCTTAATAACACTGTATATATCCAACGTTATAATGTAGCTTTTTCAATAAATGTTCTTGTATTGAATAATTATTTATTTTGTTTAATACTCGAAAAAATATTTTACCCCAGTATAATGAAATATTAAATACGTAACTGGATAAGCGAACCGGTTGTTAAAAAAATTTAATATCAGCACTGATAATAATAGTTAGTGTTCCATGGCCATGATATGAATGTAGAAGATCGATTTAAAAATTGTTCTATTTGGGTTCAAACAATGTACGGAAATGAGTAATTACTTCTGCATTCAAGTGTAAAATATTAAACCTTCAGTGCTCGGAACAATTAAGAACTTAGGAATTAGAGAAGAAAGTTAAGCAACAAAAATTAAAACTTGAAAAGGAAATTATTGGTAATACATAGAAATGTAGCACTCATCCTGATGTGTTCTGCATAGCATGAGCTTATAATAATAATTTGTATAAAAAAAAACCCCCAAAGAAGAAAATATCATCGACATGTGAAGACTTTTAATCGACTATTTCCTTAAATCCAAGTGGACCCAGATTATATCGATACAAATATCGCAAAGGGAACTCAAAACCAGTATATCCATCAACCCATATTATAAAATTAGCGGAAAAATTAGGGTTTACTCCTGGAAATGTAAAACTTATTATTCAACTAGATTACAGTGAAAGAAATTGTGTTTGCGTGCATCATTTCTTTTGATGAAATGAAAATCAAAGAGAAATCTGAATATAATAAAATTTCTATCTCAACTATGAAGCTTCCAGAAAGGGATTCTATTTATAATTTTTCTCTAAAATAATTCCTATAAATTTCTAGATAATTTTAGACTCGACTAATTTGAGGACTTTTTAGAAATTCGAATTAATCAGTTTTCTATCAATTTGACTCCTGAATGACAAATATTACTGGACATAATACGACATCGGTTGTTGCTGTGTGTATATCTGATTTAGGACCAACAAATGCGACACTTCGAAAGTAATTAGAAATTAATGAACAGCAACCTTAATTTGTCCTTGAGTTGAAAGATTGTTTATGTAACTGATTGCCAACTATTTTAGTTGCTTCTGAAAGTAAAAAAAAAATACTTTCAGAAGAGACTAAAATAGTAAAAAGAAAAAAAATAAGTGAAGTAAAAAAAAAACACTTTCAGAAGGGACTAAAATAGTTGGCAATACGAGCAAGAGTGTATGCATGCAAGGTTCTTTCACATATACATAGCCATATCTGGTTACGCGAGGACTTTGCAAAATTTTATAATTAATAATAATAATAAATAAGACACTATAAGCCACGCAAGGTATAGAGGGCGACCGTACAATAGGATGCAATCCGATCTGTGCTAGTATACAATTATTTAAAACCAAAACTCAGCAGCAGCACTTTAATAGATCTACACTAGTGGAAAAATAGATACGATAAACACAAGTGCACGCACACCCTCACCCGCAGTTTGCTTATCCTTGTAGGTATTAAGTATTATAACTTGAGTTTTATACCTTTTTTTTAATTTATAGAATATCCTGTATATTCCTATAATTTTTATAGTAACTTTATATATGTAGGTACCTTATTATTTGAGTTCGAAATTCGATTTAATATCGTTTTTGAATTTATAGAAAATAGTATCGCTCATCCTTCAGCACACTGGAGTAGTTTAAATTTTCCAATGTTTGTATTTGAAAGGTTTGATCCAGGCCAGAAAGAAGAAAAAAGGAGTGAAAAAAATGAAAAAAAAGTGGAAAAACGCAACAATAAAAACATAAAAATGAAAATGGCTGACCGACCTATTTCGGTACAAGTATTCCACACAAAATAAAAATTCGGAAAATTCTTCCGAAGTACGTAAATATAGAGAATGTAAACGGTACTTAATAGTTAAAAAAGAAAAGCAACAAACTTGTATAACGGAACTTCATCTAAAATTCGAAAAATGAGAGCGATGATGAGTCCTTTTGTAAAGTGTAAAAACCAAGAAAATATTAGTTTTTTGAAAAAAAGCTTAAAAAAGAGGAAAAAGGTGTTAACAGAATAGAAAAAAAAAGAAACAAAAAAATATATCTAAAATATTTGGTGGTAACAATGTGGAACCATTTTTGAATCAACTACTAATACTTATCAATATCAGTCCTCTGTTGCAAAAAGTCGTGCAATATTGGTTACCTAAATATCTGATGCATCTCGGATGCTGTATACAGCTACGCGTATCAGAGCCAATACTGCCACCCGGTCTGCCAAACGCCAATACTATAGCTCTAAGTTCAATGTAAGGCTCCAGCCTAAGGAATTGTGGCGTAATCTCCACCAAACCGAAGTATTTGGCAAGGATAAAGCTGATCAACATTGATTGACCCGGATGAACTCAAATCACACTTCACTTCCGCCAACAGAACCTCGTCACACTTATAGTCACCGATCTCGAATCTCGCTAGAAATTTGGATAGTGCACGGGTAACCAAACCGTTCCACCAGGACATTTTCTTTCCGTGGGGTCGAAACTGATGAACTTGTTTCCTCAATTTTTTCCATCAAATCAGAATCTATTGGTGCTGATAGTATACCACCGCGTTTTCTTAAATTATTTTTACCCTTTATTAGAAAGTACCTTCTTCACATCGTCAATTGCGGCCTTACGTCCTTCTATTTTCCGAGGAGCTATAGTCGTACCTATTCCCAAAAAATCATCTCCAGAATATCCATCTGATTTTCGGCCAATAAGCATATTATGTTTTTTGTCCAAGGTACTAGAGAAGCTTATCTACTGGCAAATACTTGAGCAGGTGGAAGCCAATAATATTCTGACATGTTGGCAATCTGGTTCTCGTGCGTCTCACAGCTGCTAGTCCGCAGTATTAAAAGTAACCTCGGACAGCAGAACTGCCATGGATAGGCACAATTTTGTTGTTCTGGCTCTACCAGATTTCTCGAAAGCTTTTGACAGCATAGACCATTACATCCTCCTCCACAAACTTTGCAATTCTTTTAGTTTCAGCGCATCTGCAATTGCGATGATTTATAACTTTTTGAAGGGGCGCAGTCAGTGTGTGGAGACCAAAAGTTTAGTATCTAATAGTCTACCCTTACTGTGTGGAGTACCGCTAGGATCTGTCTTAGGTCCGTTGCTCTTTAGATTATACATTAACGACTTGCCGAATGTTACGCAAGATGTGAGCATCCACCTATACTCAGATGATGTACAACTGTACATATGTCGGCCTATTGGACTTATTGAGGACTGCGTAGCTCGTTTAAACGACGACTTAGAAAGAATTCACTCTTGGGCCTTAAACAACAGCCTGGCTATTGAATCCTCAAAAATCGCAATGCATCATTTTCTATGACAATAACGAAGTTTTATCCGAAGTCCCTCCCGTGGTTTTAAGCAAAGTAACAAACCTAGGAATTGTATTAAACCAGGATATGAAGTGCTGCAATTATGTCAGTTTTATTCTCAGCAAGATATATGCAGGATTGCGGCGACTATGGCTCTCGATCTACATCTTATCGAGAGGTATGCGATCTAAGCTTATAAAGACACTTATTTTACCACATTTCGTATTTGGTAGCATCATATATCCTAAGCTGGATGGCGTATGCGCTCGCAAGTTAGAGGTTGCATTTAACCATTGCATACGATTTATATTTGGCTTGAGGCGATTCGACCATGTTTCGCTCTGCAGGACTGACCTGTTGGGCTGCCCTCTTTCCAGCTACCTAAAACAAAGGGCCTTAATTTTCATATATGTCTTACTACAGACTAATACGCCCCGTTATCTTAGAGAATTTTTCCAATTGACCGCGTCCCAAAGAGGTCGAAATCTAATAATGCCTCGCTTCAATAGGTCAGTAATGGAGTGTTCTTATCCTGTTCAAATCACCCGTTTATGGAATGCTCTTGCTGATGGAGCTCAGACGGCGGGTAGTGTCAGGGATTTCAGAAAGCTCATCAAGGCACACACGACTTAACTCTTTCATCTAATATTTTTTTTTCTTAATATTTTACTATGTTTCTCCCTCCACAATTGAGGCTCCAGAATAATCATAATTTAAGAAGAATTCATCAACATCATAATATTTTTCTCATCTAATTTTTTTTTCTTCTCTTTTTTTGGTTTTGGATTTATTGTAGATGTATTTTTTAATGTTATCTTAGAATACTATCTAGCTCCATCTACCTAATTATACTCTAAAAGATTATACGTAAAACCTGGATAGGGCGGAACATGGATAAAGCGGAAACCTGTCTAAGGCGAACTGAGTCACTGGTCCCAATACTTTAAGACTGAAATTATATTGATACTGACCTGAATAAGGCGGAACCTGTCACGTGAACACGGAATGCTTAAATGTGCGTGAATTTGATTTTCAACCTGCATAAGACGGAAATTTTCAAAAAAATCTAACAAGATATAGCCAACTGTGACGAAACTGCGTTGTTTTTTCGAGCCCTTCCTAATAAAACCTTGTCATTAAAAAATGAAAAGTGCAAAGGTGGAAAGCAATCAAAAGAAAGGCTGACATTGCTCCTTTGCACTTTTGCTGACGGAACTTTTGAAAAGCCATTGTTTATTGGTAAAGCATTGAAATCGCACTGTTTCAAGAATATAGATTTAATGCAACTTCCAGTAATATGGCGCGCTAATAGGATGGCCTGGATGACCTCAGCTATAATGGAAGAATGGCTTCTTCAACTCAATACGCGAATGAAAAACCAGAATCGGAAGATATGCCTGTTTTTGGACAATGCGACATCCCATCCGAATTTAAGTTTATCAAATGTAAAACTAGTATTTTTCCAACGAATACTACAAGCGTGTGCCAACCTATCAGGGCATTGTTAAATGTTTTAAAAGTCATTACCGCAAAGTGATACTCCAGCGTTTAGTCGCATCTCTTGAAAATGCGGGTAATGCTTCTGAAGTAGCTAAAACGGTCAGTTATCTGGATGTTATTTATTGGACTAAGGAAGCAATTCAAAATATACCAGGAATGTGTGTCCCTAACTGTTTCAAAAAATGTGGATTTCCTGTCATTGTATCCGACGCTATGGAAGAAGAAAGTACGGAACATCTACTCCGTTTGTTGTTAAGGGAAAATGTCGAGGATGTGTCTCCTAAAGAATACGTATAGGCATAGATGAAAATGTTTATACAGACACAGATACAATTTCAATGGAAGAATTAGACGAGCAGGAAATTGAAATTTCAACTGATGACGACGAACAACAACCTGATGACCAGGTTGTTTCTGGAAAGGATGCATTGAAATCGTTGGACGTGCTAAGGCGATATGCCCTTGGCAATAAAGAAATGGAAATATTAGAAGGAGCCTTCAAGATTTCCAAAATAATAGATGAAAGGTTGTGTAAGAAAAACCTAAGGCAGCCATCAATTTTAGAATATATCTGTTGATAAACTTTATTATTTTGTGCTTCTCTAATTCATAAATTGAAAGAGATAAAACGTGTTCATCTGATGTTATTTTTCGAAATTATGTATTTACATATTTAGTAGCGTATTTTAATTTTGTGATTATAATCATTACTTAATAAATGAGAACTGTTTATTTAAGTTAATACGTATAAGTCAGATTTTTATTTGCCTACCCACCTTAACCCGGATAAGGCGGAATATTTTTCTGGTCCCATGGGATTCCGTCTTATAAAGGTTTTTACAATCTTGTGTACGCAATATACTGAAATATATATTTATTATTATTATTATTATCTAGGGAAATTTTTATTAGTTTATTTTGGAAATTTGGAACTCCTTGGAACTGCCACTTACCTAATTGTCACAATTGGGACTGGTTTTAAATTTTTCGTAATAATTTAGATCTTTTCAAAATTCTTGTGGCCGTTTTTAGACTCTTTTGAGAATTTTGTTTGAACTTGTTTTACTTTTTGTGTCATTTTGTTTTAGTTTTGTGTCATTTGTTTAGTTTAATTGTTTTACTTGTCCCTATTGACTTTTATAACTTTAGTTTAGCTAGTGCCTTTTTTACCCATTGTAGAGCCTTTTGCCGCCTATTCTAAGGAATTTTAAAAAGAGCCAGAGAGCCACCAAATAAAGATCATATATAAAAAAAAAAAAAATTATTATTATATCGTAAATTTTTCGTTCGTTCGGTCAGTTATTTTTAATTCGGTTTCGGTTTCGGTGCTAAATTTCAAATTGTATGTTGAAAATTCGTTCGTTTAGGCAATTATTTTAATTAGATTATTTTGGAAATTTGGAACTTCTTGGAACTGCCACTTACCCAATTGTCAAAATTGGGACTGGTTCTAAATTCTTGCATATCCTTTAGATCTTTTTCAAAATTCTTGTATCCGTTTTTTAGTCTCTTTTATGGATTTTGTGTCATTGGTTTTTACACTTTTGTGTCATTTTTGTTACATATTGGTTTTTATTGAACTGTTTTAAATGTTTTTATTTGTCCCTATTGACTTTTTACAACATTTAGTTTAGCTAGCGTCTTTCTTTTTTGTTACACTTTGTTGAGCCTTTTGCCACCTATTTTTAAGAAATGATGAAAAGAGCCAGAGAGTCACTAAATAATATTTAAATAAAAAAATTATTATATCGGCCGTAGGAAGTGTTGTAAAATTTTATCATCCACCAAAATTCTATACACATCTCCAATTTCCATATTACTTAATTGAAAAACCAAAACCAAGAGGTATGTGATAAGCAAAATCAGTACAAAGCAACACCTGAAGTTATTTATATTGGTCCAGAGCACAGCAATAAAAAAGTGTATTTACATGTCCGAAAAAACGTAAAAGTTTTCGAATTAATTATCATAAGAGATAATGAAAAAATAATTAGGGTTTGTGAGCTATCTTAGTGAAAATAGAATGAATTTAAATCAGTTAAAATTAGTTACATAACATGGAAGCAGTCGGTTTTAGTTACAATTGGAGCTGTAATTCAATTAATTTTCACTTTCCTCAATTTTTTTTTAAAGTTGTATATAGTTATAGTTATAGTTATATAGCAACCCTGAATAGTATACATAATAAATTTTGGTATTTGGAATGGTGGCAATGGTGTGCTGATAAAAAGATAATAACGAATTGAGAATTTTCTAAAAATGCTGCAATTCTACAAATATTACATTATTTCAAATTTTTGTCAAATTTGCAAGACTATTAAAGATTTAAAAGACATTCGAAAAACTTGTTTCTATTTTGTCTAATTTTACCTGAAATAAATTATATGTATCTGTCAATAATTAATTTCATGTAAAGATCTTAAAACCTCATCTTTAATAAAAGCTTTAAAGAAATATTTGTTTCAACATTTTTTTTCATTCTTAACTTTTATACTTCCTTTTTCTATTTCTTCTTGGTTAATCGTTAAATAAATTTTATGATAATTACAAAAAATGCATATTGTATGGCATATTGCACAATCTCACTCAAACTTCATATTACCAAAGAACATATAATTTAACTACTAGTGAGTGTCGGGTCGTCAAAGCTGAGAGTTTTCATAAAATTTGTGAGATCGGATCGTAATATAACGACCCGACATATAAAACTTTTCAGTATACGATATGCGTATTATTTTTGTTATATGATCTTTGATATTGCTCAAGTCCAATTCGTGCATTTTCTATTAATCTTTTCAAGAGCGGTAGTGGTCAGTTATAATCAATGTGAAATGTTGATGGTAGCTATAAGTATTGTACATATTATCGTATATTGGTTGTAGGGTAGGTATAGGTCATAAGATAATATGTTCCAACAAAATATCCGATTAAATGTGTTTCAATGTACAATCAGAATACCATAATGCGCCCTAAAGCTAGACGCAAAATGACATAAGTACAAGTTAAGATAAATACGAAATTTAGAAAAAAAAACAATTGAAACAGTTAGAATTGGTCTATAAGACTTACGCTATACTTATTGAATTCCACACGAAATTATGTATAATTTTGTGCAATTGTGATTGTTCAAGCGGTTTTCGTATCTATGTATGCCTAGAATTGTTCGTCAGACAGTTAAAATGATCATAACCAATTTAATAGTATTTACTATTCTAAAAAAATTGTTAGTAAAATGAAAACGTCAAGGACTGATCGTTTTCACAGTATACATAAAAAATCTTATCTTTTATATGGTAATTTTTGATATTGTATTTATTACTTTTATGAAAACGCTGTTTACAAAATTTCAGCACTCTATGTCTACGTGTTCTCAGGCAATATCTAAATATATATTGAAAAACGAAATTTTTGTATGACACTCCTACGAAAGAGTTGACCGATTTGTCCCAATTTTCGAGTTTCTATAGAATTTTTTTTTTACAAAGGACAAGTGAAAAATTTCAGCACTATAAATGAGAGTTATCGAGAGAACCAATGTACGAATGGGAAAAAACAGACAGACATGCAAAAATCGAAATAATTTCTAATATTATTTGTGGGTATCAAATCTATCATTAATTTACAAACAAAATGATAACTTTAGTATACCCTAAGATTTCTACTAGGATATAAAAATAATGCAAAATGTATACAAGGATTAAGTGGATTGTGAACCAATAGAGTACATTTCAATTCAGTAGATAATTTTTCGCACATGGGAAATATTTGGGCAATTTTCTAAAAGAAAATTTCGCTCATTTTGCTATTCATACACAACATGCATTATGTGTGTATGGAAGTTCTTTATAAGGATTAATGATACGTTTCTCTCCCATATATAAATTCCCTATACTATATCAACCGTTTCTAGCGACTGTCAGAGGCAGACTGATTTATTTACAAATAAGAAAGTTTGTGAGCATGATATGTTTATCTACGTGCGCTATGAGCCAACCCACACGCTACAGCTGGAAGCAGAAGGAATTTTGTGTACGTGTTCAAACAAGTTGCAATTTTTGATGTAAACAATAACTGTATCACAAATTCACAGCACATAATGATAATTAAATTATTATATTATCAACTCACATCGCAAGTAATCAACTAAAAAAGCCGTCCGATAAAAAATTTCACAATTTCAAAATGACCGGAATTATTTTATTGCAGTAGTATTGGTATGCTGTCCGTACTTCCGATCGGAACTTGAGCTTTGTTCAACTTTTGGCTACAAACAAACGTCAAGCTACTTTGGCTTCACCTCCAGAGCACAAACCAATTTGGCTATAGCCGGCTGTAGCCAAAAGTTGAACACAGCCTTGGTATTTCGGAATTTATCCTACCCCCAAATGGATTTCGTATAGAACTTATTATTTTAAGTTCAGCGGAATCCAGTAGTTAAACCAAAAAGAGACATATATAAAAAAGTGATCCCATGTTAATGTAAGCAATTTCAGTAGCGTCAGCAGTCCGTAATATACATGTCAGTGGCAGGGATCGTATGTTTAATGGGAACAATGGGCATGCCTGACTTGGATAAGGTTTTCTATAAGCATTACCTGGAATTCATTAGTAATAAGTACATGAATATACCTTACGATAAACTTGCTTAGGAAGGTAGTTGTAATATATTTGTACGTCGTATTTTTGAGCATGTTATGTACCTTTCAGGGAATACTTGGAAAAAATACGAGATACGAATAAGTAAAGGTGCGTTTATTTTCCATACTTTCCTAATAAAGCAGGAATACCTCTTCCCTCTATCTCTCAGTGAAAACAGATAGAGTTACTTTCCTGTAAATTTATAATTACATAAGAAAGTAAAGCGAGCCCAAATATATGTCATATTTACCTGTTACCTGCAGTACTCTAGTATGTACATAAGTGTCGAAAGAAATATTTTACATGCATGAGATTTAAAACAAATTTAGCAAACGAAAAAAGTCCCGCAATTTCACAGTGTACTCATTTTTGCGTATGTGCAAAATTTTAAAATGGGAAACGACTGGCGTCTACTATGCCTCTAGGGAAATTATCAGCTGAGTTGAAATGTACTCTATGAATGAAAAAATTTTAACTTTAACGGGTAGTTTTCAGATCACTAATTTTTATACCGAAAAAAAAAATTTTATTATGGGCAACTTTCAAACCCCTTATTTTGCTTCTTCTTTTTATATAAATACAATGAACCAAAACTAGTCACCCGACATATTTCCACCGTAAAAATCTTTATCCGATCCGATCTGATCTATTTAAGGTGTGTAATTGGGCTATTTACTAAAAGATTTCGCTTTTTGAAATATTATTTTTTGAGTCGTGACCGTTTCTTATATTTTGCCAGCTTTTGAAGATCAAAAAGAAAATGGTTGCCCTTGGTTTTTATCCAAGCGATCAAAAAGTTATTTCGATAAAAAGAAAATTGTCATTAACACGTCAATTTATTCGGGCTTTTATTCTAATGATTTGTAAGACATATTAACTCGACAATATTGGCGGAAAAACTTGAACGATTATTTGAAGCTGAAGTACCATCCTTGGACATTGTAGAATGGTAGTGCAATGAGATCCAATGTTGGAGTATTTTCCTCAAAGAAGGGTCATGAAAGGGACGTTCCTTCAAGGACGAGTCACGAGTAGTACCTTCTACCATTGTGTTCGTACCAAAATTCATTGAAACCATATGTAACGTGCTGCTTCAAGATAACCAGTTCACATACATACACATACGGGGTGGACTCAATGCTTTCAGAATTGGTTCAAGCTTATGCAAAAGTATATATAGGACATAAACGCAAGCAAATATTTCATGGAAAAATAAATAAAAAATAAAATTACTCTCAAGTTTTCTTTGTCATCCGAAAAACTGAAGTAGCAATATACGTATGTAGGACGTTGGGTACATAAAAGGGCAGGATTTCTTTTTCGTGACAGGCAATATGTTTTATCCTTCTTTCTTTTACTTTTATAGTGAGATTTCACTTAATATTGTTCTGCTGATACTAGAAAAAGCCGATTTGCCAGTATAGCGTAGGTAATTTACCCCCTCGTGCGTCAGTCTAAAAAAAATACAACTTCTTCTGTGTAACTAATAACTTGAGGTTCTGTTCTATGTAATTTTTCCGAAATGAATGACCAAGATAAAACTGAGATTTTAAAGTCCTGTGATTTATTTTGAATTATATTGTTAATTGCCCAAACACATAAGTTTTGAAAAGACCAGTTTTGATGCTTAGAGGAACTGAAAGAATTGAAATCTTGGGTTGGCGTTCTCATGTTTAACGGATACAATTCTCTTCCAGTTTTGAGAGATTCTTGAAAACTTGAGAATGTTATAAGTTATATTCACTTTTCTGAAAATGATGATTTTTCGTTAAAATGTGAGATCTTTAATTTTTTGTTAGCACGAGTAAAAAATTTACAGAAATCGCCTATAGTGATGAAACCCATAGTGTTGAAGACACATGAACAAAAACATATGCTTCGTGAAATTTGTTCTACAAAATTAAAGTATTTTAACTAGTTTTAAATGTACCAGAGTGCATCTACTCATATTCTCCTTGTAATTTTAGGCAAATCAGCATCCTAAGTTTATTATCTAAAGTTTTGGAAAAGCTAATTAGTTTCCAGATTTTTTGTCATTTGGAAAGTAACAAGCTCTTGTCATGTTGGCAGTCTAGTTTCCGGCGATCTCACAGCTGTGAGACTGCATTTCTAAAAGTGACTAAAGATATAAGAGCAGCCTTAGACCAGAATAACGCTACCATTTTAGTTCTGCTTGATTTCTCAAAGGCAATCGATAGTGTTAATCACAGCTTATTACTACATAATTGGCAGTTTCTTGCTTTAATTGGGAGTTTCTTATCAGAAAGCCATCAACGGATGTAGGTGGATGATAAGTTATCGGATTCACTTCCTCTCCCGACTGGTGTACCTCAGGGTTCAATCTTGGGGCCATTGCTATTTAGTTTATTTATTAATGACCTTCCTCTAGTTGGTTGTGATGTCAGGATTCACTTATGTATACGCAGATGATGTCCAGCTATATCTGAACAATCCCCTTGGCCTATTTGAAGATATCATCAGACATATTAAGGATGATCTGAGCAGAATCAATGCATGGTTCAAGATTAACACATGGAGATTGAATACCTCTAAGACTCATTATATCATTTTTTACAACAATCCACTAAATTTGTCTCATATCCCACCCGTAATTTTGGATGAAAAATCATTATCTTTTGCTAGTAAAGTGAATAATTTGGGTATCGTGTTAAACCTATTTATGAACTGCTGTGACAATACAAAATCTAAAAGTAGTAAAATGCACTCAGGATTCCGAAGGTTATGGCTTTCAGCCAGTATTTTGCCACAATCCAGTCGCTTAAATTTGGTTAAGACACTAATCCTGCTGCCGTACTTCATTTACGAAAGTTTAATTTTCCCTAGAATTGATCGCATTTGTACCCGCAAAATAGAGGTCGCGTTCAAAGATTGTTTACACTTCATTTTCGGATTTCGCAGATATGACCATGTTTCGCCTTACCGCGATCAGTCAAGTAGTGAGCCTTAGTGTTCTTCTTTAACTTGTAAATAAATAAGAGAAATGTTTAATTTCACTAACTGACAGCGAAACAGGAACGTTATCTTTCCTCGTTTTACTAGGCTAGTCATGGAAGACTTTTATCTTGTCCAAATTGTGCTCTTTTGGAATGCTCTCCCTTCAAGTATTCAGCATGCACGTACTGTAAATTCCTTTAAGAGTCTCGTTGATAAATATTTCTTAATTAGACGCTAGTTTACTTAATTGTCCTGTTAGGGTCACGAGTTATGGTAATTCTCTTTTTCCTTTTTTCCTTCTTTTTCCTTTTCTTCTTCTCGTTTTCTCTTTTTTCTATTACATTAGTAACTTGTTCTAGTATCAGTTCTATTTTGTAGTTCTTTATAACTTGTTTTTGTTAGCCTTTTATATGTTAAATAAGTACTCAGATTGTAATTGTAATTTATAGCGCCATATTTATTAATTATTATAAGTATTTCTCATTTGTTGCTGTTCAGTAATTCTTTTAAGGACTTCCTCCACGTTTTAGACCAATTGTTTTGGATGTAATAAAAGATTGTAATCATGTATACATATCGCCCGTAATAAATTCTTTGTTATATTATGTCGTATTGGAGACAACTGGAATGGTTGAAAGTATAGAAATATGGACTATTTATCTAACAAGAATATTAAAAATAATTCCTTGAACAATAATTATATGAGATAGGCAAAAATAGATCAGTTTGAATATCGCATATCCAGAAGGATATTTGTTTTTAAATGGAAATGCTAAAAAAGAAAAATAAATAAATAAATATAAAAACAATAGAAAAAGGTTAGTCCCTATTTAATAACCATATTTTAGTAATGTTGTTCAATTCACATATAGTAGGCATAGATCGTTATGACAAAAATGTGAGCCTCTATCGTGTATCTACACAGATGAGGAAAAATTTGTTATATTGCTTCGATATGGCAGTACATAATGCGTGCGGCAAATTTATAAGTACCTATTTGAAGTGATCCCTAGATTATCAGTCACCGAATAACTGTACGAAAAGATTAATAAGTGCAATTGAGAACGCTTGTTTCAGATATGATAAAATCAAACCCTAAGTACATAGTTATCAGCCAAGAAAAATAAACTAGATGCCGTCATTGCCACGCAAAAACAACTATTCCTATTATATGTTAGAAGTGTGACATGTTTTTTTCATTATTACTAAAATTGTTCACGTTTCGTGATATGAATAATTATTAAATATGGTTTAATACCAATACTAATTGTTGTTTATATTCATGAACTACCCATCCTAAGAAACAATTTCTCCAATTTTTTGGTGATTGAAAGTAATGAGTTGTTTCGTAAATGGTACATAATGGTTGCTTGGTTATATGTATAAGAATTTTACTGGTTTTATAAGAGTTCTATAATATCACTAATTGGTAACGTAATTATATTAGAATTTCTTTTTAATTTACTAATGGTTATCGTTGAAGTAAGTTACTAAAGGTTTAATAAGTTTGTGAAGGAAATCAACGATTTTGGACTCACAAAAAATGTGAAGGTCACGGTTCCAACGTTCCGTAAGAAAATACGGCAAGTCTCTAGATAAGCATTCAGTCTGGAGTTCATTGATTTCTAGATACTTCATTATTTTGGAGTTAATGATAGATTCAAAAATCTTTGAAAGAATCAAAGTGATTGCAATTGGTCGATAATTTTAGGTATCACTACCCTCTCTTTTCTGCAGTCTTGTAGACTTGTTTCAGTTTTGGACATGGATGCAATTGATTGGTGCGGAAAACAGACTCTTTCGCTTTTATTTATTTTTTCCATGCGGTAATGGAACTCACAATTTTTAGAATCGGTCATAGATGAAGAATAGACAAATTTTAAGAACTTTTATTCTTAACTTTTCGAAATTAAATGATAAATACAAGAGGAAAAAACAACCGCCTCGTCCCGAGTTTGAAACCGAAACCATCCTCTTTTCTGGCGACTGGTCTTACCTGTGAGCTAACGAAACAGATACAAGAGGGAAAGCAACTGTCTTGTTAGGCCAGAGGTAAGAGCAGTCGCCTACAAAGCGGAAGGTCCCAATTTCAAAACCCGGAGGAGGCGGTTGTTGTTTCCTCTTGTATTTTTGATTTAATTGAGAATCGATTAAAATGCACTTATCGTTAAGCCAAGAGCAATTTTGCTTTACTGTTGTTGAGATTTGCTTGCCAAGACTTAGAATGTTCTAATGTGCATTCATCAACATCCCTTGAAGCAAAACAAACCGACCAATCAATTTCTCTAAGATACTGATTGAAAATTTCCCAATCAGTAGTTTGATTTTGATGTTATTTAACGTTTGATGGCCTAAGTATTTTGGTAAAACTATTGCACATTTAATGATATAATAATAAAATAAACTTCTTACTTTAAATGTAATAACTCACTACAACAATACACAAAGATTTATTTGCTGTTTGTAGTTTCGATGAATTTCTCCAATTACGGGTTATAAATAAAAAAAAATATTTGCTTTGATAATGTTCTAATAAGCTGTTTTTACATCGATGACTTATCGACTTATCAATTAAAACAAACCTTCCATCGATTTTACCCGAATAGGCTCTGCTCAGACACCCCGAGAAAAGCCACGCTCATGAACACGAATTTTACAAGTATCAGCACTTCCTGTTTTCTCTATAGGTTTCAACAGCCATGATCTAAAGTGGAACGAAGATCAAGCCACTACCCATAAGGGCTGTGTTCTTAAACTTATCAAATGGAACGCTTCCAGATATTTTTTTTGGTTTTCACAAAAAGTGCAGTAGAATAATTTTGTTCGGAAAATTTCAGAAGATCTATTGAATTTTTTTTAATTGTCTTCAGGGGGGGGGGGGGCACTCCAGCTGGATCCGCCCTTGGGTTATGTGAGAAGTTATACTAAGGTAACCAGAATATTTTTGTTACTCATTTTATAAAACCTTTGTTTATATAACGTTACCTAAATCAAGTCATGGTAACCTTTATATAATTCTCCACTTTAGCCTATATAAACGGGTTTATAATGGTCACGAAGAAGTTTCAAGTAACTAGTCTATATAACCCAAGTTATATAATTTGGTAATTCAAACATAACGATTACTACTATGTAAACAAAAAATATTTTTTGGATATGCAGAGTGTCCTATGTATACAAAGTATGCCTCTAAAAGCGCGCTTCCTGCCAAAAGGTTGGAATTTTTGCATATCCTTCTTATGCTATAATCTTAAGAAAGAAATATAAATAATAATAGCCAATTAGCGGCATGAATAATGATATTTCTCGGCACAGATCCATAAATTCAAAGTCAGAGAAATGCATGCGGTGAGAATGCAAATTAAGCGAAAAAATAAGAAACACTTCTATCTGCCTAAGTAAACGGGCAAAATCTGCACTTTGTTTACATAAAACGCTGTACAGCGTTTACCTCCACTAGAGAATATGCAATTTCAGCTCTTTTCAAGAATAATTGTTTGTTCAAATCATGATCCCGATTTAATCGAATTTTCCCCATTCAATTGCATCAATACACACCCCGGGTGAATATCCAGAAAATCCATCAAAACCTATGAAATCCTAGTGACATCCAATTACCAAGTAAATTCACCAGAAAATCGCAAATTGTCGGTGAATTAGATCTTTCATGTTCGAGTACTGTTCAAACAGCACACTCAATACCGAGATGAGGCTTCACAGTTATAGTAGGTACCACTTATCTTTGTACCTAGTATATTGAATGTAGTTATATGCATAACGTACCTACTCCCCATCCGACTAGCTAGTTTACATGGTCGAATACCCGCGAATCGCGAACCGGCGAGAATTTTCGAGAGCCTCTCCCCACATTAAATTGATGATCTCAGTGGCCACTGAATAGATACCACCATCAAGTCCGCCTTCTTGATGAAATCGTTGACGACCAATGGTCTTCCCGTAGCGAGACGAGATAGTGTAAGCAACGTCACAGCTCATGGATATTTCTGGTTAAATCGAATCTTATATGGCTCAGAGTCAGAGGAGCTCCATTAGCCCCCAAGCTTTTCAGTTGGTCGTGGAGTCTGCTGGAAATATATCCACATTCATATCCACCAAACTTAGCCGATATATAATCGTGTATATAGAAAGAAGGTATGTATGTATCACAACGTATACTTTCCGCGACTTTAATCATATCCGTGCACCACCTATGGGCAATAAGACCACATACAGATACTTCGGTATGCATTTACCTCCTCTCCATCTATCTACCTACCTACTTCCGACAGGCACCTGCGAATTCCTCTCCCCGTAAACTATACGTATCCCTTGCGAAATACACAGAAATCTCAACAGCCGACTTAAATTTGGCTTGGAGAGGGGAAATCTAAGGTGGGTCTCCAACCTTAGGTGAATTTTGTCAAAGCTTTTTTTGATTTATAGCGATGGAAAACGGGCTTAATGTTCACCTCTTCCGTTATACAATGCTTCGAAAGTCGCGTACGTTATACCTCGCTACATCCGAATAATATCTAGACTTCCCTGAAACAGCATTGGGAGTATGGGTGATCTCGGCCACTTGTTCTTCTTGTTTCGAGGCCAATTTAATGCCGTTGACAAAAATCTAGGGAACAACAAAAAGCCGGAACTACTGTTCAAAGACTATGTGGACGGTGCGAGCGATATACACCTCCACGACAGTCGTTCGCGGCTATTGGAGCGTGCTAGTGACTTGGGCCTGTTTGTTTTATCCGTTTGAGAGCAGATTTTTTATTTGAGATTGTCCATGGACTGATGGCGGTTTCGCTGGAGTCCATCAGAGCATCTCTAGCCAAACATATATACATCTAGATATACATAGTATAGATGGGCTGAGAGTTCGAGCGCAACCATCGTTCATTGTTTGCCAGCTTATACTGCACGACAAGATCGAAGCATCGACTACTGATTAAGCGATTAACAATGAACCGGATATGAGGAAGTAATATCCCGTGTCTCCCCTGTTCCGTCAAGTTTTTCGGACTTGTAGGAAATTGACATTGTTTTTTTTGTTTGTTTTTTTATTGCTGCTATAATAAGAGAGATATTGTCACGTCATGACAAGATTAGTGGGCGGAGAAGGTGACCAAAAGAGTGGACAATCTGTGATTGTGTTTGTTATCTGATGGAGCCGGTTAGATAAAGCCAGTTCTGGTCCGCGAACAAGTTGAATTGCTACGGCTCGCGCTGGATTCTGGAAGTGTTCAGAATAAATTAGAACAAGATATGATGATAGTAGCTACCACAGATTTGGTAGATGAACAGACGGTCATCTGGATTAGGAGGGTAGGTTTATATACATACACACATATGTAGTATATATGATCCATGGCGACGATTGCTCTCGAAATGACCGCAGTTGCTCTGGGTGACTTAACGTTGCTGTGCTCATTTGCCTTACTTCCGGTTCAAATTTATTCGTTGCAAGTTTCTTTTTTACCGCATTCTGACTTGCCTTGCCTTTGCATCCCCCACCTCCTTCAGCCTGACCAATTCAATCTAAACAAAGCAGAAATTTATAACTTTGCATTAGCGAAGTGGAGCAGTAACGTGCTTAGAAATGATGTCTATAATATCGCAGCATAGGATGAATGCCATTGGGTGGGTTAGATAAAGGCTGTAGATTGGATCTGAGTGAATGAATCTATCACTGCACAATGATTAGATACAGCAACAGCAGCAGCAAAGATGACTTTTATGATCAGAAGTTTGTTTGTTGTTTTTTTAGTATGGTAGGCACATACATAATATGTATGTATACCTACTTATGTACGTTCATAGTACATAGACAATTATCTTAGTTATTAGACTGTGAGTAGTGTCCATGAAGTTTTTGTTCTGCTATTTTTTTTTTCTGTTTCATTAGGAAAATTTAGCGAGATGATGATGATGATGATATCCGGGGTTTTTTAAAATTCTTCGATTCAGAGAGAAAAACTTCCAATTGAATTTTGCATTTTTTGTATGGAGGAGGGTGCAAAAAATATGAATACATCAGGAGGAATGATATTAGATATTTCTGCTGATGTCGAATTTCTTTTCCATCAGACGTTGTCGCATAACGATACGAGAAAATAATTTTTTCTTGGCTGCAGAAATTGAATGACGATGCAAGGTATTTGGAGGATTTCATTGATTTTATTTGTATTTCTGTTCTGAATGTCGTCGGTGACACTATTGAACAGATTTGAAAATAGCAAAAATGTTAAGAACATTTATAATTTTGATATATGTATAAAAATTTCATAAATTATCCCAAATGGATGGTGGGCGGCTAGAGTATTCGACTTGATGTAAGAAGTAACTATACACTAAAATAAACAAATTGATGTAAATTTTAAGCAAAAATTTAAATAATTAAATAATTACACTTAGCAATTTATGTTCCACTTAAAATATATTTGTCATTTTATTAAAAAAAAAAAAACAAAAAACAAAAAATTAAAGCCGACGCGTTTCGTTCGGTCAGAACATTATCAAGGCTAAACGACTACTAATTAACAATTGTGATTGAGCATGCTAGATTCTTTGAGAACTAATTTTAACTATAACAGGGTCTAGCAGAGGGCTACTGTTACTGAAATCAATTTGGTCGTTAACTAGAAAAGTACCATTCTTCTGTTGCCTTCTGATTTCATAGATATCATACTTGTCTAATATTTTTCCACCTTTTAAACAATGCACCAGTTCCATGTCGTTTAAATTAGCTGAATGCTTATTATCGCTTAGATGTTTTGCAAAGCCAGAGTTCGGGTTATTCGATTTACTAGACTTTATGTGTTCAGAAAATCTTGTCTTAAAAGATCTTCTTATCTTACCTATATAAACAGCTTGGCAATCGTTGCAGTTAAGCTAATAGACTCCACTTTTTTCCACTGTATCAATTTTTGGTTTTATCTTATTATTAGATAGCTATTTTTTTAGAGTATATCTATTGGAAAAGCCTGGTATTATATTAGCATTTATTAAAGTAGTTTTGAATTTATTAGATAAACCTTCTATATGTGGAATTTTCTTGTATATGGCATCTAGACTATTACCCCGCACTGAATGGTAAATGGAATCGACAACTTGAATGAAAGATTTTTTTCTTTAGAATACAGATAATTGTACTCTCTTTATATCTGTTATTTATTGCTATAGTCAAGATGGTAGACAATTCTTTATTAAAATCAGCTACACTAAGAGGAACTTTTAATAGTCTGTCAATCATACAGTGAAAAGATGCCATTTTTGTATTCCAAGGATGCCAAGATTTACTTGGAATTACTGTGTCAGAAAATGTTGGTTTTCGAAAAATATTGTAACATAATTTGTTATTTTCTATTTTGAGCGTCAGATCTAAGAAATTGATTTTATTATTGCCTACTTCTACAGTAAATAAAATATTTTTGTCTAATTTATTTAGAGTTTTACTGACAAAATTTTCAAGTTGTCGTTCGGTTCCCGTCCAGATGCATAGAATATCGTCTACATATCTTTTCCAAAATAAAATATTTTTTATAGTAGGAAGCCCAGAATTAAGAAGCTCATTTTCTAGATTACACAAAAGGTGAAAGAGCGGAACCCATAGCCAAACCATCACTCTGAATGTAAAATTTCCCGTTAAATTGGAAATAATTTTGGTCAATGCACAGGTCTATTAAACTAATCAATTGCAATGTTTTGTTTTTGTCTAAGATATCGGTTTCAATTTTATTGTATAAAACATCTTTTCATTTAATTAAAGGAATCGACGGAAACAAATTACTAACATCAAATGAAATTAATTTAGCGTTATTAGGGATATATAAATCCTTAGTTTTTGAGGTTCAAAGTTAATCAATGGCGGTAATATTTTATTTAAAAGTTTACTGAGGTTTTGTGCAGGTGCATTATAAGCAGAAGAAGCAGGGCGAACTGAGAATCTAGCATGCTCAATCACAATTGTTAATTAGTAGTCGTTTAGCCTTGATAATGTTCTGATCGAACGAAACGCGTCGGCTTTAATTTTTTGTTTTTTGTTTTTTGTTTTTTTTTTTTAATAAAATGACAAATATATTTTAAGTGAAACATAAATTCCCAAGTGTTTTTTAAATTATTTAAATTTTGCTTAAAATTTACATCAATTTACAATATGTTTCACCAAGTGCCCACACAAAACAGGATCAATATGATTAAACAAAATAAATAAATTAAAAATACCTACTAGGTTACCCCAACTATATTTGGTAGCAATTTCTATAGTAAAATTTATTTCGTTCTTCTGTCCTTATAAATTAGTTTTAATCTCCATAATAACACTATTTAGTGGTACGGTGTATACAAAAAGTAGTGTCTTGAAAAATAGTTACAGGAACCATACTTCTAATGTAATTTGGTTAAAGTAAACACCTATCAGTTTGGATATGTCTGTCATCTAAAGAAAAAGTAAGTATAGTTAGTGTAACTAAATTGCAGGTTGATAAAATCAAAAATATAGATAGGCCCGCTATATGTGTAGACTCTATCAAAACAACACCAAACAGGGGTTACATCTGTTAGGAGCATCTACATAAAAATGTAGGATTATTATTTGACGGTGGAATACAAATTTTAACGTAAAATAAAAATAGGTTAAGCTACAAAATCGTATCTTTTTAAAGTTAAAAAAAAAATAGTTTCTCTTTAATCATAAAATTAATATTAATTGTGCATCGCAGTCATTATGCTATTACAATAAATTGTTTGCAAAAAAAAAACACGTTATCATTCCATGTTTTTTTTTTTTTAGTTTAGGTATGCATCTTTATTCTATTGGGATATGTCCTGTGTGTATGAAGATTCTGTTAAAAAAAAGAGCCTAAAGTTTTTAAATCTAGCAACCAAAATTGTGTGTACGGAACTATATTCTTCACTTGGTATCAAAAACTACAGTTTTTATTAGAATTATCAATAATTTAGAAGAGATTAACATATTTGTTTCGAACGACTTAATTTTGGGTGACAAAACTAAATTTTTATAAGGAACACATTTGGTTGTTGTATCCAGCACAAGTGTAACATATATTAACCAATAATTATGGAATTATGGATTTGATTTTGGATCCAAACAATTAAGTTATAAGTATGGCAGAAAAATTATTATATATAATGATGCCTGATCTAAAATTATATGAGCAGCATTGTAAATTATTTGGAAGACACTCCATAGCTGACTTAATACAATATACAGAGTTGTGATTTCCAAGTACAAATTTAGTTTTTTTAAAAATCGGGCTGGGAGCACCATATCATTTCTGTTAGTGTTAAATCTACAATTGTTGACAACTGGCTAAATGTTAAGCGTTCTGTATATCCTAGATGATTATTAGCTAAGTTTGCAATCCTTGAAGTTCAACTGGTTTAGAGATAATGACTCTTTGATTTTCATACAAGAACAAAATTTAGACAATGGAGCGTGACAATGGAAGGATGAAACGACATAATATCATGTTTATGGGTTTCAATTAAATCGGGTGGTATGATGCAGAAGATCATATTTGTGCACGTAGACAATCCTACTTATATTATTGTAATTATTTTTTTTTTCTTTTTTCAATAAGTTTCAGTCTTTGAGACAAAAATTTTCCACTTATTGTAATAAACAAAACATAATGAGAAAACTAGGTCCAGTCCTGCCCGAATAAGAACCAGAATAAGAAATATGAAAAATTTGGTGTTTTGAATCCATTTAGGAAAGATATATCTGCATACTGGCCTTCAACTAGATGACGATGGCTCTAATGAGGCGTATCTGTACATAATCAGTAAAAAGACGACTTAAGACATTATTCGCATTGCTCTGTGAAGTCATTATAATGATGAGGTTTGAAAAAAAGGTCCAAGGATTGATACATGAGAGTTACGACCTAACTGCAATTATATCTATAGGAAAGCATTAACTAATTTGACCGCGAGAATTTGTAATTTTCATAATTTCAAGTTCCCAGTGCAGTTTCGGATGATAAGTAAACGTACCTACTTACACTGAAAACATTTTAGGACTATTCCTTAAATTTAAGACACGTTTTTTCCTAAAAATAAATGTAATTTTCTCTGATAGAAAGGGAAAATCAGTTTGTTTTCCCCAAATCAATGGAACATTCAATGAATTTAGGTATTTGGCACTAGAAAACCTATAAAGTACGTAAAATTCCCGAAATGTTAGCTCTTTTGGATATGAGGAAGAGAACATTCAATAAATTAGGTATTAGGTTTTAATGGAAACATATTTTCGTTCATATAATTCACACATTGTTTTTGAAAAGAAGTCATATATTGCTTTTCAATATTTTGTTTAAGCGTGCCCAGTGCACCAATATTACTTCCATACTACTTAGTAGTTATTCAGCTCATTCTTATGTTTTTTAAAAGGGGTGGTCTTCTATCACCTTCACCTATGGTGGATAGTGGCGCGGTGCCATCACCTATTCCGTACATTTTAGGGAATATTCTCTAAATTTTAGGGAATAGTTCCTACATTTTAGGGGAAAAAACAAAACAACAATTTAAAATTCCCTATATTTTAGGGAATGATCCCTAGATTTTAGGGTATATTCCCTAAAATGTAGGGAAACACATAAAAAAAATGAAAATTCCCTACATTTTAGGGAAAAAACCCTACCTACATTTTAGGGATAAAAACCTAATCTTAGTTTTCTAAGGTGGAGCATTCCCTAATTTTATTGACAAATGCCTAACCTGTGTGGCACAAATTGTTGCCACACACTTTAGGGAATTATTTTTTACTGTGTAGTTAACTGACTTACTGAAATCTAAAGCGGCGAGCGTATATTAACAAGAGAAATCTCTTGAAGAGCTGTTCAATAGAAAGAGATTACCCATCACAGAGGGGATAAGTTCGAAAGAAGCATTTAAGGAAATTGAGCATGTGTGTGGTGTGACAAAGAGAAAAATACTAGTTTTTACATTTTTACATTTTTGAACAATCAAGCACGTTGTTAATTTACATACTGGCAAATAAGGATGTATTGAGATATCTGTTGTCATTATACGCTCGCCGGTCTACCAGAGAAACAAGCTAGTTAGATAGTATTTATGTGTCTCTCTTTTAAAGTGCAGTCCTTCAGTGTGCCCTACAAAAGCCAAGTTGCCAACCTTCATATCGGTTAATATTTTCCACAATTTATTCATAAAGTACTTTCGTTATAGAGTTCTGATTTTTATTTTTTTAACAAGGACGATTATTGTCTTCATCCGTTGAGATGGCAATTGGGAAGTGGTGAGGCAGTAATTTTAGAGAAATTTTTGAGATTATCGCGATCAATATTTACTTGAGAAGGTTTGTACGTATAAGCTCTGATAATTTTTACAAAAAAATGTGTTACCCAGTTTAGCACAAAGATAATGTGTTACATGTTCTTTTGTACTGCTAATTTGAAAAAATGGGCTTGGTAATAGCTTCAAGCATTTTAATAGTAGTCCAAAGATATTGTGTGAGCTGAACTCATCACACTTTTAAAAATAATTTTAAAATTACGATACGAGGATAATATTGAAAGTGAAGTGTATAGCTGGCTCGGCTCATTCAACCAAAATAGAAAATCTTAATGTAAATTACTTTCTGACGAATTTTAATAATGAAATTGAAGTCATGCATTGCAAAAATTTTATCTAGCTAACTCTAGGTCTACAGCTAAACATATTAGTATTCAAGGTCCTCCAGACAATTGGTTTGTTCGATTGATTTGAAGCCGTTGTAACTCAGAGGTGTCCAGTGCTATTTTACACTAGAATTAAAAATCGGCTATTTCCAGTACTTCTCTATAAAACGAATACAATAGCAAGTAAAAAAGTGTAACGAGAGATATTATGACAACGAAAATATATTAAGCAGGAGACAAATTTTGTGCTCTGTGTTTAATTTAGAAAAATGAAATTGTATAAAAGTCTGCTTGAAAATTTGAAAATTTCGATCTTGAAAAAAAAAAGTCAGAGAACATGACTATAAGGTAATACTGAAAAAGAATTTATAAAACATTTCAGTGTGAACAGAGGTGCATAATTTATTTTTTATATAATCGCTTCGAAAACTATAAAAAAAAAAAATTCACCATATTTTAACAAGCAAACTAATGTCTTGCTGTAATTGAATTTTGTGTACAACTAACAAACGAATCAGTTCATGAAGCTGCGTATAATCTGGTGATCAATGAGACCGTTTTTATAAAATCCAACAGCATTGTCTAAGTTTGAACTATTTGAGACATAAACATAATGCAAACTAAAGATCCTAATATTCTTACTATATTCATGGCATTCTAGTCCATGGATGGCAGTCCTAGAATAATAGATGCCTTCAACGATCTGTCCACATAAAATTGCAATCTTCATACAATTTTTTGAATATCTTAAAGTCAAGTACTTATAATAAGTCTTGATGTTGCACTCTCATTTAGCTATTTTTCGAAAATGAGGACTAGGTTCCGTCAAAATTAATCAGTTTTGTTTCTTCAGACATATGTGCACATGTCGGTCAAAGAGTTAAGTATTGAGTGATTTACAGTACCTATTCAATCTAGAGAAATAAAGGTTCCAGTGAAGAGTGCAAGTTATGCTATAAAATATCACGAACGTACTTTAATTTTTTGATTAGCTTCGCTTTTCATTTTTGAGATTAAAACCAAAATTTCTTGGAAAAATTAACTTCTTTAAATACATACCAAATTCATCAATAAATTTAACTTACCTAACTCGAACGACGTTCTTTTAGGATGAGTCGTCGATAGGGTGTTACCTGCAAGAAGATGAAAAAAAAACATTATTTAAGTGTGAAAGAAATGCATGAATTTGAAAAATTAAGAGAAATATAAACTACACTCCAAAAGGGATACTAACTACTTAAAAATTTACTCTTATTATTAAAAAACAGTTGATCGAGAAAAGCAAACACTCTGAATTCATCCGGTTGCTGTTTAATTTTTTTGTTTTTCTGTTGCTTTTGATGAATTACAGATGACTTAATCTTTTTAAAACGCCTTTAAAAAGTCTTCAGATAAAATTATCAAAATAACTTAAGAAATGAGTGGGCGTATATGTGGTGTCGAGAATAAAATCACAGAATAGTCGTGCCACTGTAATGTGATATGAGTCTTCGTAAAAAGTTTCTGATAAACCATAAAGTGAATGACGCACGCCCTCAATTCTAGCTCAAGACATTATCCAGTTGCTTGTTTTGAATAATTTTTCTCTTGGATGTCAGTAATCATCTGAGGCAAAATAGCGAATTTTTTTTTTCTTTTCTTATCACAGATTTGTGACTAATTATGTAGATAAAAATGGAATTAAAAAGAAGATCGACTTGAAATTGTGCGTGTGGAGGATTTCTTAAAGGGGCGTTAAAGACAGCAATTTCTTCTGTAAATGTGAAACTGGTACTGATTTATGCAAATTTTTTCATGTTGTATGTAATATGCCAAGCAATCGATTATGATGTATGCAACGCCACCCTACGAACTGATGTGTTACTGGCTTTAAATTTTATACGTTTTATATGGTGTTGACTACAATAAACGCAATGCAACGTTCACGCACATAGAAGTTGGTCTAAATTGTTAATACTTACAGTCGAGCGAAATAAGGCTTCTATTATTAACATTGAATAATAAGAAAAGGATCAGAAATGAGTATGAGTACAGAAATGTGTGAAATTCTAATAACAGAACTAAAAAAAAATATGAAATTTTATATGCTGTTAAAGTCGCCGGAGGATTATTTAAAACATTTCAATAGTTCCATTCCTTTATGTGGCGGTAAGCTTAGAAGGACGGCAGAATGGGACTCCAATTTTTTTTTAATGTAAATATGATTACATGACTTTACGAGAAGATAAAAAATTCACGGAATCAAGATGAATTAAAATGGTCCTTTAGATCTGAAATTTATTATAAGTTACTTACTTATTTGATTTTCTTAATAAAATCTTATAAAAAAAAAGAAAAAATCCGTGAAATATCTTTTTTTTTTGTAAATTTTATGGCAAAATATAATTTACCGTCAAAGAAACATTGGTAGCTCTAAAAGAAGGTCAAGTTTCATACATATCTAAATACGAAATGAAATAAGCGGTGTTTGCCGATTTTAAAGCTGCAAAGTATTAGGTACACCAATGTTCGACTATCCGCCTAATGTATCTCATGTTAAACAGATGAGTCAGGTGATAGTCATAAATGGCACAAGAACTAGATGTTTCATACAATTCCAGAGCAGAGTATACAAATTTTTAATGGCTGATGTGCTGGTACATTCCGAAATGGACCCCAACATTTGAAATGATGGATAAGTTGAATTATTCATATTTTCTCACATCTACGTTGTTGAGGAGTTCGTTTGTTTGGAGTTGTTCAAAGACACGCAACTTTTTTGTTTCTTATACTTTACGCTGAGACGTTATGAGTAGATACACAAAAACAAATGTTGAACCAAGTAGTTAAACAAGATTAGTCAGCCAAATCAAAAGCTATGAACGCTTTAAAGATTAATATAAAACAAGTACTGCACTACTTAATACAGTTAAATGATGGTAACTCTTCATATGGACTTTGCATACATTTGACACTTACTAATGAAGTTTTGAAAGAGATTAAGTACTGGAATAAATAAAAAAAAATTTATGATATTAAAAAGTTCTATAAATTTTATGGGAGGCTTATTGGAAGGAATATTGCAATGATTTCGAAATAGTCATTTGGAAAAATGGATGAAGAAAGCCGCTTTCCATTTGCTGAAAACAGACCTGTAAAATTCCAAGTACAAGTACCAGTACAGTACCAGTACCTGGACTTGAAATATTTTAAATACAAGTACAAGTCCCGCTACTGGTACTTAAAAAAATTTCAAGTACAAGTCCCGGTACTGGTACTTTAAAATTTTTCAAGTACAAGTCCCGGTACTGGTACTTAAAAAAAATTTCAAGTACAAGTCCCGGTATTGGTACTTTAAAATTTTTCAAATACAAGTCCAGGTACTGGTACTGTTACTAGTACTTAAGTACCAATGTACTTAAGTACTTTACAGGTCTGGCTGAAAGCATGTCTGTAAACCCAAATATAAAAGAAAAAATAATACAAAAACAAGATGCCCGATGAGCTTGCGGAGGATAAATCTCGTATAATTTCTCTGAAATGAAAGGTCTCTGAGCCGATTAATATGAACTTACAATATGAAACATATTAATTCAGGTTTTGCCTTCATGAAAGAGAAGTGTTTCTTTAAATGAGTAACATATTGGTTTCAAGAGCTATGGAGCTAATATAACACTAAAGTATAATTAAAATTTAAATTTTCCCGAAGTGATTTAAACGAAGAAACTAATGTTTGGTTAAATATTTTAATATATGTATTCAAAACGTAGTTCAGTCAATAAAATGCGAAAAACTCAAAACAAATTCGCTGGAAATGACATTGTCACCTCATATGACGTAGCAACATATAACATTCTTTTCGAATCGGCCATACCTTGTTATCTTTGTATCATGACTGCATTGGAAGTATTTGAATAACAAGGCCCACTTCTTCAAGCAAATATTTCAGAATTTCAGGCACTAGATTTGTTACGAATCATCGACAAATATGATTTGCAATTTGCTTTCCTGAATATTTTATAAGTACAGCTCTTAATATCTATGCTACAATCCTAGCTACTTCAGCTTCACGCAAGAGAAGCTTCAGCTAATTGAATCTCTTTATAAATTATTCTCGACCAAAAATTTCACAAGAGCAGTTTGTCAGATCTAGCAATATTAGCATTCGAAAAGAAGTGGCAAACAAACTGAATTTTCACAAAGTAATAGATTGCTTTGCAGAAAGAAAAACAGTGAAAATTAATTTATAAATTTTTATTTAGAGTTGAAGACAATTTGTTTAATCCTTGTTTGTGTATACACATTTATATTGTCTAAAAACTTTATTCTTGATCAGGAATGTACATAACATGCAATTTCATTATTATTTTACCACAAGCAGCCTATTTATTTCGAAGTAAACCAAACCTACATATTCGTTATATATATATACCTAAATATATTGTTACGAGCGTGGTCTTAGTTCGTTATTTAAAACACAATATTTCAGATATAATTCAAAAGTTCTTTCTTTATTTAACTTTACTGTTTACTCTCACAAATTCACAAATAATTATCAAACCAACTCTTTATAGTTGTCGCTAGTACTGTACTTCTAATTATCACAATCCAAATAGCTTACTTCGTTCACTTCACTGTCTGAAATAAGACTCCGCCTCCTGGATGTGAGTGGCGCCGTATTTATACTCTACAAATTTTACTAGAACCTTCCAGATTATTCCGTTTTCCAAACCCAAGGTTTACTAAGATGTCACTAGCCCAAAGTTGCTTCCATTTCCAACAGATGTCGCTTGTGGCACGTAACAATATGTATATATGTAACTACTAAACTATAACAAAGTGCCAAGAATTTTCTTTACAGAACGGTAGGAATGGCAATTAAGGCCTTTGCCCCCCTAAAAACAAATTTGTAGATTCGGGGCTGGGTAGGCATGTTAGTTTCTTATTTCTAGCTCGAATAAGTGAAAAATTTCATTGGTCCCTCTATTATTATAGGTAGCGAAAAATTTGCGAAACCCTTTCTTCAATTAAACGAAAACAACTGAAATTGATTTACGTTTTCTTGTTCGAGGGTCTGTCTGAATACCAGAGCCAGTGACGTCACACAAAAACGTTAGCTATTATAAGAATTAAACGCAGCCAAAGATAATCCGTCCAAATTCGTATTACTTAGGTATATTAAGAGCTTGTGCAAATTGGTTATTCCACGAGGTCGGGGGGCAAAATTGGCCAATGGAGATCTAAGTGAAGCAGGCTAGTTATCTCTCTAGTAGCACCAATCTTATTTAATGGAATCGAAGAGCTTGTGCTATCTTACATTTTGATGTTTGTATTTCTCGCCCCGTTCATTAATCAACTTGAAAAAAATCTCTCTACATCTTGACCCTAAAATGCAAAATGTATTTGAATTATAATCACAAAGCAGTCATATAACTCTTGACCATCATACTACAGTACTACGATAAGCTATAATGCAAAGAATAAGAACTAATTAATATTTTCCGCAAATTATGACTGCTTTATGAATGTGATAATGTTTTTAAAAGAATTAAAATAGTTTTTGCAATATTTATGCTTCATTTTGTCAGTGTTCGCCATTTATTAATCAAGCTCAAGACGAAACTAATCTGTCCGAATTTGCTTGATTTTGATAGCCACGGATAAACATTATCTCGAAATATGTTATCTACTTGAATAAGTCAATTCGATTCTCGAGTCGATGATCAGGCTAACTAGATGTCTAAACTGTTATACAAGGTAGCAAAGCTCGGTGTAGCATATTAACGTAAATATGTATTCAAGATAATGAGAAGTATATGAATTGAACATACTAATTTGGAAATTATACCTGTTCTCGTATAGTACCTACATAATTATAAAATTCTGGGTTAGGTTAAGGTACCTACTTAAACATTCGCCCCGGTATGATCATAAAGTCTGTGATGAAAGAACTTTATAGTTTCATTTCATCATCTTCCATATAAATCTAAATTTCAATTTTTGCTTTTTAAATTTTTCTTTTTTTTTTAATAATAAAAAAAAAATATTCTTTTAATTATTTAATTAATACTTAATTAATATTAATTTTCAAATTGTGAGCTACGATAGGTTTTTTTCTTAATTACCTTATCTCTTCACTTTTTTTTAGTGTTTATTTATTTTTTTTTAGTTTTTCAAATTAAACTTTGTACTATTTATATATAACATATACAATTTAGTATATAAAATTTAAAATAAATTAGTTAATTACAAAAACTGTGATGATCTTATTCAAAACATTTACATAATTTTAAGCAAGGCAGGCATAAATAAAAATAACAGAATATTTGCCTACCTTCAGGCGAAACAATTTTAGTTGAAGGGTTGAGCAAAAAATATTCACATATTTTGGATAGTGCACTGGTTGCAATTATCGTTTCATAACTTCTCCAGAGATAACATCACAAGTTGCATTATAATATTGTAAAAAGTTACGTTACCATTTTTGGAGTAGTTTACTACGGTCTGAGAGGTGCAAACAATTATATAAAAGGTGGAGGTGTCACTTTTATCATTTGCTCGATAGGGGATGGAAGTTTATGATTTCGGTACTTTTTCCCCTAACGGCATATAATACTTTTATTATACGGTTACCTTCGGAAAACCAATCTTATCGGCAGAAAATGACTGAGAAAAGCAGTTCTTGCAGTCAACAATGATAAGATTAGAATTATTAACACAATTGTAAAATGATTTAAAGTTCGGAAAATGGCATTGAATTACTTGATGAAGAAGAACAGAGATGAAATAGAAAGGGTTGTAACGTTCTGTAGCGTTAAGTTCGTACTTATGCAGCTAAAGACACAAACTGGTAAGTGCACCGAGCTTTAATTGTACGAATGTCAAGGGAGTTTGCAAACTGCCCAAATCAGTTCTCAGTGATGGCTCTGATATCGGATAAATTTATAGGATACAGGTTTTAGTGCACAAAAACTTCTCCATTTAACTCAGAAATTTGTATGTGGACAATTTGCCTCCAAACTGCGTAATCAACAGAGATAATCTGAAAGATGTTATCAATCGACAGATGGAGCTTACGCTATTGCAGGAAACCCCGACAGAGCCAACCTTGGAGAGGCTGAGATCATCCATCAATATCAGAATTGATTATCAATTTTTTTGGTTTCAGTTAGTTTATAATAAATAACGATTTAACAAAACTACTTGAACTAAAATATAAATACTTATTTTATAGCCAAGACTTTACTTGGTATACAGCTGAATCTACGAAAATTCTTTAATGTTATTGAAAATCTGCAATACAAAAAAAATAAAAAATTACGGAATACCTGAGGTTTCTACTACTATCAAAAGCTGTAATGAATTCGGAAAGTTTTATAAGAAAGAAGCAATCTTCTGAAAAAGATTTCAACGGCGACAAAGAATACAAAGAATGGGTGTAAAGTAATTGTGAGATGTGGAATATAGTAAAAAAAAAACTGAATTTACTTTTTCCAAATTTTACGCGACATGTTTTTTCTTTATTTTTTGCTATATTTCTGTTGTTAATTGAATTTATTTAATTTATATAGATGGAATAGAAGAATTTTTGAAAACTTTTATTTTTAACAATTCTAGATTAAATTAGAAAGACAAGAGAAAAAAAAACAACTGACTCGTCAGGTTTTTGAAGCCAGAATCTTCCGCTTACCGGGTGATTGCTCTAACCTCTGTGATAACGACACAGATGCTTTTTGCCTTTGTATTTCTTAATTTTTATCTAACCTACTAAGCCACAGCATAAATAAATTGTCAACTTTTGTATTAGTATGCTTGATTCTATAGGATAAAATAAAAATAAAGAATATTTAATTTGTGTTTATTATTGTTATTACTATAAAATAAAGCATTCAAATAGCCCAAGGTATAATAAGTGTGTACATAGTTGTAAGTCCGACCAAAACAGCAATTATGAAGAAATTCTTTTTAATAACTTAATTAATAAATTCAAGAAGTGACAGTTGAAATTTTTTGGAAAACATTAGTCCCAGGAAGAGCACTTATGTATATCAAGGAAGTAATTTTATGTTTTAAATTATTATATTATCCATGAATTCGTTTCTTTTATTGAATTGCATTTTATTTAATACGTAATGAGTTAGAAAATTTTATTTTATTCCTTCACCGAATTCACTTTTCTTTTAATAAATCTTTAAAAAATTAGCTAAGTAATTTTTTTTTTTCATATTTAACATTATACAGAAATTGTACTTTCATTTAAGTTACAGAAATCCAGAAAAAATAATTTTATTTCTTTTTGATTTTGTGGTGTTCGAAAATTATCATTTCTGGATTATTCTTTCTGGACTTTGTCTTCCTGATTTTCGTGCACAATCAGTAAAAATGGCATATCTGGTAACTAAGTAATCAGAGGTACGACAGTTTTGGCGTCTGTCCAGCTGAAAACGCCCAAGCTTCGTTCTCTCCTTGTTAACTTGGAAAGTATTTTGTCAATGGAAACAATATTTTTTTTTTATCAGTAGACTCTAAGCATTAATTTAAAACCAGACTTGATTTAATTTTATTAGTTTTTGAGGTCATAGTAATGTTAGAAAAATGTACCAAAATTTTATGTTTCTTTTTTTTTGCATAAAATGTTCCGTTTCTCCGTAACTAGGCTTGAATTTTCAAATTTTTGGTTTCCAGCTGTTCCCAAAGGATTAAGAAACAATTTGAGTTGTTTACTTTTCTGATATTTTATTTTGTTGAATCGTAGCATAAAAAATACCAAAGTAAAAAAAGTAGCCCTTTTTTCTGGAAAAGCATTTTTTTTCTCGAAATTTGGTGAATATTTTTAAACATATGATGAACTCAAAATATTAACAGATGTTAGCTGCATCCCCTAAAAAAAATTGTCACGATATCTATTACGCTCTCCGAGAAAAGGTACATTTTATATAAAAAAAAAACGTGACTTTTCAGGAGAGCAGTTTTTTTTAAAAAATTCGTGTTTACCGATATGCGCTAAAATTAAGGATGGACGATATAGAATATTGTATAATTCCTTATGCTAAACATTTTTAGATGCAAAGTTTTTATGGACCTGGACATTAGTCCTGGAGCCTTTTGTATAAAGGGACTACACAAATTTGACGCCACAAGGACAAAAAAGGCGAATTCCCAATTCGAAACATTGGTCAAAAAAGGCACGTAAGAGTCGATCTACAGCTAAGATGAAACTTGAGGAGGCCTTCGAAGAAGAGGAAGGACAGCCTTCATATGCCGCTGCCAATTATTGAGTTAAAATATTATGCAGTCTTATTTCTACCTAACTCACAATGAATAATAATAACCTGGTAATATAAAGTTAAAAATAACATGAAAATGACATGTGTTTGTAATGAGGCTAAAAGTAACCTGGAGTGCTCGATTACAAAAATTTATTTGACCAACTTGTAGTAGTGTTATTTGCTTAAAATTGCTACCAAAATGTCCAGGATTACTTCCACTTTAATCAAGTATAAATATTTATTTTTTACCAAAACGGTTATACCCCCTTAATAGAATCAAAGCACAAAAGATTTTAAAAGAATTTTCTACTTAACTTCTGAAGATACTAGAGAAAGCATCTTACGCTTTGCTAACATTAATGCAGGAATATATTTTTATATTTTTATTTATTTATATTTTTTTAAGACTTTTCTATGTAACTACTAAAACCAAAGTCCAGAAATAAGTCAACTATTTAAAAATGTTCAACTCTTATTCAATTTAAGGACTTTTAAGGATTTTTATGCATAAAATATAAAATCTGCGAAAAGAAATAGAATAAAATATTGAAATAATTAAGTAGATAATGCTAAACACATGTGAAAAGCTATAAAAATGTTGGTAATGAGGCAAGATAAAAATAGAATTAAGTGCGTGCAAGTGGTTGATAGTGAAGTGGTATAAAGTTTTGGTAGAGCAATTAGCAACACAATTGACAGGGAGATTTATATTAACAGGATTTTTAAAACTGTTATTAAATGAATTAGAAGAAAACTTGAGCTTCAATAAATATAAAAATTATATTGAATTATAATAGAACCAGTTTTGCAAAAAAAAAAAAAAAGTAGTCATTAAACGAAAGTAGATCAACAAGATATTGCGCAACAAGATTTTTATTGTTCCAATTGGAAATGTAATAGATGTGAAATTTTGTGAAAGAGTATTCTAAAAACAAAGAAAATATTTTATTTTTTTATATCAAATAATAATCACGATTAAGTGCGACATCGCCTTAAGCTGAAAAGGTGAAATAGAAAAGAGAAATAGATCTTATACTAAAATATAATATGACAGGAAAAAAAAACTAGTAGAAATTATTTAAGCATGTGGCTCCAAAGTACAATAGTGAATAATATTGTTGAATAGAAATGAAGATTAACATACCACGGAAATCTAATTGGTACTAAAGAATTTGTTGTGATAAATTTATATTAATGACATAACTTGGATGTAAAAAATTTATACGGCAGTATCACTTGACGATATTTACACTAGTGACAAATTAAAAAAGAACTTCGTAGAAATGAATAAATTGTTAAGAATGAAGAAATTTAGACTTGAATATTAATAAATTTGCATGCGTGGATTTTATCGATGAATATCTATTGTGTAGTACAAGTACTTTTAGGATTAATGATTGATTCAAAATTAAAATTAAAATCGCATATTAACTATATTTACAAAAGCGAGCGAATGGGTTTGTTTTTCAACACTCACTAAAATTCATACTTACAATTTAATTATTAGGTAACATTTAGATTACAGGAGAACAGACCTGTTTTTGAATTCTAAGGAAGTGATTGAAAACAGAATTCATTGATATTTTAAAAAAAGTCCAAAAATATCTGAGAGATTGTAATTTATAATGTTAATAAAAAAAAAAAAAAATTCAACACCGTTTAAAAAGTTCTGTAAAAATTGTGTAAGAAATTACTTAGAAGGAGAATTAAATTGGCAGATAATTTTATTAATACTCGTTGTCAGAACTAATAAAAAATATATTAAGTATTATGAGCCTATAATAATTTTTACTCGACATTTTTCTTCAGAATTTTCATTGATTATTGCTTGCCGACAACGATTATAAGTAATTGATTGGTTTGATTCAGGTAAATACTTGAATCTCAAAAATTTTTGATATGCTAAAATATTTTTTCCTACGACAAAACAACAATCCAACATGATCGTCGAGAAATATTAAATTGTTTTCTTTGGAACTCACTTGATAATTATATTTCACAATTCTCAAGCACAATTCAGCGCCAATAAATATAATATGAGTAATTTCATAGGAAGAAATCAGTTTTATTTCAATCCGGCCATCATCTTTTGCTGATAGTTTAAGCTTTTCCCATAACATAAGAATATTAATAATTTTCGAATGGAAGCAAATATTTAGGTAATGCATTCTATGTGACTATTAACGGGTCATGTTTTATGAGAAAAAAAATTATTTTATTGGTGTAAACATTTTCCGGGATAAAGGATAACACAATAAATTTGTATTAAATTTTTTTTTATCAAAAATAACTAGACCATCTATTGATGAAAAAAAAAAAATCTCGTCCCTACACCAAATAAGATTCCAACTTGGAAATTTAACAGTTTATCTGACAAAATTATGAGGATTAATTTAAAAATAAAATAAAAAAAACATACGATGCATTTTAGATAGATATTCAAGGATAATTCTTAATTTTGTTTCTTTCCTTTAAAGGCATAATATTTACAGTTTTCGTTGGAATTTTTTTACTTTTCTCTCTAAAATATACTAAGAACATGTCTCTGTGATAATTAGAACTAAAGTTATGAGTTTTTGAATATAACTTAGCAGACCAAAAATCGGATATCAAAGCTCTTCAGGTTGCATGCATCGAAAATTCACTGTAATCTTTTTCTCATAACTACCTAACTCTCAGCAAAAGATGGATAAAACTGCGGTGATTGTTTTCCTATGCCATCTGTGTATATAAGATTTGTTTTGATTCTTGTGTCTAGCTAAAAAATTTTTTTTATTTATTAAATTTTTATTCCTTTTGTTTTTTTTTTTTAGAAAAGTCCAATAAGAGTGTAAAAAAATATTAATATTTTTATCTTAGCAATTTATAGTTGGAAATTTTTATCCCAACCAAGATTCACCAAAAATTTTATTAGTTCTAGAGTGCCTGACTTTAATTGTAGTCCACTTTTATGTTACGGCCAGCCTTAACGATTTATCAGAGAAATTGCATATTTTAATATGCCAAAATCAGAAAGTCTATATTTTACGAATTTATAAAATTCAATTTTAATATGATTAAACCTTGTAAATTCAAAGACAACATTTTAAATATTTTTGTTTTATAGGTATGCCAATATTTTATTTAAAATTATCAAAAATAACTTTGTGAGTTCTCAAAGGAAATGCATGACACTAGTGTTCACTTGCATCGCTATAATAAGGTTGTGTTTCATTTTTTTTATGAAATATTTTTTTAATTTTAATAATTCAACGAATTTACGAAAATATAATAATTACAACATGATTTTTATTAGTATGTCGACGAGTAGGTATATACGTATAGAATTTCGTAAATAAGAGAAGGTCATATTCTGTGTTGTATACAAAAATTTCAGTAACAATCAACCAAACACTTTGATAGGGGAAAAAAATTATATTGGAGATTATTTTGTTTTAAGATTAAATTATCAAAATTAAATCCAGAATATTTTGCAAACTTAATTAGTCCTTGATGAAAAAACCTGTCTACTGAATAATAATAATAATAAAAAAAAACAATACATTTCAAGCTTAACAAAACATACTAATACGTGAAATCTGGAAGGCAAACAAAACAATCAATTTAAATGGAAGAATTTAAAAAAATAATTACGTAAAAATTTAATGCATATAACTGTATCTCACGCATGCAAGACCAAAAGCAAAAAAAAAAAATTAAATCCGTGTCCTCGTACTTATGAACATAGGTACATTATCCACATGTCCTGGAGTAATATACTCATCTTAAATGCAATTGAAATAGAATTGAATTACCATTTAATCACTGTTTGTAAATATTCCTCTCTCACTTCCAATGAACAGCAACGACGATGATGATGATGATGATGATAGTTGTACATGAATACATACATATATTGAAAGTGAAAGTCCTCAACAAATACACAATAATTGCTAGTCTCACTATTAAACTGTTTTGTTACCATAAAGTCGTATACTGCACTTCACTAGGAGAAGTTCTACGTTTTATTTGCAACACATTTTCGTCTTATTATTAACTTAGTAGGTATTATTATTATTTAAATACTTATTTATTTATTAATTTTTGTTTTTTTATTAATATTATTTACACACACACCGATTTTATTATTATTATTTTAAAGTAAATTGTACCGAGTTAAAGAAACAAAAAAAAAATGAAACGAGAACGCCTAATTATATGCAACTAGTCAAATTTTTATTTAACATTTTATATACACATATTTATTTGCACTTTAAAGCTTTGATATTTATTTTCTTTTGTGATTATTGCACTATTTTAATTTTAATTTTTTTCTTTAATAAATCACAATAAACACACTTCTGGTATTTAGTTCTTAAGATATAAAATAATATTTTGTTTTTTATCATTTAAATGGTTTCACAGGAGAACGGGTTCAGGATAAAGTAGTCAAAAAGGATTCTAAAATATTTAATCCTCATTTTAACAAAGTTATTAAAAAACATTTTAAATTATTACACACACGTTCGTTAAAGAAATGAAAAAAAACAACTTCGATTTTTTGTTAACACTCACTTAATTCACAATTATTATTATTAATAATATTAAATTAAAAAATATTCACTTCATAAAAAATCTCTTTGTTTACGCAAAAAATATTTTCGCATTTTATTTATTTTTTTTTTTTTTTATTTTTTGGTCATATAAAATAAAAATTATTTTCTTTTTATTATTAATATTATTTATTTATTTTTATATTATTACTCTTGTTAACAAAACACCTCACACAACACATAAGTCAACACCTTCAATGTACCACTTCGACTGAAAGACTGAAGTCCTCGTTATCCAAAAGTCCAATGTTATCCTTTCAAGTATAGTAGAGCTGAAAGCCAAGAAGCATCTTGATGGGCTGATCTAAGACGAATGTCTCCCAAGGAGGACAACTATACTCCTTTTATATATATTTTCGTACGAATAAAATTTCCTCATCCCGTTTTCAATATAAATGTAGGTATATAATACAGAAAGATATAATATAAAATACACGATATAACGTAGAGGTATAAAGTAATATAGATATATATATATAGCGTTGTAGCGGAGATGATACACACGTATACACACGTTATTATTCTATGTCTTCCCGCAGTACAGGAGATGTAAGTCGTCGTCGTCGTCGAATCAAAACTATCACGAAAAAGACGTTGAATCAAAGTATAGAGTATAGAAACCAGGAGCAATCGGAGAGTACATCCTTGGTCGTTCTCGCCCGAAAGACTGTTCCGTTTAGTGTGATGTGATATCCTGGATAGCGACACTATATAAGGATCACTCCTTAGTTCTTAGTATTATACCAAAAGCAAGAGAGCTAACGTATAAGAATGAATTCGTCGTAGGAATATATCGTATTGGTTAAACGAAAAGAAGATACTACTGCTGCCACCTCCGCGCCAACCGTGTACCATCGCACACACCGCATTAACTGTCGAGAGACTCCTGGAGAGGAGCAAGATATGATGATAATGATGATGATGATGACGACGACACCAACAACAAAAACAGCCAGCCCCCCCTGAAAAATGAAGAAGAACAAGACACGACACAGGCGGCGAACAAGTAGAAGAAGAAGAAGAAGAAGAACCAGTAGAAGATGATGAAGGAGAAAATTTATAGGTAAGAGGAGTCAAATGTTGTTGTTGGGGATTTTGTTGATTGTATAAAGATGGCCAGTAGTAGTGCATTCCATATCGCTGTCGTCGTCGTTGTCGTCATCCTAGTCAGCGCCTACCCAGCTTACTTGGTTTGTCGTATTCCTTTCTCTAGGATCCAATGAACGAACCATTCCTCTACAAGTTAAAGAAAATCTCCCGATGGTGGGGTAACTTGAGACACAGCGATTCAAGTGTGTATACGAGGACTATGTTGAAGGCGATCGGTCAGTTTTCTCTCCACTGTCCATATGTAAGACGAACTTTTATTCATTTCAATATACACTTATACGCGCCCGCATGTTCTTATATATATACATAAATGCATACATATATATTTATATAACTGTATAAAATATAAAATAATGCCCACTACTTAGTCGGATTCGGTGGCGTAAAAACAACGTGTGTATAGTAAAGCGAACTAGAAATCAGGATAACGTCTTTTACGCGCGCGTGACCATACGAAGATGATTTCTATAATATCCGCTGTAACACAAAGCCGTGTAGAATATTGCGAGTTTGACTTTTCGTTAGCAACTAAGAAGAAGGTGACTTTTAGATAGCTAAGCTGCATGCATGCATACGTTACGTACCAAAATATAAGAGAGAGGCCGTAATCTTCTTTCCTTATTACGCTACATTTTCAAATGTCTTCCCTTACACCATCCAGTGTACTGCCTAGTTGTATGCAATATGTAAAAGGGGAGTCAAAAGTGGGGTGCAGCATAAGAAAAATCAGAGCATGCGCTTTATCTTCCGATGCGGTAGAGGAAAGATGAAGTATGAACAACGAACAGAGGAAAGCAAAAGGACACATAATGTGAATTCGCCTTACATTACTCCTCTCTTGGACGGTTGTGTTTTCTGTCTGAGAAAGGGTAGATACCCCCAAAAATACACAATTGTAATAGAAATCTACCCTTTACCCTGCCCAACTTTTGACCAAGCATTTTCTAGACTTACAGAGGGAAAACGTATGAAAGGGACATAGATTTTAAAGCTTGAACGTTTGAGATTTTCATAGTCTCAAATCTTTTGGATCTCCCCCCTCTTGTTTAATTTTATTTACACAGTTCGGTCAACCATCCCCCTCCACACACCACACATCAACATACTCTTACTACTTTATACTACCCTCTCGTCGTTTTCCAGTGTGTATAGAGAGTGTACGAAAATTCGCACCGAAAATTTTCTCTCCAATATTGCGCCCTATGATGGCAGCAGCAGCATCATTACCTCCACTTTTACTTATTCTGTAGAAACTTTCATCTTCCTTGGTGGCGGCGACGGCGACGGCGGCGGCGGTGTGTTACATTCTCTCCTCATTGAGTGAGTTCTTGCTTGCTTGAATCCTTATTAAACCCCTTTTAGATGCTTTTCTCCGATATTATAGAGAGGGTGATACACTAAACAGCATATATATAGGCGGCAGTTGTATAACCATGGTGGATCTGGATATCCAAATCAAATGTACTTAGAAAAGGGGGGGGGGGGGAGGAAGGGTTTTTCGTTGATGATGGTCATTCTATCTATTCACACGTTCGTTGGTATAATTTCGTATGACAGGAAAAGTATCTTTGAATGTGGGTGGTGGTCGAATTGATGTTGGGGGCCTGGTGCTGAACGGCCGTGTTTTAAGTAGAGAAAATGAATTGAAGTACAAAGCAAGACGAACAATTTTGATTCCTAGATGGAAACAAACTGATTTGAAAAGGAATTTTTACTTTGATTAAGATTTTGTTCTCGAAGGTAAAATTATTGGTAATTTTCCTTTCGATAATGAGACTTATATTCGCGCCAAAAATTTTATCAGAAAAATAAATATAAAAAAAAGGTATTAAAAATATAAAAAAATACGTAAATAAAATAAAAAAAAAATTTAAAAATATTGAAAAATTAGATTTAAATAATAAAAAAAAAAAATTAAAAAGAAATTTCAAAAAGTGAAAAAATTAAAAAACAATATGAGTAGATTTACAAAAACTTTTCTCTCTTAAGTTTGTAATTTTTGTTTTTGTTTTTTATAAATATTATTACTTTCTTTAAAGTTTTTTTTATTTTCTTTTATTGTTTTATTTAATATTAATTTTTTAAAACTTTTTTTCCTAATTTGTTTATGTATTTTTTATTTTTTTTTTTTTTTTTTTTTTAGTAATCTAAGAACGGACAAACTTAGCTAGTTATATGGCTTGGAAGAAATCTAGCACGTACAGTACATGCAAACCGTAGTCTTACTGGTTGTGGAAATTTTTAATATCGTGGCAATTTAATCCAAGTTTTTCCTAATTACATAATTCAGACTAATTAAAATATTGATCTGATTTACCGAAATCACTCTAAGTTATCTAGACCACAAAATTCTGGTCAATTATATAAATCTGAGGTTTTTGATTATTATTGTAGACAAAAGTATGCTTATATAGTGATGCTCATACGCACTGAATAATTTAGAGCATTTCTGTTATTTTGCATCTCATAAATTGTTTTCTGATAAATTTTCGAGAATTTACTTTAATTTTCAAATCTCGAAAATATCAGAAAATCAAAATTCAAAAAGTTTATCATTTGCGTAAATTCCAATCATAGAGGTTTCGAAGTATTCAAATTGTGGTAGAAAAAAATTAAAAAGAAAATTTTGAAAAATTAAATAGTTTTTCCAAACAAACATTTTATTTTACAACTCGAATTGATATTTTTGAAAGTTTAGATCGAAATAATTTAAAAAAAAATCATTTTTGTTTTGTTTTTCATAGATATCATTTTTTGATAAGTAACATAAAGTCTTCAACTACCGGTTGCTGGTTGCACAAGCATAAGATGATTCTGACGTGTTGGCTTTCGTGCATTAAGTACCTTTTCGTAGTCCAGTTTAAAATGATTCGCAAACGTGATATTTAATAAATAAAACCCTTAATACTCGTTAGGAGCGGTAGGAGCCTTTTTTTCTGCATAAGGAATTTCATTTTAATTCCAGTGAATGTTTTAAGTCGATTTGGGATCAAAGAAGTTGTATGTATTTAAGTAATATTTATGTTAGTAGTTAATCAGATCTTGGAAATAAACAAGTTAATTAAATTATATTAATCCTACATAAAAATATTTTAGGGCTTCATATTCAATTCATCGAAAGGTCGATTGTTCTCGTCAGGGTTTTGAATATATATATGTATATCTACCTCAGGGATTTTTCTTCAATTAGTGTTTGAAGATAATTGACTGTTTAACGATTGAAGTTTTATTTAAATTAATTGTTATGCAATAAACGTTTTATCTTTTATTAGTAACTAGAATTTTATTCGAGTAACGCTCAATAAGATTTCAATCGATTTAGCGATCACGCGAATTGATTATTTGATATTCGACTAAAATTTTGCTCAAGTCTGATTTGATTATCTGTATGTAACCAAAGTAATGGCGACTTAAAAATCTATGTGACACTAGACTAGAAATCCGAAAAAAATGACTAAAACGGATGCTGAATCATTGTAACCTTGCAACGGAGGTCAGAGGAAGGGTAAATTGTAACTCGAAAATCATGACGACGGTTTCAAGAAATTTTTTATGTTTTACGAAACTTAATTTTTCTCTGAATCTTATTAAAAAAAAAAACACACAAAAGCTATAGTATGAACGCACAAGGCAGAGAAAAATATTGTTTTTTCAATTGGGAGCAGAAATAGATGTGCTAATATTAAAAAAAAAAATATTGAGATTGGTAAACCTATTTTGCCACTTTTTTTCTGAATAAGCGTAACTTATTCATGATTTCACAAATATTTTATTTTATAAACTTATATGCAATCATGCTGAATATTTACGGAATGCTTTGTGAGTTCACGAAAGGCATCCTATAGTATCGATAAGCTTATTTTATGTATCATTCATATCAATGTTTCATCTTCTATTTGTTCACCAAAATAAAAAAATATCTAAATTAATCTATTTTCATATGGAAGTAAAGTTATGTGAAATCCCTGCACATGGACTAATGATATATGTAAGAAGAGCAATTTTCAGTAAAAAGCTACATATTCTAACTTTTCTAAAATCTTTGATAAAATTGACTCTATATAGTTTTATTAGATAAGTACATTACTACTAGGCTTAACTTCTTCAAGCCCCCTTGTATATTCACAATATTTTACATATCATGTTGACAGAAGTGCGTCTGATGGCAAAGGCCACTGTAGATCCTATATGCTCCACGTTCTCCGTGGTGTCCTGCAAGGATCTATTTACGATCCCTTGTTCTTTACAATCTCTAGTAATACTTTAATTGATGTTATTATCTTGACCAATTAGCATTTATATGCTTATATTTATATTATGTCACTATATTTATTTAAATCTAAGAATCAAATTAAAGAATTTGCCAATTAATTTTGTTCTGAAGAACACTCTCAATAAGGCGGACACAACAAACGTAGTTTTAATTAAATCGAATGCTTTGATTATTTCCAAAAATGTAATTAATCTGCCAATCTATGATATAAATAACACAAAGAGTTACATTTCATATAAAATTGACTTCTTTTAAATCTTGGCATCACCCTTCAATTAAATTTTAATATGAGTACATCACGTAAATAGTAATATTGCAAAATATACGGAACTCCGAGATCTCACTATTTCAATTCTAGTACAGTTTTAATATGAATTTATTAATGTGCAGTTTTACTTATCTGGATTTTAATACTCAAGCAAGACTCAACACAGGTTTACATTCAACGTGTAAATTTCAACTTAAGTAATTGGAAAATTAAATTCAAAGAAAATTCCAGTCAAGTAATTGGAATTAATTCAATCCACCACTTACTTATAAAAATGCGCTTTTTTTATTTATACTTGGCTTTATAATTGAAACAAGAATGATACTACCTCAGTCATATTAAATTTGAAAAAAGTAATGTTGGTGTACTTATACTTCCGTTCTACTTGCCAGTGTTTATCCTTAAATTAAGCATCTTCGTGTGCGTTTGAAATCTCCTCTTATGTTAAATGGTGTTTATACAAATATAAACAGAAGAAATAAGAATCTCACTCTAGTTTTTTTTAAATTTTATTGAAGTCATTTTAAACGGTTAATCATCTTTAAGAGCTTATAATAAACCCTAAAACAATCAACTGGCAATTACAGTTAGATAATTGTCCTAGATTTATGCATCTAAATTTTGAATTCTCTAGACTTATCTGATTTCATACTGATGTTCCTTAGGCTTTACTCCACTTTTATTTTACGACAATCGGTCAAAATCCCGAAAAAAAATAATCCTAAAAAATATTTTAGAGGATGTCTTTTATAATCTGCCGAAGAAAACATTTCGTAAGATTTAAAGGACAAAATTCGTACAAGATTATCATACTTCTTATCATTTTGAAACTTTTTTCGAGGATTTTTTTTTCGGCATTAATTTTACAGTGGATAATTTTAATTTAAATCTTAATGTGATACTAAACTAGCTAAGATCTCAAAAATATACCGAAAATAATGGGAGCAATATTAAAGTATAATCGGGATTCTGGATAAATTCAAGGGGAATAATTGAGGCTTAAATAAAATACATAGATAGCCGCTGGATATTTTAATTGCGATTTATTATGTACGTCAATATGAATATATGAATCATGGATGATACCCTTGAAAATAATTCTCTACGAAGAAAGCTATGTGGAATTTTCTGTTGAATTTTATCAATAAAAACCTACGCACAAATAAGAAGAACGTTAAACTTGTGAAACAATTTTCCAAACACGTAAGGAACAGGTAGATTAGTAGTAAGATTTGGAATTAACCTAAATACCGAAGTGCCTTATGTTTTTTATTTATTGGATCAGTCAAAAAATTTGATAACTTTTTTATGGTAAATTTCCTTTATACCAGATAGATAAAAGTCGTCAACATTTGACGTATGGTTCGCCTATGAAATATGGTTTTGATTCGGAGTATATGAAAAAATACACCAAAAAGATATTGCTTCTAATAATAAAATAGCAACAATATTTAACGGCAGGGATCTTCCAAATTTAATTTCTGTAATTTGTTTTTTAGATTAGTTTGGATTTTTTATTTTTAGCTTGAAATCGATTCCATTTAGGCACTAAGTCAACGGGTAATGGCTGATATAATTTGATTAATTTCTCCCACCCATAAATATCTGTCATAAGTGAAGTTTTTTGTTTTATTATTTGTTTTTACAAAAATGATCAATCTGGGTAGGATGCTAGAATTATTGTAACTTTTTTTATACGCTCAATTAAATTTTCCTTAAAATGTTTTATATTATGCAACAGATATCATGGCTCAAGCAAATTTTTCAATTATTTTTTTTACGTTTATCATAAAAACGTATACTACATGGAAGATTTCATCTACGTTCGATATGCGTTTAGCTTTATAGATATCCAGGTCGAGGTGTAATTGGGATTGAACAGATTCGACTGCATTTGATGAACTAAGTCAAACTCAAATGATATTATGCAAATATCATATGGAGTTCGAGTAATAGATTTTTTTTTTCACGGTGGAGTTCATTAATTTTACGGTCCTCTATATCTAATATTTATTTTCGTAACCACTTTTAATTTGAATAATGACAAAAAGAGATAAAACCAAATTTAAACTCATTCTCAACTTAATTCTGCAACCCTTGAGTAGTAAAATTACAAGTCGAAAACTGTATGCGATTTGAACTAATTATCTCAAAATTCCTAAATGTTTTATCAATGAAAAATTTTCTGCTTGCAAGTATACTTATATGTATGAGAAAAACTTTTGATTGTCAAATTATACAAAAGTCATCCTAAACCTAGGTTTATTCAATATCAACAAACTTGTGACACAGTTGTATTTCATTGCAACTTAGCATAAATTAAGATGCCCTGGCACACGAGATAATCCAGAAGTCAGTGATTAATATTTATGAAAGACATTATAAGATGAGTCAAATATTTCTGAAGAGTAAATGTGTCCATGTAACCCAATTTCAGTAAATCTTATTATATCATCATAACTGACGTCACATGATAAACCGAAAGTTACCGAAATCAGTTCTAGTTAAGTACAATTTTTCGGCGAGATTTAAGTCACATACACATAAACTCTTAGAACATTTCGAATTATTTGTTTATCCTACAAATATCAAAGAGAATTAATGAGGTTTCCAATTAATAAAGTTCCAAACTAAGTAAACTAAGTATAGTTCTACACGAACAAAAATTATACTCAACGCATCAAAACGGTTAAACCAAACTCGGTATATTTTTAGTATACTTTTTGGCGCTAACTTCGAAATTATACATGTAGAATGAATCAAAAAAGGTATTGAGATGCATCTAAGTCCATAATGCAGTTATGTATGTTGAAAACCGACCAGAATTTTTATCAACATTCATTCTAAGAACGAAAAAAATTTAATATAGATGTAATATATAACTTTACACAATAATCACTTGGATAAACAACTTGGTTTAAATTGGAATCTGCGAATTAGATTATGTAATTTTTTTTTTATGATGAGAGATAACACTTAGAGCTCATATAAACTGCTCTTTAATTTGGGTAATTTTTTCTCGAGCCTTTTTCTAAAATATAATATATCGACACATTTTTTATTAGTTGTCCAAAACTTAAGATTATATTTAATATCGTGAGATTTTCTTTGCCAGGTAATTTAAGAAATTCAATGGAATCAAACACATTAGGTAAGGTATCATCCTGAAAATGGTGATTTTCAATTTTGATTCCTTGTTATGCCTTGTCTATGATCTCTTCTATTCTCATATCCTATTGAAATAAAAATGGTATACATGTGTTTTTAGTATCCTCCATGCTAAACATAAATTAGGCTTGTTACCAAAATTGTTAATGGATCTTTCCTGTAGTTGTGAATTGAAGACAATAAGACTTTTTTGTAATTAAATTTCAATACGGTGATTCTAGTGTAGCTTTTTTTTTAGCTTAGTGAACATTTTTCTCAAGAAAATACATAAAATCAAAAAATCTATTTGCTAAAAATATAAAGCACGTACTAGATATAAAAAAATACTAAATTATGCAACTCGAACTGAATAAAAAAAAAATAAAAACTTTTCCATCACTGATCAATGTTTAGTTTGCTGCTCAATAAACTTTTTCTAGTATTTATATAATATTCTCACCAGACTTTGCGCTGAAGCTAACTCTAATTTGCTAAACTATCCTAAATGTAATTACGGTATATATAGCTTGCTAGACATAGGTATGTATTAAAGATAAGCCATCTTTTCATTTTCAATCCTTTTTTCCATAAAGAAGAGAATATCCATAGATGCATTGCATGTCTTTTACAGAATGGAATGTAGAATGAAGAATCGACTAATGAGTCAGTTAGACCTACCAAAATTCATAATAGCTGTGTTCTTTTGTGTACCTTGTTCTAGAGCTCCCCTATATTGGAGAGAACAAATTGTTCTGTAGATTGAAGCGAACAATTTGTACTGTGCGCTTCATTTATAAATCTTCTATGAAAATGTATGAGGCGTAATGGAGTTTAGGTGAGACAGGGATTATTGGAGTTAAGGATGAACTTTCTTCCAATTATTCTTATTGTTTTCGGGTCACGGTTAGTAGGTGTTGTGTCTTTATTATGCATACTTGATTAATTTTTATAACTAAATATTTCATAAATACTATTCAACAAGAGAGTTTGAAATAATATTGGCTGCGAAAAGACAACACTGCAATATTTTGTATAATTTATTTGAATTTTTCCAAGACAAACTGTAACTCGAAAAAAGTTTGTCTTTCTCTAGTAGCAATCTATGAATGTACAGGGGATATGTTGGACTAATAAAGACATATTTGTTTTTCTCCTTACATTACAGACATGCCTAGTTTTCTTAATAAACTCGGACTATGTAACCACTTCTTAAAAAAATAATATGGAAAAAAAATATTATTAATGACCGTAACACTATTGCCCGACTATTATGATCTTATTATTATTTCTGATCTAAAAAGATTTTAATCTTTACGCTGATAATAATTTTCTCTGGATTGATGAAAATTTGTCTAAAGCTTTCTTTTCGACCTTCTCTCGATTTTGTTTGACAAAATTCCGATGCATGCTCATCAGATATAATCCGATCAGTCTCTCCTCTCCTATAGTGATCCTCAAAAAGTTCTTTACTCTTCCAAGTGTCTTGAATGGCCGTTCTATGATCGCCGTAGTTTGTGAGATTATGCTCAAAATCATACACTGAAGAACTTCAGAATATAAAAACACATTTTTACCGTCTGAGAAACTAGGATATAAGGAAATGCAAAAACAAGCTTAAAGGATATAACTTGACTATTTTCAAAACAGCAGGCTAAATATATTTATGGATGCTCATTTAGAGTTTCTTTAAAAGTGGTCTTAGAGAAATTATAACTTTTTTCTTAGTCTGAACCCAGCCTGATGCCTTCTTATTGTTCAACTAACTGTAGGGAGGGGTGTAAGGGCAATGGCTCCATGTCCCCAGCTGGGTACGTCCATGTATGGCAGTGTGAATTGCTTGCTCCCATTTGTCAAATACTATAAGTTTTGTTTTTAATAGTGAAATTTTATAAATTCATATTGCACTTTCATTCATGGAAAAATGAACTTATTTTCTACTTTTATATTCTATTGTTTATAAGAACTTCCACCTTCTCAATAGTTGAAAACATTAGAAAATGATTTGTCTGTGAGTCCGAAATGTTCGCACAACAAAAACTCGATATTCCTGTATAAATATGAAATCGACTAATTTCCTAGCATTCCTTATAAAATTCTATTCCTGTCATCACAAGAAATTATAAATTATTTAAAAAAGTATGAAGCGACATGTGAACCTCCGTAAAAACTGAGCAATAATTATTTTGTGAAGACCACAAAGGCAAATGGTTCCCAATCCCGAATTATAATCTAATTAGAAAAATGTTTGTATTAATTGGTAACTTAAATCGTTTTGTGATATGAATTGATATTTAAAATGTTTTTATGTTTAAAAAAAATCGTTTCGAATTCAAAAAACATCCCTCAGTTAAGAATTCTGAAAACTATTCCAAGAGCTGTAGTACTTGAAGTTGAACTAAACGGGTATTCAAACAATTTTATATATTTTTCCTAACTTTTTAGTACTAATTTTCCATTTCTAAAATAATATCATCTTTTTTTAGAAGAAAATTATTGTTGTTTCTTATATAACTGCATGATTAAGAAAGGACTAAAGTACATACCAATCACAACCCCCCCCCCCCCCTCTCCTCTCTAGAAATATTGTTCATGTATTTAAAAGTTAATTTAATCACCAGGAGAATAGATTTATAAATTAAAAAAAAATTGTCAAAATAGTGTAGAAGTATAAAGAGTTGTAAAAGTTATATTTAAATCAATTGGTGAAAATACAAAGATTCAATAGAATATTAGACCACGAATGTTAATTGATTCAGCCTGAAATGTAATACTAAGTCCGGGAAGCAATTACCGCATTTTAGAGAGGGAAAAAATTTAATTTTAATAGTAAAAGAAATTAAAAAACTATATGTAGTAAATACTGCAAAATATTCGAATTGCATATCATGAAGTAAAAATTTTGAAAGTGTTTCACTTTCCAATAGTATAATGTAACATGGTTTTCAACTCAAGTCAACTGAATATTTGTTATTTTTCCTTTATACATATTTCGCTATGATTGCAGCACACTTATTGGGTAAGAACAGCAGATAATAACAATATAGACAAAACTTAAAAAAAAAAATATTTATATATAGGTAAATAAAATTTCTAACATTTAAAAAGCATAACAAATATGAAAACTTACCACCAAATTTTTGTACATCATATCCTATTTTTATCACGCAGAAAACAAGTTATAAGACACATTTTAACATAAAAGCAAACAAAATTAAAATCGAAAATGTGGAAAAACTCATATAAACAATATCAGAGATTCACCAAAAATTCACCTGTCCTGTGCGATTACAGTGCTTTTCAGTATTTTGTATATTCATTATTATCGAAAAAAAAAAACAATCACATAACTTTGAAATCATTAACTATGCAAGTATATGTATGTAATGATTGATAAAGTATACGTCACCCACCATTAAACAAAACTGTTAGTAAAAACTAAAATAAAAAAAAACCAACAAATAAACTAAAAGCACCAATTATAAACTTTTGTCTTTGAATAAAATCTCACATTGAATAGTATAATATTTAACAATAAAAACTTTCAATCGGTATACTTGTCACATAATTTTAGGCGCATTAATGATAAGCATTTTCGTTCTATTGCCGCACTTTTATTTAATTAACACAAGCTACAAGAATAAAAGTAAAAAAACACAAAAAAAACGAAGCCACCACATGAACTCAATGTTTTTCTTGCCTTCTGTTTTCGTTTTTCGTTTCTTTTTTTCTTTTTTTTTTAAACTTTGCCTATCACATTTTATTTGAAAGAATTTTAGTCACTTCTTATGAGTTAATTATAAATTATAACCATCAACAACCACACAAACTGTTATATATACGACTATTCAACATATTATTATCAAATTGGATATGCCAGTTTACAATAGCACACTTAAGTTATTTTGTAGACTGCTGTTTCTCGTTCTTCATGTCAATCTTAAGAATTTGTGTTGATCCGCCGACAAAGTTGATTTCGATTTGCCTTTTACTTTTAAACTTTCAGTTATACATAAAATGTTTACGTTGGTGAATTTTTGTTTTTATTTAGATTTAGTAGTTTTTTACAAATATACAATAAAATGATTTTTATATTTTATCTTCTTTGTCTTGAATTTATTACTTATACTTTTAGTTTACAACTTTTTCGAAATAATAAGAATTGTTATTAAAATTTGTTTTATTTTTTTTTTTAATTAACGCCGGAATTAAGACATCGCGCGCGATAAAATATGTTTTTTTGTATGTTTTTTTTTAATGTTATGTTATAATGTGGGTACGGCGGTAACACGCGTATCAACAATGACGCCGAAACAGCGTGACTGAACGTCGCGACGCACCAAAAAGACACATTCGATATGAGTAATAGAAAATCATTTTAGTTCAGAAGAGTTACGTGTTTTATGCGCTCCGGCTCCAGCTCCAGTTTCAGCTCCCATCCATTTTCCACATCAAGCACAAAAGCAAAGCACATTGCAACCAACCCACCTCTCTCTCTTTTGTAGATGGCAAAAACATAGCAGCACATCAGTAGGCACAGGCAACACAGCAAGCAGCAAGCAGTAGTTATATCCCCAATTCCCAGTACCACCAGAAGCAGCAAACATATCCTTTCTCCCCTCTTTCAAAATAAAAGATACTGGCCCAAAGCAAGCTCAACGAAAGCTAGAAAATCCAAGCGAAATAAGCAAGCGACAACGGCGGAAAAGCAACCCAAACACGCTAAAAATTCTATAGTAGTATTTTATACCAGAAACGCGTATTTGGGAAAAATTCTCCCACAATGTATAGGGCAGGAAAAAAAATCAAATGAGAAAAGGAGAAAAAAATATTAACACATATGCAAAAAAGAAAAACCAAACATATGAAGGAGAAATGGCGATTAAAGAAATCTCTTCGATAGTATCCAGCATAGGCGAGAATTTTGCAGAGTAAAAAAAAAAGTATATTTTTCGAAAAGATATGATGTGTGTCGTATGGAATGCGGTTGTGGGGGTGCAGAATAGTGTGTATATTTTTACCTCTCGCAAAACTCTTTGAATACATAGAAGAAAAAAAAACGAAACATGCACACACAAAAAAAAAGGAACCAACAAACTTTCGCAATTTCTGATATGAAACGCGCGCTTGCGTTTGAAATTTTTTGCTCCGCCTACATACACACACCACTATCAAAAAAGAGAAAATAATTTTGCATACACTACAAGGACGAAATGGATGGGCAACGCATTTTATTCAACATTTGTTTTTGTTAGTTGTACTTACTTTGTGTTGTTTACTTCAAAATCATTGGAGCTTCATCATGGAACATTTTAGTTAGCATGTTGCATATACATGTATTTTTTTTTTGTTATTTTTTTCATTACTAGTTAATTGAAAATCAAAATTATAAAGCTAGAAAATTTCACGATGATAATGCTTTGAAATTGATATAAAAAAAATTGCATATATTTTGGCGGTAATTCATAGAATGCATGCTTTTAGGCAAAATAAAAAAAATTATAATAATAATAATATAATTCAAATACGAATAGGGGGGAAAAACACAAGTTTTGAAGTGTTAATCCCTAACTTTTTCAGATATTTTATATTTACTCCTTCCACCAATATCTATCTAAGGGATATAAACAAAACTCCCTTCGATTTCCATATAACTAGCTGTGGGAGTATGTCCAGAGCTTAAAAAGTTTTTCAACATTTTTCTCTGGTTTTTTGTTTTGTGTTTACAAAGGCAAATCGAAAAAAAAGTGGGAAATGCAATAGGTACCTACGCAACGTATGCATATATATGTATGTACAACAAAGCAGCGCCGGGAGCAGACAACCCAGTTGAATAATATTACGAAACGTGGGGTTATAGGATTCGGATTTTAGAGTGTGAGAGTTTTTATGTTTTTTAGAGGTATACCTACTCCGGGAAAAACTTTGAAAAATTCTACTACAAATACAAATTCCAATGAAAGGTACTTTATATTTTATTTATTTATTTTTATTTATTTTTTTTTAACTGAAAGAACACATATAGGTATCTCTCCTGTGATTATTTCATAGAGGATTTGAATAAAACGTGGCACGCATAAACAAACTTCGCAGTCCTTTCTTCGTTTTTTTTTTTTTTAATTATCCCAATTCCTTCTATGGAACTCATTTCTATGCTAAAAAGGATATATGCAAAAACAAACCGCGGAGTGTTGCTCTATTACATCATGTTATAGGTTCTATATTTTCTATATTTCATGTATCTTGTTTTTGTATTTTTTATTTATTTCTTATTTTTTTTATAATGGCCAAAACAAACTAATACATAAAATCCAGGAATGCATATATATATGCATATATAATCTATATATCCTTGTGAATTTTCGCCAGCACACAGTGTATGCCTACCTTTCTGTGCTGGCGTTTGCTGGCTTTTCATTTGAATTGTACGGATGCAACGGAGTATTTTCAGGCGGCACAACGTACATTTATATACATAAATAAATACATAGATCTACATATAGAAAATGCACGTGGGTGCCACCGCGTATAAAGGTAATTCGGTTTTTCGGCAATTTGAAACGATTACAGTCAAACATAAGAAGAAAAAGAAAAATTATTTTTTTTTAGTTTTGTTTATTTAATTTTTTTTTTTTTTTGTAGAGAAATAAAAGTTGAAGTTGAATAGGAATCACCGGGAAAAAAAATGGGAGAGCAAAGAAAAGCAGATGAAATAAAAAAAAGGAAAAAAAAATTAAATGGCACACAACAGCGTGTTGCCGGCAGAACCCCGAAAATATGTGCCAACATTGATTTTTAATTATTAAATATGTGCTGCTGCTTGTGGCTGGTTTTCACAGCGTTAAGTAGTAACACGCGATTTAGAGTTCGAGTGGGTTTCCCCCGTTTTGAGGAATTTTTCATGTTTTTTTTTGGGGTTATGTCGCCGACGTCGTTTTTGTTTTTTAACTTTTATAAATATTATGGTTCAAGGAAAAACACTCGTCATTTCACTTTCACGCGCCGATTTTTTTAAATTTCGGAATTACGTACCTGCATTCAATCTCGAGTTAATGAAGGGGGTGTCTTGGTTGTAAGATGTTTTTTTTATTTTTTATACAGAAACTTTAATATCATTTAGAGTTCTATATACATAAATGATAATAACAGAAATAATGATAAGTATATAGGTGTTTTTGAGTAGTTAATACGTATTATGGTAAATACCCCTAATGTCGGACAGTTAAGACTGTTTTGAGTTGCAGTAAAATATCTTAAAAACATACCAATACTAAATAACACTCATAGACTTATACTAATTTAACAGTTTATTTTAAATTACATTTTAAATCCTGCTCTAACTGGAAATGTCCTCTTAAAACTTGGTTTTAAAATGACCGTTCTCTTACACACATTTTTACAATCGAAACGGCTCTTTTCCAATAAGTTTTATTGAAGCAATCATAATACTTTGAATGGAAAACTATTCCATTTCCAAACGGCGGTGATCATTTGGAAAACCAAATTTGTTAAACTAAATGTCAATATTGTTATGTGCAATAGAAAAGGACAAGCGACATCTATAAATAATGGACATAAACAAATTTAGGTTTGGAGAATCGATGTTTTTGGAATGGAATCTTTGGTAAGGCTCTGGACAATATGTAATGTATAAATATAGCACTTGTCACCTCCAGGAGAGAGTGTTTTGATAGTACAGTACCAGCGATAATTAAAGTAGAGTTGATTCATAATTATTTGTGAATTTTATTAAAGTAAACAATATAGTGGAATGAAAATAGCTTGTGAGTTATATTTGAAATATTGTGCTTTGAATAATGAACTAAGAGCACGCCACTGACTTATAACAATGGACTAAGCGATTTGCTATTTCATGTGGCACAAAAATTATTGTGTTTCTGTATATCACCGTTAGAGCACCATTTAAAACGATTACATAAAAAAACATGTAAAACTCAACCAATCAGATGAAATTTTAAACCTGTAAATCGAATTTAATTAAAAAAATATATTTTATTCTGCCCAAGTGATATTTTAATCGCTTATAAGGAATTAAACTCATTTCGACTTTAATTTTCAAAAGTTAATCTTAACTGAATCCTGCTTATGGGCAAGAGAGACGGAGCATGGTAAACACTATCTTTACCTTATTCCTTCTGAGGTGATTGCATCTGTAGCCAACATAAAAACATCAAATGGCATAAGCAAACGTTCCAGAATGCAATATTTTGTGTTGGTAGCTCCAACTCTAACATAGGGCGAAAGAGAGAACTATAATGAGAAAATGACAATACGCTCAGTTCAATGTTATAAGTCAGTGGGGCACGCTCGTAACAATATGTTAGTCATAAAGAAATGTCGTTTGGATTGCATGTATTGAATATGCGAGTATATGGGTGAGTCGTACATCTGGATGGCGATTCGTAACTATTTATTTTGCGTGAAAATTGACTTTCTATTTCAAATTTTCCTATTAGCATCAATGGGAATTACTAAAACAGAACGTCTCCTTGTTCAATGAATAATCAAGAATAGATAAACTAGGTACCATGAAACAAAATCCATCGAAATAATGCCAAATTCTGAAATTTGCATTATTTCATTTTCATAAATTGAAATAAATTCAAATTTCAAAGTTCGGTCTTTCTCACATTCATAAAGTGAATTAATCCCAATCGAAGTTGTGAAATAAGACCAAACAAATATTCAAACGGTATTTATTAGAAAAATGTGTTTTGACGAATGAAGTGTTTCTTAACCACACTCAATTGAGATCATTTTAGTAGCTGATGTACCCTTTGGCCACACGTCTGTGCCAAGTACATTTATGAACTCTCTAATACAAATTTTATAAACCTAGCAAAATTAATTTCAAAATTCTCGACTAGTAACAATTTGCTGAGCGCCAAAAGTCTTAGTTAAGTAGGCTTTAGGTATTGATAAATTAGAAAAAAAAGAACAATGTAAATAGTCTGTCAGTTAACACTACTACCTCATACATCGCACAAGCTGGAACCTTTGGATCGAACAGTTTTTGGTGCGCTCAAGACATATTATACCCAGGCAGCAAACGAGTGGATGCTCAATAATTCCGGCAAGCCCGTGACAATTTATGATATTGCACAGATTATTGGGAAGGCATATCCTAAGGCATTCTCTAGTCAAAATATTGTCAAAGGGTTCGAGGTGTCTGGAAGTTATCCAGTCAACGAAAATGTTTTCACAGCGGACGAATTTTTATCCGCACACGTGACTGATAGTTAATGAACCAGTAAAAAAAGATCATCAAGGACCATCGTTCCCAGTAGCCTCAATATCGCTTCAGCCAGAAATTGTTTCTCCCGAGGCAATTCGACCGTTTCCCAAGGCTGCACCGAGGAAAGCCACTAATAGAGGTCGACGAAAAATTGGGAAGAGTAGGATTCTTACCTATACACCAGAGAAGGCAGAATTGCAAAGGAGAAAGCAAAATCATTTATTGCAAATAAAGCGGAAACATCAGATGGAGATTTTGAGGGTAACGACAGCGATACCTATTCGCTTTCCAATCTACTTTTGGCAGCTAATATTACAATTTAAGTTTGTCTGGTTTCCCAATATTAATATGATTTATGAAAAGGTATTTTCCTTCTTTTTTTAAAATAATTTATTACTTAGGACCAAGGTATAAATCAAAAATACATGACAGAATTGTGCCTTGGTCCGAAAAAAACATATGGACATAATCTACGGTAAGTCAAAAATAGTAAACACTAGTAGAACAATAAATAATAAATTTTGTAAAAGACATTTCAGGCTCCAATTTCTATAAGACGAATTTTATGTATATATGTTTTGCATTATGAATTACAGCAGAATTTGTGAAATTTGGACCGACGTACGATACCTTCCCCTACGAATGATATGATTTTACTTTCAATATTATTTTTTAAATATATTATTCTTTTAACTAAACTGCCAAAACAAAATAAAAAGGCGGTTGCCAAGAGGACGGAAAGGTGTGAATATGTTAAAATAGAAGTGATATAACATCTGAAATAGAAGGAGAAAATAATTCAAATTAACAAGATTTAGTTGTGCACGAGAATATTTTTCATTTCAGTAGATATTAAAAAATAAATAAAAATAAATCCTTAAGGCATTTTACATCAAAAACAAGAATCGAAAAAAATGTTAAACGAAAAATTCAATTTATTCGACTTTAAAACAAAAGTTTTGCTTCAATGATTAATAAAATCCGGGGAAATAGGACAAACTAAGAATCTTACTGCAAAAGTTTTGTTTTATAGTGGAATAAATTGAGTTTTTCGGTTTACATTTTTCGATTCTTGATATTCATAAAACTCTTCATTATTTTTTTTTAATAAAAATAATTGAATACAGTCCCATCATAAGTTTTTGGAATTCTTATCATCACAATTTTCCAAGTTTTATTCCTCTTCTGTGGTAGAAAGTAATTCAAAATTTCAGTCCGTTGTTTGCCTTGAAATATTAATTAGTTGAAACAATACAGCTGATATGCTTTTGGGCGAAGCATGAAAGCAAAATCGTCACTTTCCCTACTATCACTGCTGCTATTTCTTTGACGCAGTGGCGTAACTAAGGATGCATGCCCCCCCCCCCACCGCATAAAAATTGTAACTGAAGGAAATTTTATAGGGCTATGCTGGTTAAAAATCAAGCAAAATAAAACGAGGCACAGTTAAGAAAGTGCAACAAGTTCAATCTAGATGTTACATATATGTTACATCAGCATTTGATTAGAAGCCTTACTCAAGTTTCAACCTGCCAACAGTGCACCTATAAGTGAGGAAAGACACGAGAGAACACAAACTACTCTACAACATCAACACCACTAGTCTCCAAATTTGGGAGAATATAAAAACAACTAAAAAAGCTAGAATTGGTTTAAGACCAATTCTTATGATACCCTAGATCAGGGATCGGTAACTTTTCTGGAGTTAAGAGCCATTTTCCCTATGTGATATATTATTTTTTTTAAAGTGCCAAATAAAAATGCATACATCGGTAAATTGTATTAGAAAAAATAATATAGCCATTATCTGCTGTGAAGCATGTTTTTATTGTTAAATCAAATCATTCTATTTTGCGTAGTAACAAATCATATTAGTCAGCATATTGTTACGTGCAATAGAAAGAGACAAATGGTGACATCTACTGGCAATGGAGAGTAAACGACTTCAGGTTCGGAGAATCGATGATGAAATCTTCGGGAAGGTTCAGGAATAGAATAGTCAAGAAGTTCTGGAATAGAACACTCCAGAATAATCTGGAAAGTTTCTAGGGTATTAATATAACTGTTGTCACCGCCAGAAAAAGAACTTGGAAAAACGGCCTCATCTTCAAACTGTTAGAACTAAACTTCCCACCACATCTAACAAAAATTATTCACAGCTTTCTGCCTTCAAGAAAATTTGCAGTAAAACTTGAAAACTGCAACTCAGCAACCCTATCTCTAGAAGCGGGAGTCCCTCAGGGCTCAGTACTCGGCCCAATCCTGTTCAACCTCTATACGTCAGATAAACCGCCAAATGATCACAATTAAACCTCACTACTCTACGCAGACGACTCGCTCACATATGCACGCTCAATATCGCCAAAATTCGCTGCAAGGAAAGTGGAGCAGCATATTGCCAAACTGGACGCCTACTACAAGAAATGGGGTATAAAAATAAACGTTGCCAAATCTGAAATGATTTGCATACGCAAACCAGCTACTAGTAGCCGAGCAAACATAGCCACCTTGGCTAAAAATATTGACATTGAAGTCAATAACCAAAAAATAACACCCTCCACTGAAACCAAATACCTCGGTATATCTTTCTCTAACCTGCACAAGTTTAACCCTCACGCACAATATGCTCTAGGAAAAGCAAAAGCTGCCTATAGCCTACTGAACCCACTTCACAACACCAAAAATGGGAAATCTGGAGAGGAAAGTACTTCGTTCTTGCACTGGCCTTCATCGAAGGGCAGACAATAAGTACTACACCAACAAAAAGCTTTACGAGGCAGCAAAAATCCTCCCTATCGACAGTCACCTTGTGTCGCAAGCCCAACATCAAATGGAAAAACTTCCTCGTCATCCAAACCCTCTCATCTTCAACCTGCCTGCACACACTTCACCTGCAAAATTCAGGTATATTTCACCACTTCAGCTTGTTGACCCTGAGAGTAGGGGCATTTCCTATACTGGCGAAAGATTTACTTTCTTTTGCAGCAAAGGTACCCACCATCGAGGATAGATCTTCGGAACATCAGCCACCGTCATCATAGCAGAATGCCCCACATAGGAACTGCCTAGAGAAGGAAGACCCCCGCAAGGATACCTGGTCCAAGCTCCAGAGCTCCTCATCGTCCTCAACCGCACTCATCCCAATTTCCCATCTCACCCTCCTAAACAACATTTAACAAACAACCGCCACGGCAACAGCTTAGTGTCGCGCGCGAAGCTGTAATAACCAACAAAATCAAATCAAACATAAAAGTTTTTATTCAATATATGTAACGAAAGAACACAAAACCAAGACAATTGTAAAATCAAGGCCAAAATAAAAAGCCTGAGTGTTAAATCTACCCTACCACAAATCCTAATCAGGGAAGTTAGGACCACACATTAAGGACAATATATTTTAAATGCGCAAGCAAGTCTCTGAATGATTGATTGATTGCCAGAAAAAGAGTCTTGTCTTAGACGTTGCAGTGTTAACAAGCGAAAGTAGTAAACGGAAGAAAGTGTTGTAATTGGATTGCGATAATTGATAGTACAGTGTTAGCGATAATTAAAGTTGAGTTGATTTATTTATGAATTGTATAAGATTAAAAGTGAAATAAAGAACTATTAAAAATTTAATATTGTGTTTTTAATAACGAACCAAAGGCCAAGTTCGCAACAATATTAAAGAAAACGGAAGCACTTTTTTATAACTTTAAAAAAAAGAGAAAAAAAAAATTAATAGTACAAATTAAATGTAAAAAATAATATAAACGCAAATATGTAATATAAGTGAGATTTTCGGAATTGTGCCTGTAAAGTTGTTCCATATTTGGTGAATGAGGTTCTTAATATCATTCAACTAACGAGACTCTCATCATTAAGCGAACTTCTTAATTTGTTTTTAACAATCGTCATATTTAAAAATAATTGTTCACAATAGTATGTAGATCCGAAAATTGGCAAGATACCAAATGCATATGCTAATCAAATGCATATGCTAATTAGATCAAGAATATAATTTCTTCCTCCTTTCTACATTTTGAGAGATCCGTACAGTCGACTGGTGTCTTACAAACAATTTTCCTTTCTCTCTAGCTAAATTTTCCTAGTTCTGACTGCAAATTTATGAACTTTTCTGTTTATAGATTTTTGTTCTTCAAATCTAACAACTGGAACTCAAACTAAGCTCTATCAATAGTTACGAATGGTGTTAAATTCAACTCGCACACCTTCGCCACTAGTGGCTTTGTTAAAAATGATAGAGTAGGTTTTTCAGATCTAAAATCTTTTATATCAGTGTTAAAAAAAGCACTTTAATATTACAACCTGAATTATTTCTTTAATCTCTTAAAGTTTCAAAATGTAGTAACTGTCCATTTTCTATTTCTTAAACAAGTAATGTTAATTGTAGTACAAACGAAAGTATCGCTTCTAAAAGAGTGTGTGCAATATTGCCTCTTTCTTGTAGATTTTTATTCAATGTATTTCAATGTGATCAACGGAAAAATAGCAATTTTGCAGCATAGCCACTCATCATTACCTACTTAACTGAATTCGTTTTTGAAGTCGAAATGTCTAAATTTGCTCAAGGCACGAAGCGATACGTCTCATTATTGAGCCTCCGGACAACCAACGCAGTTTGTTATGCAAAAGAAGAACAGAATTTTGGCTATTCGCTTCCTCTAATAACGCAGAAAACCTTCTATGAAAAAATCCTTTTGCCATTATTTGGTTTACTATCTTAGTGACTAAATCCATCACACATGCAAACTCTTTTGGAAACGTCTGTGCGCAAAGTGTTTTATGATGAATCACCCAGTGAAACAAAAGTAGATACGTTGTGATCCACCTTTTTTTTGAAAGTGAAACAAAACCTTTGAATTGACCCGTTTTACTTTTGCAATAGAAACCAATTCATTTAGGTCGATTTCATTTGTTGTTAAGTATTTCAAAATAGCAGTATACATATAACTTCACCACGAGTTTGACCCTTAAGGGGTAACTAGTAGTGCTAATAATTCTTCACGAAGATATGTTTCGGATAAATATCGCGCTACTAAGTGTAACTTTCGCTACATCTTTAATATCACACGCAATAGAAAATGACTCGCCATCTGGGCAGCTCCCCCGCGAATGATCTTTGCTGATAAAGAACTACTGTCGTCAATTTTCTTCACTATGTCACTCTTATTTTTAAAATCTTGAAAAAGGTGATCAGCCATATTTAAAAAGCATTTATTGACATATTCTCCATCCGTGAAGGGTTTTCGATACTTCGACTATATCCTGAGCAACAGCAAAACTGGCTGCGATAATATTAGTAGAAGAATGCATGATAAAAAATTTAACCCCTTGAGTACTGAAATTTTTATAAATAAATATAAATACTTCAGGACCAAAATTACTAAAATAAATTTATAATTATGGAAAGAAAGGAAAATGAAAATTAATTAATAATTAAAAAAATTTAAAAATTTAAAAAATTTAAAAATGAAAATAAAGGCAAGGAAAAGCAAAAGCCAAAGCAAACACTCGAAAACTATTATATAAATTAAGATACGGGAAATTGCATGATCTCAGCTAAAAGTGATCTTTTGAATGTCAAGGGGTTAGAACAAAAGACATAGATACTTCAAAAGTTACAGTTGAATAATTTCTGCATTCTTACATATATTGTAGGAATATTTATGGATATTTGGGAGAGCAAATCAGGACAAAGCACGAGCCCATTTAGAAGTTTATATAAAAATAAGCAGTCGAGATGCATGCGACGGTGTTCTAGAAATGGCAAGTTAAAAAGAGATAAGCTTTGAATGTACTCCATCTCATTAATGCCTAGTTTGAACAAATGAATCCTGGTAAACTTTCTCTGGACAGATTGAATTATTTATTAGAATGCTTCTCACCAATGAGGTAAAAAGACAAATGATAGCAGCACTGCTCTTGAAGGATTTACACACCCGAAAGATGAAATCTAGCATTCGAGAAGCTTTAGTAGTAATAAGATTTACATGAGAATGGAAAAGTAGTTTGTGATCAAAAGTGACACCTAAATCCTTCATTTCATTAACACGTGAAATCGAAGTATTATTAATTCTATAGTTAAAGAAGATTGTTTCCCGCGTTCTAGGAAATGTTATAGTTTTACATTTATCGATATTAAGATCAAGATAGTTTTCCTTACACCAACCTTCGAGCTTAACAATATCGTGTTGCAGGCATTTACAATCGTTTGCATCATAAATTATCCTAAAAAGTTTTGCGTCGTCAGCATAAATTAAGGAAGGCGATGTAATATTAATAGGCAAGTCATATTTATGTAAATAAGAAAGATGAAAGGACCGAGTATTGTACCCTGAGAGACGCCACAGGTTTGTTCAAAAGGTTAGATTAGGATCCATTGAAAACCACGACACTATTTCTTCCCTCCAGCAGTAACGCACCCAGGATTTGGCTTTGGAGGGGGGGGGGGACCATATGTGTCCCAAGTCCTAACGAGTCGGAAAAATAGGGCTCTAAAGTCGCGTCCTGCACCCATCTGAGCACTTAAGGACTGCTATTGTATGTAGATTAAAAGGTTTTATTTTATTTTATCGGACATTTTAATAATATACAGACCATATTTTATACGTAGTTTGTAAATTACGTTCAGAAAACTGACATTCTGGAGGGGGACCGGTTCCGTTCGTCCCCCTCTCGGTGCACCCCTGCCCTTCAGGTACGACAGGAACCAAAGAACAGTATCCATGTTGAAACCAATTTTCAATATCTTTAAAAAACATTGCTGGTGACGAATCCTATCAAAAGCCTTAGAAAAATCAGTGTGGATGGAGTCTAATTGCCTGTTTTTATCAAGAGCAGAGGCGATAGTCTTTCAAAGATTAAAGCCAGCGCATTGGAAATAGATATGGGACGATAATTTGTAACGAAATTAGGATCACCTGATTTAAAAATTGGAGTAACATATCCACGCTTTAGTTTAGGCGGAAAAACCTTATGCCTGATGGATAAGTTAAATAGCATATTTAGGGGATTTGCTAAGCTACTAGAGCATCTCACAATGTTTAGAATTCCATCAGGTCCTGGGTTTTTATCACAATTTAGTTTATCAAGAATATCATGCATGATGAGACAACGTCTAAAGTAATATTAGGTGAGTTATTGAAATATCGGACGGATGTCAAATCAAAATGTAATTTCCTGTCAGAAAAACTGACCCAAAGTATTGGGAAAATAAATTACTAATAAGTTCAGGAGAAGATGCTGTGACTTCGTTATATACCATCTCTTTTGAGAACGTATTCGAGGTTTTAAAGTTTTTGCTAAAAGCCCAGAAAACTTAAGGGTTTTCTTGTAGCGAAAATTCAGTTGAATTCACATACCTATTGTAACATTCTGATATTAATGATTTAGATAATTTTCTAAGATAAGAAAGAGTGTTGTAGATTTCCGGATGGTTACCAGCCCTATATAATCGATGATATTTTTCCTTCATGTTTGGAACTGATGGAACTGCCTTTCTTACGATTATAACCAGTCCTATAGACTGTAATTATGTCTTCGTCAAACCACAAGTATTTTAGGATGTTCATGTATTTTATCAATGATTATTAAAAATTTCTCGTCTGGTTGTCGTTGAAAATTATTAATATCCACGAAGTCTGTCAAGGATCTTTCTTCAAGTAAAGTTAGACGATCTTTCATGTGGTCCATTTGGTTACATAATTGCGACTTTTCCAGTTCGAGCTTTTTTAAACGCAATTGATGCTCATTTAAAGTGACTGCAATTTTTTTTATTTCATCGAAACCCTTTACTAAGGTGTGCACTGATTTGTTGAACTCGTCCTGTTTAGATTTGATATGCTCAATTTCCTCACACATGCGCCGGACCACAGCTAGAAAACCAGATGTGTTTGTGTCTTCAGAATGGGAATCACCAGCTATGTAGGAATTATTGTTAGCAATTGCACAATTTTGGCGGCGAAAGCCAACCGCTCCACTAGTGAAACTAGATATCAACTCGGTAGAAAGATTACAGCACGAGGCATGATAGTGTGTCTGGCAATCAAAGCACTTAAATCCAATGTTGTTCTTGTTAAAAAAAAGGTGCCACGTAGCATACATTTAGGCGCCATGTTAAGGAAGTGGATGCAAGAACCACAGTATTTAAACGAGAATATTTGATGCTAAATCAAGTCAGGTCAAGTTCGAATTTGTGTTACGCAATGAGATGTGTAACCGCGACAAGAATACAAGAAATGTCCTGTTTAGAAAAGGAGCAAATAAACCTAACCTAACACTTCCAGGTTGATGATATTTGCATATAAAATCAATTATTTCAGCTGCACCAATGCAGATAATTTCCAGGAATGGAGCCAACTGAAGAAAAAGGCCAAGAAAGTATCCAAAAAATACAAAAATAAAGCTTCACCAAAGATGCCGGACCACCAAACTCGGCCAAAACTAAAAATAATTCAAATCAGGTGGGTCCTGAAGTGTAAACTTGAACTTCCAGTCACCACAGACAATTAACAAAAACTTTATAAATTAAAAAAAAAACTGACATAAAATGTAAATTAAATTAAAAATTTTAAAATTTAATATGTTAGCAAAAATTTCGGTGATGAAATGACAGTTCTTCTTATTCTTTTTGCCCGATTTAGTTCATTCATACTATAAAAACACTTTGTACTAAATTTCAGCTTTCTATGTCGACACGTTCTCAGACAGTGTCCATATATATAGTGGAAACCAAAATTTTTGTATGGCAACCCCACGATGGAGCTGCCTGATTTTTCTCATTCTCATTTTCGAACTTAATTTCGCTTCATTTAAATCGTTTCTATGAAAATGAATGAGACGTTCTTTTTTTATCTTTCGTTCTGACCTGTACTGTGGACAGAAAAGAACATAGCTAATATTTTCGAGTCCATTTTTTTTTTTTGTTAAAATTTGTAATTTTCTTAAATGCAGAAACGAAACCAAACAATGCAAAATCTAACTATTTTGGTTGTGCCGATTAGTGATAGCTGCAGGCGTTATTTCCCTAAATCTGCGATATGTACCCATCCCAATAAATTTCTCCAAAGTGTATAAATTTGTATGCTTATCCAACCTTACCCACCCGTCCACCGCCCCTCTCAACCAACTCAACTCGCAAGATGACAGACAGAATTTGTTCCGACCATCTACAGCCACCAATAATGCAAACGAATTTTGAAGAAATATAGTCGTTTTCAATTCTAAGAAATATATCAATTCTTTCCTATATTCAAATCAATTAATAAAGGCCTGAGATAAAACTCTGCGCTGATATACCACGCTCATAAAATTTGTTAGCTAACAAGCCCGAGCAACCAAATCAATCAAACTTCCAGGAAGCCAAGACTGTCCAGACACAACTTATTCGAATCGTCTTCAGCCACCAATAATGCACACAAATTCTGAAGAAATATGGTCGATTTCAATTCTATGAAAGAAATTAATTTTTTCCATATTTAAAAACATTTTTGGTTCGTACCCATGATTCATTTATCCGAGATCAATGAGTTATTGAAGTTTGCTATGAGCTCTTCCAAACATCACTTTCTTAGTACTATCGTCGATACCTGGGTATTTCTTGTCTGTGGTTATATTAGTTACTGTTATTGACGATAATACTGAGGATAATAACACTCGTACATAATCCAATGCAGCAGTACAGGATCTCTGATAGAACTGACAGTACAACCCTACCAGGGAAAATGTTTTATGGAAGATACAGTCATCTAAATTTTGGTGGAGAATAAGTATTATATGAAGTGCACCTTAAAATTAGTAAAACGTTTAAAATAGGAAATAAACAAAATAAGTATCGCATCAAATAAAAGACTTGAACCCTCTTAAATTGATAAATATGTCTCAATTTCAATTCAAACATATGCCCTCAAAACGTACTCCGAAGGAGCAATGAAAACTTCTTTTCCTTGAATTTTCCTTAACCACAGAATAAGCTACAGAAAAAGTTCTTAGTAGGTATAATATCAGCCTCCCTTTCACAAACACAGCAAAGAAGAAATTCCTAGGGAAATCATCAGATTTTTTTCTGGTTTTTCTTTGACTTCCTCGATTGAGAAAACTTTGAAAAAATCTTAATTGGTGGCTCCTGCTGAGAACGATGATGTTGAACATTTCTCATTTGCCAGCAGACGTTCCTTTTGTCAGACTTGATATAATTTAATAAAACAACCCGGAAGGACTAGATGCTCTTTTTTTGCTGTGCAACGAGCAAAGAAAAACTTGTCAACGAAACCGCAAAAACTTCTTTGCTACATCTACCCTATGCCAGCGGTCCAAACTCCCCCTGACCAGAAAAGATCTGGAAACGAAGACATTCTGCCCATTAAAATGGATTTATGTGGCGGCATCAAAGGGACAAGGAAGAAATGTGCAAGCGCGGATTTCACTTAAAGTGTATAGTCAAGAGTGGGGTGATTGTTGAGTTATGAATTATAAGAGAATAAAATATAGTACATATGTAAGAAAAAAAAATAGGATAGGCTCACACCCTTTTTCAAGAACTGCAAAACTCTGAAGGCTAGCCACTTTTCAGTCTGTCTTTCAGCTTGCCTATTTAGCGAGCTTATTGCATCCAGATGAAAAAAGAATTTTTAAGTCAGCTTCCAATGCAATTGTAGGATGATGTAATGCAGTTCATCATCAACTTTGGAAATTTGTCGAGAGCTGCGTGAAGTGAATTTATTTCATTTGCATCGGCACATTGAACAATGCCCGTCATGTACGTGTACCGCCCAACAAACCCTCAAACCATTTTTTGCTTGTGGTGTGCTGTTCGGGGTGTTCTTCCAGAATGCAGCAGCGAAAATTCTTCTGTATCCCACTGCCCAGTGGCTAACGGAAAAAAAACAAGAGAAAAATCGATAAAATTTCATACGGACAGTAAACTCAAACTATACGCGGAATCCATGGTGCCACCCTGAAAAGCGCCTTCACGGCCTACAAAACTGCCTATAAAAGTTAGAGGAAGGTGCTGGACTCTACTAGGCTGTACACATATAGGATATAGGTATGCGGATGGAAGTGCGAAATGCAGGACCTACCTTATCCAATTTGTGTTTTTGGTCGTTTGAAAATCCTCGGCGAGTGCTTGAAATATCTCCCATGGTCATCAACTGTGGACAACAGGAGGCTCAGCTAGGTCGCAGCTCGCGGCTTTTGCCAATGCAGAATCGCAACAAAAACCTTCTCCAAAAGTCTCACACCACCAGCCTGAAGCCCATCTTTCTCATCTGCATGCCAAAAACCTACGGCTGCTGTACACGATGCTGCTGATACTATGTGCATACTCCCTGACTTTATAGACAAAGCATGGCACAGCGCGATTTCGGTCTGCAGATCTATAACTACGTGTGTGAGCATAAAAGTGGACTTTTTTGCCCGCAGTCACGGATCTTCCCGCGTTCGCCTTCTAGAACCCCATGCCATTTCCAATTCCAGAGGTTCAACTCACGTCTGGTACCTATAGTATACGCACACATTTGCATCAGGAATAGATTTTTAAACGTACATAAGTGCCTATGCGCGATTTTAAGCCCTGCCATGCTCCAGATATGAAAACAGAGAGCCACACATTGCGTTGTATATGCGTGCCTACCGCTGGATAATCGTTGTGTAACTTTGCTATTCGAATGTGGAAAACCTATACTCGTCGGCGTGAGTGTGGGAAGCTAGCCATCCATGAATCTACCCGACCATCACTTCTCATATACATAACTACCTCATATCTCATCCTTACCCTATAGACTAAAGGAAGGCTCGGGAGGATAAAAACTACCGGGCGTATAGGACGACCCGGACTCGACTACTGATAACAATGATTGCACACAAATCAGCCTCTGCTGCATTTCTGCCCCTTCAATTTGCAACTGCCACTTTCATCCCTCTAACTATTTCGCTTTTGTTAAGCGCAGCGAATGACAAATTTTTCGTTTTTCGATTTATTTTTGTCGAGCGAATGCTGGTTGACTTTAATTCGTTGCATTTCAGGGCTTAATCCCTTCTACATGGGCAGCTTTAGAGATCTGTTCGCCATCATCTATCGAGCAAAAATAATTCAGAACCAACAGCACGAAGAGGTGATAATACATCATCCGGAGAGTGGAGTGGAGGCATAAATTCGTTGCCCCAAATTTTTGTTTTTCTCACGTTATAATAAATTATTGATGGTGTCAGAATGGAAGAGTGACCATATTAGAAATCTCCCCAGTTCAAACAACTTGCTAGTCCGTACTAAGGAATTATTTCAAAGGATGTTACGATACCACTCTGATACACACTATTGTAGAATACGACAATGAAATAGACTACTTACCTATGACAATTTTTTATGGAAGTTTAACGTCCAAGTCCAACTTAGTCATCTTTATTCATATATCTATGCATATGTCCTTGTAGATATCCTATAACGAAGGCTGTATCCAGTTTACATTATTTTGGATGACAATCTTCAACTCGTCCTACACCAGAGGGTTTGTGCTCTTCGAACTCTGCTTGTATTATCGCAATTTATGAGATTAGTGATGGCAAATTTTCTAGGATGCACGCCATCCACTGGAAATCATATTATCTCATTTGCACCGACCCATTACTCTATGCATACCTATGCGAGTTGTAAATCACGTACGTAATCTATTTACTGTAAGTTAATCAACGAATATACTTTAATCACACTTCTTTAATAATATAATTATTGGCATACATCGACAACGTTCCGATAGACGAAAGTTAGCTCTTAATTGAAATGTTCTCGAGTTTTCGGGGAGTTAGGTGGCCATCATTAAACCGGTATATGTGGGCTCAAAGTGTCCGCCTTCTAATTGATGGAAAAAATTCCACTTCTATCGAGATGAAATTTTGCATTAATCACGGCTATTTTATTTAGATGACACCTGTCCCCTATAGTTGGAGTTAAGTTAATTTGGTTGTTACACACCATCGAAATAAATCGGCAATTCTAAGGATCAACTTTTATAAAATGATGATCGTATGCTTCAAATTGAGACCCTGTTGCTAGGACAATAATTAAGATCTAAAACTTTGCTATCATGGTCACTTAATGCTGTAGTATAGACGAGTGTTACGAATATAATGAATTAAGGCCGAGTTTATTTTGCTTCTGTCAAAAATTTGAAAAAGCGTAAAATATTTTGGAAAAAAAAACGGTGCTCCTCTACTGCGAAATATAAATAATTGCCTATTGTGCCTCTAAAAGTTTTATACTGCATGTGGACTGATGAAAAATCTCCAATAAATCTGGTATCGAAATTTTAAGTGGATTGGCCATAACATGAAGAAAAGCAAAACCTACATTGCCCACCAATAGCCTGAGTAAATCTTATTGATAGATTTGGTGATCATATGAAAGAGGGCACAGGCTAATCATTTTGGGTTGCTATGATCCCACATCTGCTTTCGGTCAGTTAGGGGATATTTCTAGATACGTAATTATTATAAAGACGCTGATCTCCCTTATAATCCCACTCTTAGCTCACCTTTCAAACAACAAAAAATAACAAAACAAAAAACAAAAACATGTAAGAAAACTAGAATTGGTTTAATACAAATTCTTATGATGCCCTAGACTAGATGAATGCCCGTATGTAATTTCGTATGGTCACAAATCTGAGCAAGTTTGATTTTTGAAGTGGGTTTTCGCATATATTTCCAGAACGGTTTGTCGCACAGAAAAAATGATTATAACCAATTTTATAGCATTTCATTTTCTACAGAACTTTTCAGTACAATAAAAATGTTTCGGACTGAGCGTTTCTACAGCAAGACTAAAAAAACCCAAATTTTTATTTAGTCTATTTTTAAAATTTTATTTACCATTGCTAAGAAAGCACCACGTACCAAATTTCAGCTCTCTATGGTGAAAGAACAAATTTTTGTATGGCAACCCCTTGAAGGAGTTACCCGATTTATACCATTTTCAAACTTCAATTTACTTTTTGTTTCGGTGTTCAAAATTTCAGTTCTCTAATTGTACGTGTTTTCGGGCTATCGTGCGTACAGACAGACATGCGGACAGATAGACGGACATGCAAAAATCAAAATAGCTTTTCATATTATGCGTGGGTTTCCAATCCATTGTTTTCTACCATAATTATATCTATACGCTACAAACGGGATGACAAACTTAGTATACCCTATAGATTTCATTTAGTGTTAAAAAAGAAGAAAAAAGTATTAAGAGCCTCTCGCTATGAGTGCAAACAGAAAATTGTAACCATAAAAAAAATCAGAGTTGGTACGAAACTTTCTGATAAAAAAGTTCGAAAAGGCTGAATTACATTAACAACGCCGACGTCGGCGTGGTTGGCGTTTTATGTCAAAAATATTTAGAGACAGTACTGCATGTATGAAGTGCATTTACATTGATCACGTCAGCATCATCGTTGTCGTCGGCGTGGTCGTCGAACCATCTCTAATCCTAATTTTAGCGTGTGGCGCTCCATTGCTGTCAATATGTAAGATCCAAATCTATTATGAAAAAACATGACAAAATGAAATGATATTTGATTTAATGCAAATATATGATTTCATATCTAAGAAAAGGAAAATTAGTTATAAAAAACCGGCCAAGTGCCAGTCGAACTGGCACACGAAGGGTTCTATACCATCGTATAAAATTTAACACTTTGTATACGCCAAAAACACGTTTTTTATATGGGGCCCCCTTAAATTTTTAATTTTATTTTATTTTTAATACTTGTTGTTATAGCAGCAATAGAAATACACAGTTTGTCAAAATTTCAACTGTCTACCTATTACGGTTCATGAGATACAGCCCGGTCACAGACGGACGGACATCGGAGGCTTCCCAAGTAGCCAAAATATATGACAACAGAAATATGTGAACTTTCTGTCACATAATTGTTATATATAATGTGATTACAACTAAATGTCACAAATTTTAGACATTCCTCTGACATCCGTTTTGTGTCACTATTTGGTGTAAACAGTGCCACAAGAATTGGTGGTCACAAATTATACCAGAAAGGGAATGACATTTTGTCGACATGAAAATGTTGCTGTCAGGTTCTCGCCATTTTGGATACTATGTTTATTTTGTAGTGAACGCTAAAGTTGTTGTTAGTTGTTTTCGGTGTGTTTTTGGTGTTTGTGTTTTAAAAAAAGTAAAATTAAATTAATAAAAAAACTATATTAAGCAGGCAATAAAAATATAAAATAAATAATGCAAAAACTGTTAAATACTAGTGTGGAACAAACAAATAAATAATGGGGCAGAGAAGAAATATCGTCAGCGTCTAGTGATTTTTTATGTTTAGAGAACTTTAATAAAAAATTTGAAAACATGATTTTATACATATATTTTATAATAAATATATACCTCTTGAACTGAAATAAGATTTTAATTTGGATCTCCGAAACAAAATAAAAGCTGACATAAATGCCACCAAAATCACACAAATTAACGACAAAAACAAGACATTTCTTGGTTAAAAATGCAAAAAATTGTCATCAATTTTTGTGAAGATTTTGTCTCTTAATTTTGTCAAAAAACATTGAAACAAATTATGACAAAAGTACCCACAAAGTATGACAAATTTGTTGGAATGAATGTGACATTTGTTAGACGAAATGTGTAAACCCTGAACATATTTCCTGAACATTTTTCTCACATGATTCTGTCGACAAATGACAAGTACTTGTCGTACAAATGTCACAAATGGCTACTTGGGTTAGTAATAGGGTTGCCGCTTTTACCCTTTGGGTACGGAACCCTAAAAATGAGGACTTGAAGCAAAAGAAAATAATTTTATTTATTATTATTTAAAAATTTTATTGCGATCCGGAAAATTTAATGTATGGCGCTGCCGCCCAGTATAGATGTTCAATGTAACTTCCCCGGCATTTTGTTTGGCCTTTGACGACGATGACGACGACCACGCCGGGCGGCGTCGGCGTTGTTTTGTAGTCCAGCTAAAAGGAGTTTTTGCCATTTGATATTTTAAGACAAAATTTTTCCGTAAATTCGCTTCCAATTCCAGCATGACCTCTCTAATGTCGATTTCGATGGGACCATTTGAGTGTTGCACTTTTTCTGGCAGCGGAGAACTGGGAGCACTGAAGTCCATCGAACATATTTCTGTCATATTCCTTGTATTTGTGGACACACGTATTATATACACGGAACTGTCAAACGTAATAAATGCTCTTTATTAATATATAGAAACAAAGTTCTTCTTAACTTTATGCCAATTACCCAAATAAATTTTTTTAATTCATTTAACGCCAAAATTTCACAAATAATCGCGACAGTACACTTTGACAGAGCAGATGACAATTCAACTTGAATATGTATTTGTAACACCGACAAAATATCCGGTGCAAAGTAGGGGAAGTGAGTGCAAAACTTGTGTTGCACTTCTGCTATAAAAATAGTCCCATCGAACATTTTCAGTGTTGCACTGCTGGAAAAAGTGCAATACTAGTGTTGCACCGAAGTCCCATCGAAATCAACATAAAGTAGCTGCACGAATACCAGTACCAAGTTAACTTAGCAACAAGTTAAGAGTCAGGCGAGATATCCGAGTGTTTTACCAAAGTTTACTTAATAATTCTTAGGTAATCTTTGGTTTTACATTTAAAATGCATACGGCACAAAAAGAAACAAAAAAAAAGAGAAAGAAATTAAAAAAAATCAAACTCTCTTTAACACTTTTATGAATAAAAATAAAAAATGTGAAAGCGCAAATTGCATGCAACGAAACAGAATGGCAAATATTTCATTTTCGTAAATAATTGAGAAGGGGCGGCCTTTTCACGTTTTACTCTCATTAAATCTTTCCGTGCTTTTGTGAAAACCGGTTTTCATTAATATTGACAATGTTGGGTCACATGTTGTTGCTGTAAATGGATACATGTTGTTGCTGTAATCCTATGATATTCGACCAGCACGTGCTTCTGTTTACATTCGTTTTGCTGCGAAGAGATTAAGTGGGAGAAACTCATGCTGGATTCTCTGATATTTTCTGGAAAAATCAGAATTTTATTGGAGAGCAATTTTACATCTCCTTTCAGCATCTTGACCAAAGCGAAATTTATCTTTTTCTTAATAAAGTAGATATAGTGGGACCTGATGTACATTATTATGAATAGTTTGATAGGATTTTGAGGGATTCAATATGATTTTGTCGTTCGGGTAATCCTACGTTCTCTCAATTTTTATACCCTAGATGAAATTTGTAGGGTATACTAAGTTTGTCATTCCGTTTCTAACATCGCGAAATAATGATCGTAGAGCAAAATGGATTGGACGCCCACGCATAATATTAAAAGTTATTTTGATTTTTGAATGTCCGTCCGTCTGTCTGTAGTCCACCTGTCCGTCCGTATACATAGATCTGAACTTTTGTATACAGACTTAAAACAAGAGAAGTAAAATTAAGTTCGAAAATGCGACAAATCGGGCAACTTCTTCGTGGGGTTGCCATACAAAAATGTCATTTTCTACTATATATTTGGACACTGCCTGAGAACGCGTCGGAGTAGAGAGCTGAAATTTGGTACATGGTGTTTTCATTGTACACTGAAAAAAAAAGATTGGTTGCTTTACGCAAATGAATTTGTTTCATCAACAAATAATATTGATTTTAACTTACGAATCATATTCGTTAATAAAACTTATTGGCATTAGTTGATTTAGCTAATCGTTGCTTAGGCATAACATTTTTGACTTGAACTAATTGTTTAGTTAGTTTTTATAATCTTTCGGAGCATCTTTTGTTTTTTTTCAAATAATCATTTTATTGAATTAACTAATTTTTATATAATAAATTTCGAAAAAATAGAAATATCAGCTAAAACAGTCGGTGTTTAATCCAGTCTTTATTAGAACATTCGACTAATTAATATTGCTCTTTCAACAAATTTAATTCTCCAAATTAACTAATTGTGCATACCGTATTATTTAAAATAACTAAAACATTATTTTGAAGACATTAATTGAATTTGTTTAACTATGTAATGAAATTGGAAAGTTCAACTAATTTTTTAGTTAATCATAGTAATAAAATGCTATGAATTTAATTATTTTTATAATTATTATTTTTTTATGATTTTATTATCTGCCCGCAGTAGGCTGATAATATTTTTAATAGTACGACTGAGAGTTTCTGCCTACTGTAGACGCTAAAGGAAATATTAAGCAAAGCCCATATACATACTCAGTATAAGTTCTAAGTGTGAATTATATGAGGCAAAAATTTGTGATTTGTTGATTCATCGAATATATAAGTCGAAATTACGAATTGGACTTTAACATGTCCAAAGGAAATTCAAATTGAAAAAAGATGTGTCATAGCAAAGGTTCAGATTTTTTGATTCACCAAATACATTAGTTTAATTCAATGGTTTTGCGCGGTTTTTGTAATTCATTAATTTAGAAAATTTTGAGGTTTACATCATATTAAAAAACTTATCAATTTATTTGTTGAATTTATTAATTGCATAAATTCGCTAATATAACAAATCATATTCATAAAAATAAAAAAAACAGTTTCGTTGTTTCTGCGAAAAAGTTCATAATTTTATATGTTGATTTTACTAATATGTCATCTGAAATATGATTAGTTAATTTATCATCATATGTTTGTTAACTGAACTAATTGAATTCGAAGCTACAACTAAAGTATTTTCCAAAACAACTAAAGGCAAATCAACTAATTTCAATTAAAAATTGCAACTAATTAGCACTTACAATTTCATTAATCACTTAATTAATAAATAATAATAAATTTATTAACGGCCAATATACAAAGATTACAATATCTTATAAGTACTTCTAATTTTATGCAATGGTTCCTGGTTCAAAATAAAAACTAACTGAAACACATTAAGGTAACGAAAGAAGTATTGATGAAAAGTAAGAAAAAGTCATAAACAAATAAATAAAATAATAAAATAATGTAAAACAAGTTGTAAAAAAAAATATACGAATATCTATAAAAAACAAACCGAAATATACCACCATAAAAGAAAAAAAAAATATAAATAAAAGCGAAACAAAAAATTAAATTAAAAGTTAATGGAAATAAAAAAGAATAAAAAATTAAACCTAACCTGACAAGAAATAAATAATAAAATAAATAAGTAAAACAAGAAAACTAACTAACTATAAAAAGTAAAAAGTACGTGCCATTTACGCTCCTAAAAACTTAAATCTTTCAACAATGACAAAAAATGCATGATAGAGCCCGTTCGCTGCAATCTCTCATACAAATACTCCGAATGCTTGCTATATATCAGTTTGTGCAGAAGAATGAGTTCATGGCGCTCTAAATACGTTTTTAGAGGAGTGCCCAGCAGTGACAATACATATTGAGACACATGAGCTTTCCGAGGAAGTCTATAAATATAGCGTATTGCATCATTGAAAGCAACATCTAACTTTCTCTGGCACCGAGCATCAGATTTGCTAAAGATGGTACTACAAAAAGCAAAGATTGGAATGAGTAGCGTTTTAGCCAACTGTAAGCGCATGCCCACAGAAAGGTAAGCAGACGTTATCCAAAGTTGTCGAATAGTGCCATAGATTTTCCCTATTAAATTTTAAATGTGACTGCAGCACTTGAAATCAGCACTGAAATAAACACCAAGATTCCTGACGCAGTCAACGTACTCGAGAACGGAATTATTTAATAAAACCGGACGGAGTTCCGAATTATCAATCTGGCTAGACAGTGCGACTTAGTTGGATTTAACGAAAGTTGATTCAGGAGTGACCAAGTGCTAAGAAGATCTTCATTAATGCGACAAATACAATCCTCCATCAAACCTATTGGTCAACTCAAATAGATCAGGACGTCATCCGCGTAAAGGTGAATTGAGGAATTAGTACCAACATTCGGTAAATCATTTAAATATAAGGTGAAAAGTAGAGGGCCAATAGTGGAACCTTATGGAACACCAGAGAGAAGATATATAAGATCAGAAGAAAGATCTTTTACTTTTACCATCTGTGGTCGATTCCGCAAATAATCAGCAACAAGTTTTTCCAAATCAATTCACAGGAATTACTAATGTACTAATCGTGATTTGTCGTTTTAACTAATATTTTTTTTTCTAGTGTACTAGCACATTAAATTTCAAAAATTGACTAAATCGGGCAACCCCTTCTTGGTGTTACCATATTAGAAATTGTGTTTATGTTTTTTACGTATACTGCAAAAACGATCAGTCCTAGTCGTTTATATTGTATTGAAAAGTTCTTCAGAATATGCAATCCTATAAAATTGGTTATAATCATTATTTCTGTGCGACAAACCGTTCTAGAAATACATGTGAAAAACAACTTCAAAAATCAAAATTGCATAAATCGGTGACCATACCAAATTTTATACGGTCATTCATCCAGGGTATCATATGAAGTGATCTTAGACCAATTCTAGCTTGCTTTTTTACTTCTTGTTTTTAGCTCGTTCTCTCAATCGCACTACAATAATGCATAGCCAAGTTCCTATCACCCATTAATGCAAAAGAAGAAAGTATATAACATTATTGGTTTCATTCTAAACAAAACACGACAAATTTTCAGTTCGACTGATTCCTATCTTCTTATTAGGTTATTTTTGCCAGCAGTTCGTCGTCCGGCGAACGAGTCAGTTGCAGTCCGGGCATGGTTTGTGGATTTCGCCGTATATGGTGTCAAATTGATATGTTACCCAAGTAGTATAAAGAAAAAAAGTTTTATATTTCTTACAAGATCTGAATAAGTTGTTTTATTTAAAAGTATTACATATAAAAACTAAAAATACAAGAAATGGTAATATGTTACCACAATGGCTATAAACCCTAAAGTGACATTTTCAAAAAAAAGTCAAACTGATGTTACCACACCAATACTTAAACCAAAATTCCCCTCATCAGTTGAAAGTTAAGACACCTAATCTACTTCTAATTACATCACAATATACACCCTTGTTTATGTGCACTAACCCTATATCTGTGCCTAAGTCAAACCACACAATAGTTTTTTTTTATGCGATCGTAAAGATGAGAAATTCCTTTCGTCGCATCCTATACGAAAATAATTTCCATCCCAACAAAACACCAATCGATGTACAGAATATAACCAAAATAAACCTATTTTAGCATGACATAAACAAGAATACATACCTACTGGCCTACTGTGTACTGTTAGGCTCATAATCTCAGGCAGAGTTGAGGAAATTATTTCGGTCTCGCTCGGGTTCTCGGGTTCCGGAGCAGAACTTTATCAACGAATAATCCATCGACCAATAATATACATAGGAACTCTTCTTAATAAGACAACTGCAAATAGAGGATCACGAACAGTTTGCAAATTTTTCCATAGGCTAATTTAATTATTCTGAGAGCTGCTTCCACCCATCGCTTTTTCACATTATTTTTAAAATCTTCACATTTAAGGTTCCATAATTCCCGCTAATTTTGGTATAAGTTTACCCATTTTAAGTTACCTATTTACACTGTCGTCAGCACAAACTATACAAAGAGTAGAGAGTCGCTGTCGACATTTCTACACATCTTCTTTCTGTCATTTTTGTTGGATAGGTCCGATTTTCCGCAATATATTTGCTGCAATAACTTTTAAGTGGGAACGTACCTTTATAGCCTCATGGATTCAGTTACTTTAATAGAGCAACTTTATGGACGAATTATATTCGGGAGTTAAGCCGCATTGCTTACGCAGGGAATCTGAAATCAGCTTTGGTTATTTTTGAATTTATTCCGTGAAAAATATGATCGTGATTTTCACAGAATTTTCTACGATTTTGTGCCAATATATTTCTTGCACGGCGTTGCACTTGCCATAGGACATCCCATTAAAAGTCTTAGGTTTTTCCTGAGACAAGTGCAAGAAGAATAATAAGTCTGAACGGGAAAATTTTGTTGGAATATCTACGTATAATCCTTGGAAATGGCTACTAGGAAAAGTACATTGCTTTTCCAAGAGGAAGCGTCAGAGAAGGGTTGCGGTGGGAGAGTCTTTCATAACTGTAGTCCAACTGTAATCATTTAACTATGATGAATGCCGTACACTGCACAGTGGTTATATATTTGCGGAATGATGATCATGATGCTGACTGAGCAAAAGCTTATACCCTAGACACACGGGACATATCAATGATCATTGGTTCAATTACGTAATTGGACCAATGATCATTCCTGTTTTGGGGTGGTACACGGCAATAACGGTCTTCACGTAATTAGATTTGACAGACCAGATTTGACCAATTAAATGTGTCACTTGTGTGTACTGGCGATTACTCTCATATCTTTAAATTTCACAGACATATCCGCGAATATGTGGGTATTCGTGCCATTCTCAGATCTTTTATATAAATGCGCCACAGCTCGCACAATTTATAATTTTCAGCAGTTTTCCACAATCTTGCTTTTTTCTTCGTCTCTTTTTCATTCGTCTGTTTTTCTATTTATAATGTATGACATTTTTTTTAAAGAATTCAATAATTTGGGAAACATGCTAAATTTGCTGTTAAAAATGTATCAGCCAATTTCACAAATGACATCTAACAGTAATGGCTGGAAAATCAGCTGATTTTTCTAATAATTTGCAGTTCCTCACCGCTGAAAGCGGTGTGGGGGCGTAATTGGTGCAATGACGAAACGAATGACCATTGCGCCAATGATGTAGTGACACACGAGCTATGCAATGATCATTGCTCCGTCACTACCGTCACTATTACGACCCATGTCACCCACATCTATCATTGTGAACATACCATGTGCATTTGAACAAGCCATCAAAACTATTGAAAAATATCATTTATATATGTAATTAATATAAGAGGATCCTGTGTTTGGAAATTTCGTCACCCGAATATGTTTTCCCTCTATTGAGCCAAGGCAATTGGAAAGGCTGCATATATCAAAATAGTTTTTTGCGATATTATTCCATGTTGCATCAACGGGCATAAGTAGTGGTTGTAAAGTATCCCATATATGTAGCTCGACAGGTTTCTTTTACGATTTGTCCAATAGTAGTTTCTCCGCGATAAAATGAATATGTTAAGTCTCGAAAACTTCGCTCAGTAGTAAGATACCTAGAACAAATCATTTGAAATTTGTTTATTTCTTTTTTCATTTGTGCCAAGCTGTCGCGAAAGATGGAACTATTTTAGGAATGGACTGACTAAGCCAGTCATTAAAACTTCCTGCAAGTGGAAGTGGTTCAAAAGTCAAGAAGGAATATTACCTTTCAAAACATTTGCAGTTTTTAATGCCATACATGAGAAAAAAACTCCATTATGAGCGAAAATTTATGTACTAAAAATTCCAACCAGGACATTTCACCTTATTAAAATGAGTTAACCGAAGAAGTGAGGACATATGAAGTTGAGAACAAACAAAAAACGAGCCAGAAGAGACATTTTTACAAAGTGCTGATCCAGCAGAAAATCAAGATGATGTAGAAGAAGAGAGTTATGATATGATAAGGTCTGACAAAACGGCTCCAAAAATTGTAAAAAAATAGAAGAAAGTTAAAGAAATAAATGAAGCTGATTCTGTATTCATTGATTGGGTAAAGTCTAAAATAGAAAGAAAATAACCCGATAATGCGAGCTACTACAGTTCCGCATATGGAAGAAATGACTAAAAAAAAAAACAGGCCATTTCGGCAAAAAGTGGTAAAACTTATGGACGACATCATTGATCACAAAGATATCGAGTTTGATACAACTCCTATATTTGTATTATCACCCGAGTTTTAAGTAATGCTACAGTATTTAATAACTAATTTATTTATTTACGAATTAATGATTTTATTTATTGATTGAATGAAAATTCATTACGTGTTAGAGCGTCATCATTGGAACAGCATAGGCAACAATCGCTGCGACCGCGTCATCATCAGCAACATCATTCGCGACAGCGTCACATTGTAACGCAGGCTTAAAGTGGATGGTTACCGCTGCGCGATTGCTCTTGCAAAATTAAATATATAAGTCACACCAGGAGTGGCACTGCGCGACGCGGCCAAATTGTTGCCGCGCAGCGATTTTGGTGATTACCCAAAAATATAATTCTCTCGCTGGCGTCAAGATTTCTTATTTATTCACAATAAAGCCCAGGTCACACCGTAAGTGGCGCGGCGCGGCACTGCCCGGTAGCACGCAGCCAAATAGAGTGTTCACACCGAGAGCGGCAGATTTTATCCAAATATCCAAATGTACTCTAGTTCCGAGGAAGAAATTTTATTATTAGTAGCTCTGCTTGAAGAAAAACAGAGAAAAGTGATGAGGTTCGATTACAAATACTTAAGAATGCAAAAAGCCTCATTTAACGAATTGTGCGGACTTATTTAGAATGAAAAGTAATTTTGCCGCCAGCGGCAAAATTGTGTTTTTAAGTACCTAATCTCCAAAATTGCCGCGCGGCAACTATTTTGCCGTTCCGCGCCGCGCCACGCCGCTCCCGGTGTGACTTATACATTTAATTTTGCAAGAACAATCGTGCAACGGTAACTGTAAAAATGCCGCGCCGCGCCGCGCCGCTCCCGGTGTGACACCCACTTAAGTCCGTTCAACTCGTCTAATTCGGCTTAAGGCTGCTGTCAGGATTCAAATTCGGCTTAAGGCTGCTGTCAGGGTGCTCGCGAAAAGCGGAGCCGCGCTTAAAGATGGCTAGTGCAAGAGCTCGTGCGATAAAACCATGTATATACATATTCACACAAAGTCGCGCGCGCGATCATGTCAAAGTAGGATCAAAGCAGAACTCAAAGCAATGCTGATTTCAAAGCACAAACCGAGTGTTTTCTCGCGTGAGAGAAGATGGTTTTTTCTTGAAGTTAGTATAGAAATGGCCATTAATCTAAAAATACTTAATTTACCGTGTAGGTGATGAAATTCCACATGTTCCCTTCTTTAAATATTTAATGGATGCGCAGAAAACGAGTTTTTTTTTGCTTTCCGCGTGCACTCTGACTGCAGCCCATTAAGTATTCAAAAAATCGATCTTCATCACTATACTCTGCTTTTTTTTTTATCAAGCAGAGCAGTACTGATTACAGAACTTCCTAATCTGAACTTGACTAGATTTGTAAAAATCTGTGTTGCCGCGGAGCACCGCGCAGCGCCGTCCTGTACCGCACCGCTCCCTATGTGCAACCAACTGCATTTTCTAGAATGGAACCCACGCCTTCCATTATTTTAAAAATATTATACCCATATGTAAAAAACGCAGAGCATGGTATATGTACGACGTACGTATGCATAACGTTTTACCAAATTGTTCCAATATCTAAAGCAACTGATTTTTTTCCCAATTATACCCCTTATCTCTCCCCCTCACTTGACTTATATCATAAATTTGTCCTTGAACTGAATGTCCCCAAAATGAATGCCCAATTACTTTCGAAATGGAAAAATTTCATCATAAATTGTTCAATATTTTTCCCATTCATATCCTTTCTTGCACTGATCGTTTCGTATATCCTATTTAGATCCAGATCCTTATCTTAACCTTTCTCTGCATTCCTAACGATGATTTATTTATACTACAGAAACCTCTGACATAATCTCACTACACTGCCGTCATCATTGAAAATAGTATTTCGCTTACGCGGACAATGAAGAGCAGCATGCCAAAGGGTTGCCCATTGCCCTTAGAGGGATTTACTTAGTCTTGTGCTCGAGCATATTTGCCCAGTTAATTCGCCTGTTTATTGAGACATTAACGGAATTAAATTTTCCCTTTCTTGGGACGCCATCATATCATGCAAGGCGACCACTTGAATGTGCTGAGTAATTAAGCGATAATTATATGCCAACGCATTAACTCTTGCGCCCAGGCTGTGTCCTCTCTTGACTCTATCCTCATATTAAGTATAAGACCGCACCCTTTCTCTATCATCGTCCTCCTCTAGATATATTCACCTTTTGTCTATTTTTTTCCTTTTTTTTTTTTTTAATTTTAAATGGAATGAGCCATCGTCGCCGCCAGGAAATCTACATATGTCAGCCGTAGTCGTAGTATATGGACAGTTTGCGTCGTTTCTTGAAACCCAAAGGTGCTGTACTGGACACCAAAGGGTGTATATGTGTGGGTCTGTGGCTTTAATTTGCCTTCATATCCTTTATAAGCTCAACGAGTGCCGGTAAGGTAATTTTTCTCAGTTTTGTGTTTTTATTTTTATCTGTTTTTTTTTTTTTTTACTTTGGCCACTACTATCAAGACTCCCTAAGGACTGCCGCACCTCCGCCTTTTCATCACAATTTCCATTAAAGGACTAGCTGGCCTCTTGGCAGTTTTATATACCTCAGCGTTCTTGTTGTAACTGTTAGGACTCTTGTCGTGATGTGTCGTCCATTGGGTGATGGGTGGGATGTTTGGGGACAAGGTGACTTGGCCTAAGTATATACTAAAGACCGCTCCTTACAAACCATACGTGTTGCTTTTACCTTTGGAATGCGCTTTCGATTGTCACGAAATTCTAATTAGAGTGCGTGGTGAAATTATTATTCTTGTCCGGTGAACTCCTTTTTCACTAAAGTTAACCCTAAGATTTATGTCTAACGACAAGGGAAAATGTCTCCGAATATAGCAAGGGTGAAAAACTTTTAAGGTGCGTGACACAGAGCACTGCATTACGACATCAACGATGACAAGGAATTGTGTGTAGCCAGAGTCAAGTGTTGATTTGGGATGGTTAAAATTCCTTAAACTCACAGATTTGCATTTAAGCCATCAGGTGAATGGGGTGAAAGTGTTTATACGGCAATTGATAATCAACAGGTGACATCAATATCGTACATATGTACGTATACCTTGTCCGAAGTGTAAAAATATCTTTCTAATGCTGTACACAATGTCACAGATGTTCATATGTCGATAAAGTCAGTATAACTTCAACCCACTTACCCTCCTCTGTCACCTTCATTCACCATGTTTTACAGCATATGCTCAACAATCGAATCGTATCACATATTACACCTGTTGCAGGTGTAACCGCACAATTTCATAAACAAATGTTATTAAGGGGTAGGATGAGTTCTGATACGGCAAACAGTTGTACTACATATAAGCGACCCATCCATACATCGGATCAGGGCTCTCTGATAATACGCACAGCCCCAGTTCACATATTAGAGTATATTACGCCGAGCACGAATGGTTCTTGAATTCCCTTCCATTTGTACGCCTTGCATACTACATACATCTATTCCTACATAAGCACAATATTCCTAGCTTTCTCTAATCCTTGTGCTGAGGGGAATCGATATTGAGTCAATTTATAGACCACATTGCACGTTTATTGTGACATTCATAGTTTATTTGACACCAGTGAGAAAATTTCCTTATATTTCACTTTTGTGTTCCATGTGTGAGCTGGTGGTTCACCACATTGCCCAAATGCGACTTCTTCTTATAGTTGCACTGTAACTGACATACTATTTCCGCAATACATTAGGGCGAAAAATTAGAATGGAATGAGGAAGAAGGATACTCCTCCAAGTTGCAATTAAAAAGCCCTTTAAACCACAAAATTGTCTGAACTTTAAATGGTCGCCCTTTGTCCACTCGAATAAATATATATAGTGAGGAGTATTTCTTGTAGCCAGTTTCTGCTACTTTTCTCATAAATAAATCAGCAGATGCTTTCTAATTGGATTAGTGCCTTAAGAAAACTTAATTTTCATTCAAAACAAATAAATTAAATGGACACAACGGCCCATCGTGCCCATAGCCGCCTTTGCGATCCCGGCCGTAAAAACTTGGACGAAAAAGGACTAATTAAAAAGAGCTGGCGATTTTGGTGTGGGCAATGTCGTCGATTCGAACTATAGACTTACGTAGATATAAGTATTAAAACACTTTCCATCGTATTTGGAGACGAGGGTCTGATCCCTGAGATTATTGATGTCTTTTAGACTGTTAGTCTGATAAGACTTAAGCAACGATTGGTATCCAACTGTTTTTGACCGGAATTTAGTGAATCCATATATTTACATATATGTATAAGTATAACTACGAAGGTATCCTTGGGCATGATTGACATATTGTAAACAATTTGATAATTTTAGATACGCAATTGTAAATTAAATTGTGAATTGGACACAAAGTCAAAATCTAAGGAAGTAAATATTTTTAGAAGCATTTGACTGCTTTTGGATTTACTTGGGAGACCGACGACGTTTTAAGTGTGAGAGCTTAAAAAAATCGAAATATTTGAGATTTTTTTAAACGAGCATTAAATACATATAAATTTTGATTTGTTTGCTTATTAACATACATACGTTAAACTATTGAAAAACATTTTTCAAAAATACAATGTTTTTAATTTATTGGTGGAAAGATCCTCCATGACACTCTGCTCAGGAAATGACCCGTTTTGGCTCTCGCTTGCCAGGCTTGTGAGGCAAAAACATATGAATTCATAACTTTTGAGTAATATATAAGCGTAGTTTCAGTTATGCGCAGCCGTTTTTTTTCTAATTATTTAATGGGAGCCAATTGAAAAGAATGTTTTTCTTTCTTTCAACAAGTAAAAAAGCTAGAATTGGTCTAATACCAATGCTTATGATACCCTAGATGAATGCCCTATAAAATTTCGTATGGTGGACGATCTATGCAAGTTTAATTTTTGAAGTAGTTTTTCGCATATATTTCTAGAACGGTTCGTCAGACAGAAAAACTGATTATAACTAATTTTATAGGATTTCGTGTTCTAAAGATGTTTCTAGTACAATAAAAATGTCTAGGACTGATCTTTTTCACAGAATATGTAAAAAACCTAAATTTTTATATGGCAACACCAAGAAGGAGTTGCCCACCCAATTAATTCCAGTTTGAAATTATATTTTTTATTACCATGTACCGAATTTCAGGTCTCTATGTCGACGCGTTCTCAAACAGTGTACAAATATATAGTGGAAACTGAAATATTTGTATGGCAACCTCATGAAGGAGTTGCCCGATTTGTCTCATTTTCGAACTTAATTTTACTTTTTTTTTTAAAGTTCGTGTACAAAATTTCGGCTTTC